>CM040406.1:1419635-1860122 GCA_022702515.1 Ilyophis sp. 1 JC-2022
GGTCGGATTAGCTAACATGGCTAAATACTAAATAGCCTATCAATCACTTTGTTTAAAAAAATTGTGTCAAGCAGCTTGGATCAGACCTGGGCCAAACTTTGTGAAACCAAGGAAGCAGAGCATGCGTGCAAGATATTACAGAGGAAGTACCTACACCCCTGTAGTACCCTACAGTAAAGTTAGATGCAGTGTAGCCTAGTGTAAAGTCTGCAGACACTTTCCGGAGGTGTGGACAGAGTTTGGGTTCATTAGAGAAGGATTTAAATGGAAGTATTTTAGGCAGGCTTGTTCAAAACACGTGAACAGCAAACAGTTCCGTGTAGTAGGCCTACTTGCCACGTCAGTGCTGGGACAGTAACGTTCTAAATCAACTGCATGATGATGCTATGAACATTTCAAGAACCGCCAGCATGTGAAAGTGGTATTAGATATCGTAATGATGTGTGCAAAGCACTACTCCGTGGACACAGGGAAACGAGAGTGGCACTTAAAGAAGGGTTACATAGAATTTTCTGGCACCCAACGTGGGATTGTGCGACTGTGAAATAACCTGCTATTGGTCCAGGGCACACAGAGATTGTTCTAGAAAACATGGAGTTGTGCAAACAATATAAATTTGACAGTGAACGCTCGGTTACCTTAAAGAATGTTGATCCCCAGTCGGGCCATGATGACTTATCAGAGGCATTTTGATTTCTTGGAAAAGTAACTAAATTCGAACAGATTGATGATGTTATCCCATCTGGCATTCTTTGTGAATTTGAGGATAAAGAAACAGTCCTACTAGACTCTGATCATGTTGACCCATACTCCGGTCAGTACTGGACTGTAGTTCCTGTTAATGAGTATGATGGACCGTCACCTAAAAATGTTGAAGCTGCCTCTGATCAGTTTTTCAATTGTGTTATTCAGGGTATGGCAGAGGAGTTGCAAGAGAATATTAATAAAGTAGCCTCTGCTCACAAGTGTGATGCTATAGAGTTAAGCAAACGGGCAGTGGTATGCCTAACCGAGATGAGTGGGGCTCAAGGTTTGTTTGCCACTTCCACACCACTTCCCAAAGTTACTTTCAACTTGGAAGTCTACCAGAGATAATAATCACACCATGCCACATAAGGTTACTAGTAGCATTCCCAAGGTAGTGCAGCGTGTTATTGTGGAACATGTGGTTAAACACGATAATCAAACCTCCAAATACCACAAATCCCACCGAGTGTGTACATTCTCAGGGTTGACTCCTAAACCCAGCGCGGAATGACATTTTGAAACATGGAGAGTGCAAGCTCGACAGGTAATGAATGACCCAGAGCTCTCTGCCAATGATAAAAGACGTAAAATCCTGGATAGCCTTCTGCCTCCTGCTCTTAACACAGCATTATATGTTGGTGATGTTGCAGATGCCCAAGCTTATTTCATAGCATTGGAAAAGGCTTATGGTAGTGTGGCTAATGGTGAATAGTGGTGAGTTATATATCCAGTTTATTGAGACTCATCAGAATAATGGAGAGAAATGCTCAGACTACTAAACTGGCTTCACACACTCATGCAGAGTAGTGGAACGCAAAGGGCTCACTACAGGAAATCCTGACTTGCAGTTATATATGTCATTATGGGCTATTTTGTGTAGAATTTTGAGACAAAAAATGAACTCAATCTATTGTAGAATATGTCTGTAACGTAATAAAACGTGGAGAAGGTGAAAGGGGTGTGCAGACTTTCCGGCTTGACTGTAAATCATTTCTGTGAGCATAACTTAGCAGTTGTTGCTAACTGGAGTTATGGCAGCCATTACTCTGTGCAAAAGGGACAAAATGACCACCGCCATGTGACATTTCACGTTGGCCAATCAGAGAAAAAACTTTAGGCCGCGGAAAAAGCGCTGTTTTGAGAAGGCAGTTGCCTTTCCAGTTCTTATCGAGTTCAGTGGCGATACCTCATGTGGCGAGTAATGACCTTGACATTCCCACCCATCCTCCTCATTTTAATGTGTGAATTTGGCTAATGGACACATCGCATGTGGAGTGAATTTCGACATTGCTATTGTACGGTGCATTAGTCAAACAGGCTGGTGTATTTTTAATTTGAGGTGTCCATTATAAGTTGAACATATGTTAACTTTTAAAGCATGTGGGTAACGTATTCAATGCGAGTTACACGTTACAACCAGTCTGTAATCAATCTGTCTTTATGCACCAGGGTGGGAAACTTGCTTTATAAAGTGCATTGTGCTATTTCCATGCCTGTAAATCAATTCTTATTAAAATGCTTGGGAGAGTAGTTACCCAAAGCTGACGGTATTCATTTATACTCCTTTAAAGTGATTTGCGAAAGTCTAGTGTTAGCTAGGGTGAACATACGTTGGATTGTTTTTCAGCTTCGGGCGGGCATTATGAACATAATCGCCTAACATCATTTGGTTGTTTAGGCGTATATGCAGTCTATGGAATGAGCAAAATCTAACCGGACATTTATACGCCTGGACAAATTTTTTTTTGGTCATAAAATTAAGAAGAAAATGTACAGAGAATAGAGCATATCTACTCAACCTAGTGTTAGTGTCGAGTTAGCAGTTAGCCAAAAAGACGGTGGTGGTTTGCTCATTTAATAGACTATGGTGACAGCTTGCTACCTTTTGAGCAGCACTAGGGACATTTATGATAAAAGTAGTCTTGTCAAAATAACATCTTTGCGTATCTGTGATTGATTGACCATCAATAAAGTTGATGGCAATAGCATAACCCTATGTTCATCCATGTGCTGTGATGCAAGTGCGTCAAGCTTGCCTACTGAGCTCAGCTGGTATGCTACCTAGCTAATCAAATTAGCTGATGTTAGCTGAACATAAATTGAAGATAACTGAATGAACGTTAATTATGTGACGAATTTCACACATTCAATGCGAATAAATAACATGGTAAAATCGTGGAATAAGATTAAATGTTATATTATAAAACATTAGCTACTTAAGGACATTTACCGTTTGTTTTGCAATAGAAAATGGTGGGTTAAGGTCTGGTCATGGGCTTCTCCACCCCGAACTGTCGATCATACTGTGCCCGGACCATATCTGGATGACCCTGCTCCCTACTGTGTCACTTCGGCTCCACTGAGCAGACTAAGTTTGTACAAACATGGCGGTGAAAAAAACTTCCGGAGCCTCAAAACGGTTTTTACGAGTCTGTGGAAAGGCAATGGGTGACATAACAGTGACTTTGTAACCATAGACTGTAAAAGAAATATGGACAATTATCTTGTTCCCAATCACACTTCAGGGGTTAAATGGACTGCATATCTTCTATTACTCCATTTTGCGTAATAAGCAAAGAATTGACTGTAAAGTAGTTTGCTTATTTTTTTAAATATACATATATACATACTACTTGTTTACAGGAAAACTAGCTGGCTAATGGAATGTTATTCATGTTATTTTATCATCCAGGGTGAAAAGGGGGAGATGGGCTGGGTTGGGTTTCCGGGAGAAGTTGGGCTACCAGGAGTAATTAAAGTAAGCCAATCAGAAGAAAAAGAGTAAAGCTAGTTTACATGATATGATATGTGATGCTTTTCTTACATTCCTGGCTTTCTTTTATTTGTTATGTTTTGCAGGGTCACCAAGGACGAAATGGCACTAAAGTAAGTTAAAGCCAAATCTATTTCACACTGATATCCAAGTGTGTATTTCAGAATAAGTGTACTATATCATTTATTAAACAGGGCAGGAAAGGAGAAAATGGTGACCAAGGCCCTCAAGGTGACAAAGTAAGCCTATTTTGACTTGGAACTCAGTTTGTTCTCAATTTGAGATCATTTTTTAAGTCACTTTCATAAAACATCTTTTTGTTTCTATAGAGCTCTGCTGGCTACTTTGGCCCTCCTGGCCAGAAGGTGAGCCACATCTATATGCACAGCGGTTTACAATGGTTTCACTTTCTGCATTGTTTTGTTTTCTTTCATAAAATATCTGTCATTGTCACTTTTAGGGTGACCCAGGACTGAAAGGATACAATGGTGTAAAAGGCATACATGGCCCAAGAGGAGCACCAGGGAAAAGAGGCAAATTGGTAAAAGCTTTAATTTCAAAACTTTTCATTTTGTTACTGGACACTGATGTCTATGAACAGAAATAAAAGAAGATGGATTTCAGTGTCGTGGTTTGCTCTATGTACTGGTGATGAATTCTGACCATCCCACTGCTGACCATGGCTTGCAGCCCTGCAGAGTGACACATAATGAACTATGGCATCACAAAGGGTCGGAGCCTTTCAGCCTGAAGGGTATCCCTGATTTAATCTTTCAACTGCGATTCCAGAAACATATCTGTTGTAATGTCCACAAGTGCTGTAACTTTGCCAGCTCAACTAGTGGTTTGCAGAGCGAAACAGAATGATCACTTTGGGTTTACAAATTTGGAGAAAAACCCAGGGAATAAAATTTAAGTAAAGTAAAATGAAGTAATACTTTAATATAATCTTAAGTAATAATATTTAGCAATAAATACATTATACAGCCCTGTTACTTTGCATGAAAGTGAATTTTGCTATCTATTAGCAAAAGGCCAGTCATGTGTCATATCTTTGCACATTCTTATGCTTGGTGTCTTGTTTATTTCATGTTCCATCAACACAATGGAGGGAGTTAAGGGCAATTCTGGACCATTCGGGCACTTAGGACATGTGGGATCCATGGGCCAACAAGGCCCTACTGGAGTGTCTGGACAACCAGGGAAAGGTTCTGTCCACTGCCTGTACACACACACACACACACACACACACAGATACATAAACACACATGCACATGCAAACACATACATAAAAAGCACACAGGTGTAGCCCATCCAATAATTAAGCACTGATGCCAAATTTGGTCAATTCTCACCTATTTAGGGGTTTTCTATATAAGGCTATATCACTCCAGGTGTGAGCATCACAGAGACTTGGAAAATGGCTTTAATGAAGCAAGACAGGTGTGCCATTTAAAATTTATTTTCACAATTTAGGTTAAAAAACTGCCACAAATGCAAAACAAAGTTGTTTTTCTTTAGTTTGCAATGACATAATGAGAGCTCCAAATGTAAAACGGGTAAAAATATACATTTCCTGGATCATACACTCGTCCACAAGTGTGCAAAATCTGAGGATGATATGCAGAACTACTACAGATCTATGATGCAAAATGTAGGCAATGTACCCAGTTCATGGCAATGAATGACAAATTTACAATGGCAATAATATTTATAATAAGTCACCCACGAAGGGTATAGGAGAAAATAAAAATTGTATAATGTTAAAAGAGGCTCAGTGTAATAATCAAATTTAATTGAAATAAATTATTTCCCCAAAAAAACCCACTTACGACACGTTTTCGTAAGCCCGCGCGTACGCACTTAATTAGTTTATGTATGCAGATGTTTTGCCTTTGGCGCGGTACCACAAGTTTCTTGCAAGGTGATGTTCCGGCCCTTTTTGCGCATTATTCTCTTGCTGGAATTCATGTGCATTTATGACTGTATGTATCAGTAACATTTCTAGTTTCACATACAGTGTATGTGAAAGGGCTGTTATAGCGATAGCTCAGAATTTTTTCATCAGAAGAGCGCCGCTTCTTTGGGCGGCTGACTTTCAGTCAGCGCAGTTGTGCTCCGAGGATCGGGTGTGTACGCATGCACTGTCCAACGTTTTTGCTGCACGTAGGCTACATAATTTATATCGGTCAATGGCGTAAACACATAGCGATAGCGCTTGCGCCCAGTGGAAGCAGCAATTGTTAGATTTCAATGATACAGATGCCATTATCGACAATGCTTATCGATCCGATTTTTTATCAATTCCTTAAATATTATTTGCTCCCAGGCTATTAAAAGATCAACTATTAGGCTACTATTAGTATCGGGTGGTCATCTAAAATATATTCTATGACATAATATTTATAAAGTATAAAGCATTTGTTTTTCATTCATATTTCTTAGTCATATCATGGAAAATAGTTATCTGCTATATTTATGTCTGCACATGTGGCAGAGCATCCAATAAAACAGTCAGAATTGTATAATTCTGTTAATTGAGATGGCATTGTAAATGTAATTTGACATCAAAGAAAATAAGAGACACCGGAAAATAATGAAAAAGCCAGGACACGAGAATAGGATAAATTATCAGTTTAACGTTATGTCAAAACAGATGGCTAAAATATTGTTGTTTAACCGCTGCTCTGTGATTGGGATATTTAGGAGTTTCATTATCTCACGAATATTCCAAACTTTACTTATGAGTTAGATATGCTCCTAGGCGTGTTTCATAAAGCTGCACCGTAACGTTTGCGTTGGTTTCTGTATTATAAGAACAGTTTCAACTGTCACCATTCTCTCCTATCTCATTTAGCCTATACATTTACTGGAAGAAAGACAAGATCTTTAACGTTACCTGAGCATTTTTTGGAGGCAAGCTGGCTCTTCTTATTAGTTGAAGATGACAGATTGAAGATTATCATTTAGCTAATTTAGGTTAGTTATTCGCTTTCCAAATCTACTCATCTGTGCGTGACCAAGCAGGAAATCCTTGTCAGATATTAGTCTACCACCAATCAAAACACTCCACAAATGTATTGAACAGTTGATCATTTCTGAAGACTGATCACAAAATGGAAAGCTTACGCGAACACATTTTATATTGATTTTTAAATGATAGTAGCTTAAATTAGTTTTCAAAGAATGACGTTTACATTTAATATTTTTAGACGGAGTGCCAAACCCAGCATGCTCTGACTGAATGAAAATAGCGCATGACGTGACGCTGTTTTGCTAAGCGTAGCTGTCGGGAATGCATGCTGCATACAAGATAATTGATAAGCTCGACAGCGAACGATATTCCCACCCTAGTTCCTAGACATGATACAATACATTTTCAAGTAAGCTTCAAAAATAGGGAAAAAATCTAAAGTAATTGAAACAGAAAACAACAAGGGAAATGTTGGGGAAAATATGAGTCAAATTTGCCCCCCTCGAGTCGGCCTCGACCTGAGTCATTGAGTCCAGAAGGGTCGAGTCAGAGTCCTAGTCCTTGCTTTTCGAGGCCAAGGCCTTTAAAAGACTTTCACAGTTCTGTGAATCAACTGCGCTGTAACCAGCACCAGTGAGCGTAGCGATGAGAAGGCATACGTGACATTATTAGCTAACATTAGTGCTACACAACCAACATTAGCCAAGATACACGTAACGTTACTGAAAGTAGTAAATCCACAGGGCTAGCTAACTCACTGGCCGTGTTCGAATAAGGCATTAATGTGGGAACGCATTAGTTTTGACAAATGCTAGTGGGAGGGACAAGCGACATCAGCCTTGTGATTGGTTTGGGATTAGTGACGTCACCATTCCCAAGTATAGTACCGCCCAACTTCAATCCAAAAAACGAGGGTAAAAGTACCCAATATCACTGGAATTCAGAAAGTAATTATTTCCAAAACAAGTATATGCATATTGTATGTCCACAAGACCCAAATTAACCTAATTATAAGGCAATCACAAATATTTGACTTTAAGTCAAAGTATATAAATACATCCTCTTAAATGTACTTAAGTATCAAACATAAAAGTAGTCATCCAAGGCGAGGTATTTGGGGAGGTAGGTAGTATAGGTAAAACGTTATGATGTCCTGAATAACATTTGAAAATAGAATGTTATAGTTATCTATGCCAGTGGTTCTCAAACTCGGTCCTGGGGGACCACTGTGTATGATGGATTTTGTTCCAACCACAATTGCAATCCAAAACTGTTGATTGTTCTTAATTAGGTGTTTGTCATCTTTAGAGGGATTGTTTATCCTCTTAAACCACATTATGTTAGCAATAGCTATCCATGTCATAAATAATAAAAGTCCAATATTCTCATTGTGCTATATTGCAAATAATTACAAAAAGAGAGGCAAAACATTTTTTTAACTGATCAAATTAAAGACTGAGGTGAATCAATAGGCTCCTAATTGATGAAATTGTGGACACATGGCCACTAAAACTAACCATTTGATAACTAATGAAGAGAACACAAAGCAAATGATAACGAGCCAAACCTGCAGTGTGTTAATACATTTATTATAAAAATTTTGAAGGAACTTTAAAACACACAAGTTCAACTACATAATTAGGAGCCAATTGATTCACCCCAGTCTTTAATTTGATCAGTTTAAAAACATTGTTACCTATTTGCAATATAGCCCAATAAGCACAGTAGGAACATGGGCATTTTAGTCTTCATGGCATGCATAGCTATTTCTGACATGATGTGGTATAAGAGGGTAAATAATCTCTCTAAACATGAAAAGCACCTGATTAAGAAAAATTAACAGCTTGTTAGAATTTTGGGATTGCAATTTTAGTTGGAACGAAAACCAACCTACGAGGGGTGTGCCCAAAGCCGAAATCTGGAAGTGCACGGATAGCGGGTTGAAAACTTGCCAGTTCATATTCGGATACGGGAAATAATTGCAGCAGGGAAATCTTTGATTCATTGCCAACCTGTCTCTATGCCTCTTCTGAACTTTACAGAATGAAGCATTGGATTGTTTATTTGGTTATTAAAAACATAAAATATATAATTAGGGATGGAGCCATTAGATATCGGCCATATGACTCAATCAGCAGTCCCTGAAATTACGGATAGCCTACTCAACCTATATCTTTAACATGCTCATTATAATCAAACAGTGTGCCTTGTTTATTGCCTTTTTCTTTTGAGAGCAAAAGAAAAAGAAACAAAACAGTAAATGAAAAATCTTGCATGCAAACGTCTTTTTTTATTTTTATTAACCCACCTCCACCCCCCCCCATTCAGGGGGACAACTTTATTAAATCGAAATGCACCTTATGCGTGGTAAAAAATATTTAAAACTGGTCATTAACTGTGCAGTATCATTCAGAAAAATAATCATTCAATCAGTGTCTCTTCCCCCCCCCCCCCCCAATAAAACCCAGAGTGACATACAAAAAACGAAGATTTTTAAAAAATAATTATTTAAGTCATCAGAGACCACTTAAATCACACATCGTGGCACACACGCATCTCGATGAACGAAATATTCAAGTTGAAAATCTTTATTGATTACATTGTGTAATTCGTCGAGAACAAAATGACGTAAGAAAAAAATTACGTTTCAATGGAAACCAAAATCATTAACCCATTGAGGGCTGGATTCAAAATCACACCGAAAATCAAAGTGAAAAATTTAGATCACAGGCTGATCCAACTTCTGTAAATTTCATCACGACAACTCATAATGTGGCTCAGTAGTGTGTATAGCCCCCACGTACCTGTATGCACTCCCGACAATGTCTGGGCATGCTCCTGATGAGATGGCGGATGGTGTCCTGGTGGATCTCCTCCCAGACCTGGATCAGGGCATCAGTGAGCTCCTGGACAGTCTGTGGCGCTACTTGGCGTCGGCAGATGCACCGATACATAACGTCCCAGACATGCTCAATTGGATTCAGGTCTGGGGAATGTGAGGGCCAGTCAATGGCATCAATGCCTTCATCATCCAGGAACTGCCTCCACACTCTGGCCACATTGTCCTGCACCAGGAGGAACCCAGAGCCCACTGCACCAGCGTAAGGTCTGACAATGGGTCTGAGGATTTCATCCCGGTACCTAACAGCAGTCAGGGTACCATTGGCTAGCACATGGAGGTTTGTTCGACCCTCCAAGGATATATATGCTCGCTAGACCATCACTGACAAATCGCCAAACTGGTCATGCTGGATGCTGTTGCAGGCAGCATAACATTCTCCATGGAGTCTCCAGTCTCTTTCACGTCTGTCACATGTGCTCAGTGTGAACCTGCTCTCATCTGTGAAGAGAACGGGGCGCCAATGGCGAATGCCAATTCTGGTGTTTTCTGGCAAATGCCAATCGAGCTGCACGGTGCTGGACTGTGAGCACAGGTCTCACTACAGGACGTCGGGCCCTCAGGCCACCCCCATGGAGTCTGTTTCTGACAGTTTGGTCAGAAACATGCACACGAGTAGCCCACTAGAGGTCATTTTGTAGGGCTCTGGCAGTGTTCCTCCTGTTCCTCCTCACACAAAATAGCAGATACCGGTCCTGCCGCGGGGTTGTTGCCCTTCTACGGCCCTGTCCAGCTCTCCTCGTGTAATGGTCCATCTCCCGGTATCTCCTCCACGCTCTTGAGACTGTGCTGGGAGACACAAACCTTCTTGCGACAGCACATATGGATGTGCCATCCTGGAGGAGCTGGACTACCTGTGCAACCTGAATGGGCTGCAGGTACCGCCTCATGCTACCAGTAGTGACAAGGACACTAACAAAATGCAAAACTAGAGAACAATCAGTCAGGAAGGATAAGGAGAAAGAAATGATCTGTGGCCACCACCTGCAAAACCATTTACTTTTTGGGGGTTGTCTTGCTGTTGCCTCTCCTGTCCACCTGTTGTCACTTTCATTTGCACCAAAGCAGGTGAAATTTATTCACAATCGTTTACGCTTCCTAACTGGATGGATCGATATCTACAGCCTCATTAATCCATTCCTTGTAGCTGGGTGTTCCAGAGTCAATCCACTTGTTTAATATTACTTTCTTTGAAACCATACATATTTAGAAAAAAACATTCTTAAATTTGGAAGAGATGTTCTCATAATTATGAAGATCTCCAAGTAGACATGTTTGAGGAGTAAGAGAAATTGCTATATTAAAATGGGTTAGGACACGTTTAACTGTTTGGGACCAGAATTCTTGAATTCGGTCACACTCCCATAAAAGATGAATTAAGGTTCCATTCTCTACCAAACATTTCATGCAAGTATTGTTGTCTTGTATGCCCATTTTGAATAAGAGTGAGGGGGTGCAATACAATCAGTTAAGAATTTTGTACCGTCTTAACTTATTTTTGATCAAACGAAACGGATGTCTTGCATTTTTCCAAACATTAGACCATGATATATTGTTTGTTGATATATTGATGTCCCTTTCCCATTTAAGAGCACAATTCTGAAACAGAGCATCCATTTTGGAATTAAAGATGTTGTAAAAGATCCTTACAGTGTCATGGTTCGTGGGTTATTTTTTCCTTTTCCGCTGCGGTTCTCGTCATTTATCTCCTATTGAGAATCAGATTTTTTCCACGTTCTGTTCTGGGGTTTTGCTTCACCTCACTGATTATTTTTTTCACCTGTGCTACTACCCGCGGGGTATTTAAGTTCCTCACTTTCGCTTCCCCGGTGATTCTCTGTCATTCCTTATTACATTGACCCAGGTATAGCCAGGTACAAGCGACCTTGTGATATTAAACTTGTTTTTTGTTCACGAGGGACTTGCTTCTAGTTTTATTTTCAGGTATAGGATGTGTTCCTCCTGTTAGCATTACTGTGCTATTTCTTCCCTTGCTGTTCTCACTGAGACAGCTTTTCTTTGGTGGTTTCGCTTTTCAAGTTTCCCGTTTTAGCTCCAGTATTGAGCTCGGGAGACTTAGTTTTGTGTTTTCACTCGTATCTTCGAGTTTGCCCTATTTTCTTGGGTTGATTTTCATTTGGCTGTTTAGCTACTAGGAATTATTTCCTGTGTTTTCTTTCTTTGCTTTAATAGTTATTACTCCCTTTGTGGTCCTCACTTGCATGGGTGACTTGTTCTGATCCCCCCTAACTCCGCGTTTGACTCACCGCTACTAAATCCATCACATACAGTACTTTCAGCCTGTGAATTTGTGTCTAGCAATATTTCCTCAAATTTATGAACATTCCTATTTATTTTTTCAATTGATATAGTGTCCCTTATGGCGCCTTTCAATGTTGTATAGTTTAAGAATTCTGATCTAGGAACCCCCTTCTCTGCAGCAAGCTCTGGAAAGGCTATAAATGTATTATTTTTAAGAAGATCTTAAATTGTTGTAATTCCCTTTTCTTTCCAACCAATCCAGTTCAGGGTTTTTTAATTAATGAATATGTTTGGATTGTTCCATAATGGTTGCTGTCCTGACATAGTTGGGTTAAGTACTATTTTTTGAAAGTTGCCTCCATTGGACTGTTGACTATTTCCTTTGGGCTTGCTGAGGTAAAGTATAAACCATTTTGCCCTATGTTTAAACTTTTCATTATAGCATTTTCTATTTGAATTCAATCTTTATCTGGTGTTGTTTGTTTGAAAAAGGTTTGAGCTTGTAAACACCAAAAGGCTAAAAAATAATGATAAAAATTTGGTAGATTAAGACCACCCTTCAATGTTGAGCTTGATAGTCTATCATAGGAACACCTTGCCTTTTTTCCACTCCAAATAAATTTGGATATTGTTTTATGAAGATGGTCAAACCAATTCTTAGGAATGAATAAGGGCAGCATTCTCAAGGTATATTTTAGGTAGTCATCTCAATAGCATTTATTCTTCCCCATAACGAGATTGGTAAGCATGACCATCTTGTGAGATCACAGTTTATTTTATTCATCATTTGTTTGAGATTAGTATCTCTAGTTTGGTTAAAGTTTGGAGTTATTTTTAATCCTAGATATGTAATTTCTGTTTTGCTTTCATCGTATTTCAGTATTCTTTAAACACTGAATATTGCAGGATTCATTTAAAGGCATAAATTCTGACTTGGTCCTGTAGGGGATCTCTATGCCAGAGACACGGAGGAAATATTGGAGGTCCAGATGCGATAGATGCGGAATCTTAAAGTGTTCCAATGAACACCACTGAAAAGGACAATAATCCGTAGTGGACGGGGGGAAATAAGGAGAACACAAATAACCTCGCAATAAAAACGAGGAACTCGATATCCGAGCAAAACTAAATAAATAAGCAGTCACGCTTATCTAACTCCCGTTTGTGGAGCGAACAAAAAGAAAGGAAAGAGAAAAACTCAAAAGACCCCTAAAACGTAGGGTGAGAGCACTCGTAGGTATGAGTGGAAAACAAAGAAACGAAAACCTCTGCTCTGAAATAAGAGCGAAAAAAGCTCGCTTTGCTTTTGCTAAATTGTACTGCTAACAAGTCCCGCATTGAGAAGCAAAGCGGTCGATAGCAGCACAACTTCCGAAATAACATGGAAGCAACGAGAAAGGAAGGAAGCGGGGTTTAAGTAGTGAGCGGAAATAAATGACAGGTGAACTCACTAATCACCGAGGCGAAAGCAAAACCCGTAGCGGAACACAGAAAAATCTGATAGATTACCGGTAAAAGACAAAAAGAATAACAGACGCGGAGATAAGGAAAGGAAGGCATGATCCATGACAGGTCCAATTTACTTTGTATCCTGAGAATGTGCCAAAGGATGTTAGAATGCTATTCAGACATGTAAGGGATGATGAAACCATCTGTTAGCTAAAGTATGATGTCATCTGCATAGAGTGATAGCTTGTATATATTATCTCAGATTGTGACACCTTTCATTTTAGTCTTATTTACTGGGCTAAAGGGTCTATTGCTAGGTTAAATAGTAAAGGGGAGAGAGGGCATCCTTGTTTTGTTCCACGATAAAGTGTAAAGGGCTTGGAAACAAAATCATTAGTTTTAACAGTTGTTTGAGGTTGACAATATAACGTAATAATCCATTGTTGAAAATTGTGACCAATACCGTATCTATTAAGTATATCAAATAAATAGTGCCATTCGATCCTATCTAAAGCCTTTTATGTATCTAGTGTACATATAGCAGCAGAGGTATTCATTTTGTTTGTCCATTTAATAATGTTAAATAGTTTTCTAATATTGTCAGATGAATCGTTTTTTTTTTCATAAAGCCTGTTTGGTCTGTATGGATCACTTTATTAAGGACTTGTGCCAGCCGTGATGCTAATATTTTGGCGAGGATTTTATTGCCAAGATTACCTAAGAAAATTGGTCGATAATTACTACAAAAAAAGGGGGTCTTTTTACAAATTAATGTAATTAGTGATTGATTAAATTGGAAAGAGAAAACCCCATTAGTAAATGATGTCTGAAACATTTCCAGAAGTATTGGAGAAATAGTTGGACTAAAACATTGGTAAAATTTGGCACTATAGCCGTCTGGGCCAGGAGATGTATTTTTTTCTAAAAAAAAGAATGGCACCATTTATTTCAGTCAGTTTGTCTAATTCAGCCTTTTCCTGGACTGAGATAGTTGGTAATTTGGTGTCGGCTAGAATCTTTTCCTGTAGCACTGTGGTGTTTGTAGTATTAGAATTATAAAGATTACTATAAAAGGATGCAAAGGTGGAGTTAATCTCCTTAAGATCTGTTGTTATTAATTTGTTCTCCATTTGGATACTGGATACATTATTTTTAGTTATTTGCTTTTTTAATCTCGCTGCCAGAAGCTTCCCTGATTTTTCTCCGCTTTCATAAAAATTGAATCGTGCTTTATTTAGATCATACTTAACGCTTCCCCTGATTATATCATCATATCTCATTTTCAATGTGCATAGTTTTTTTTCCATTGTTCATCTTCAAAATGGCTAGAAAGAGCTCTTTGTCGTGTATGAATTTCATTGGATAAAACTTGGATAAAACTTTCTTCTTTATTCAGTTTTTTCTTGTGAAAACTAGCTATTTTAATAATTTCCCCTCAAAGGGATCATTTTAAAGCTTCCAAGACAGTTGAGAAATTGGGCACAGAGTCCCTTTTTAAATCTATGAAATGTTTTATATATTCCGATAGGTCTTTCTTGATTTTTTTTTCTTGATCTTCAAATAAAGAGTTATTGACTCCATTGTTTGGAGGCAGTAAACGGTAATGGTAAATTTAAAATAATTTTAATTGGACTATGATCAGCAATTACTATGGGATGTATTGTACATTCCAGGGTATTCTTAATTAAGTTTTGATCTACTAAAAAATTATCTATCTGTCTGTTAGAATAAAGTGTAATCCCTCACTGTAGGGTGAAGTATCCGCCATGCATCTACTAAATGATATGTCTGCATTAATATTAACAGGGAAATTGCAGCTTTTTTTGGTTGTGAAGCACTTCCACTTCTGTCCAAAAGGGGGCACAAAGTTAAGTTTAAATCTCCACCCAGTATTATTGTTGAAGCGGTGAAGTTAGTCAATGCATTTTCGATAGAACTAAAGAAGGAGGGATTGTCCTCATTGGGGGCATATATATTAAGAAAGGTAATTCATTCTTTGATTCCCATATACCATTAATAATAATATATCTTCCCCGTTGGTCTCTTATTATCTCCTTCATAATAAAATGTATATTTTTATTGAACAAAATAGCCACACCAGATTTTTTGGATGACTCCCAGGCTCCAAAAACTTGGCACACCCAGCTACGTCGGAGGTGGTGAATATGTGCAGATTTCAAATGAGTTTCTTGAAGGAGAGCTACACTTGGCTTAAACCGTTTTAAATTATGTAGAATTTTGCCACGTTTAACTTGATTGTTGGCTCCATTCACATTCCATACACATTTTTTTGTTATCCATCATTTACAGAAATAAAATATCTTAAATTCATAATCAATCAATTTAAACCTCTGTACATTTCCTCTAATGTCTACAATCAATATATTTAGTCGGGACTCATTATCTATTACGGAAAAAAAAAAAGGAAAAAAAAGTGCAAAAATAGAAAACTAAAGAGGAGGAAAGGAACGATACATTGACTTGAGCCATAAAGAAGAGAAAGAAAAAAAAAAAACAAGATGTCAGTCAAAAATATTCAGTGATCACACCAAGACATAAACCAACAAATAGACAAAGACTTGTTGAGACAGAGAACGAGGTAGAGAAAGAGAGAAAAGGGAGATGGAGAAAGATGGGGGGGGGGTTAAGAGAAACAAGACAGACAAAAAATGAATGAACGAAAATTGAGAATTGGTTATATATACGATCCAAACAATATATCCAGTACAAAATGAATATTAAATCAATCACACGTAAGGGGTATTCTAATACAAAGAGCACCCGCACACACACGGAAGGACGCATGCAAACGTGATTCTATGCCTTTAATGCTGCTCGCTATAATTTAGCTACGCCTAATCTTGCCACTTTTGTAAAAACACATTTTAAAAGAAAGCAAAGGAACAGTTAGAATAATTGTAGCTTATGTCCCGTTTTGAAATATCACTTACTGGCTATCAAAATCATTATTGTATTTATGCTAGTTGTGTTGCTTGTATTTTAAAACTGTATAGATAGACCATCTGTTCTGCCTCCGCATTGCTGTGTAATCAATTCCATCAATCTCGCCATTCCATGAGCCCAAACTTGCAACGCAAGTGTAATAAACAAAATAAAATGAAAATGTGATGTTTTACACTGCAGATAAAAAATTTCTAACTAGGCTTGTTGTGGGGATCGGTTTAGCCAATGGCATACTAAAAGCATATTAAAAGCTGTTGAAATGCAGCCATATCCAGACTTATCCTTGCATTTTATAAAACATTTTTATATACATTTATATAAAACTGCCTTTTCATTCTGAGTTGATTATATATTGTAGCTACCTCAGATTTCTTCCAGTTCTTATCCAGAATTATTGTTCAGTGTCCCCCGGTTAGGGGATAGGGGGTTCAAATAGGTTAACAAAAACAACCTTTAACAAAACAAAACAATAGATACATAAGTATGAAGTACAGAATATAGTTCTTATAAAAAGTTTTGATAAGAAAAAAAAGACAAGGAGGGGGGTGAAAACTGAAAGTGCAATAACAATTCATTTTAGACTAGAAAATATGGACATTTGCTCTATGTAACACAACGTCCGGTTGAAGCCACGCCCACTTCCGGTTTCTAATCCGAATACAGATACAGATAATGTTGATGGTCGAACAGATAGTGGCATCGCTGCACACCCCTACAGCCTACACAGTGGTCCCCGAGGATCGAGTTTGAGAACCAATGATCTACGTTTTCTGGCTAGAAAAAAAACACCCATAGTGTAGCTAGCTAGCTAATAGCCTAATGTTAGTTCATAAATTACCTCAACGTGTTTTAAGATTCGAAGATGAATTCTTGAACGATAGGATCTTGTGCTGTTTTGGCAGGTACAGGAGACAGCGTAATCTGTAGGAATCGTTTTTTGTACCAATAATTAGAGTAACGACACTGTTTTAGAATTGTAGTAAGTAGAAAGTGAAAAGTCAATGGAGCTCAAGAACTGACAAAAGTATTTGAATTAGAATTTAGTATATTTGAAATATATACATGTGACATTTAATAAACTTGATTTTTTGTGGGGTATTTAATAAATTTGCATTTAAACAAAATTTTTTTTTCAAAATATATACAGTTCAGATTGAAATTCAGATTTAAAAAATTCAGATCCATAAATACAAATCTCTCAAATTAAAATTTCGGAAATTCAGATTTAAAAAATTCTGATCCATAAATGCAAATCTCTGATTCAAATTTCTGAAATTCAGATTTTATGTTAACTAGGCCAAAGGTGAAGCATCCAGGCTTCCCATGAGCTTTCTGAACTGTCAAACCGTTTAGCTTAGTGTTGCCAGATATGGCAATTTCACGCCCAATTGTATTTCTTTTAAACTAGTTGTACGCGTACAAAATGGCTTTGACCGGGTATAAATATATTATAGAATACATTGCACAAATCCTTATTGGGCAGGTTTTGGTGGAATGTGTGGGTTTTTCGCTCTGATTGGGCGGAGAAGTGGAAAGGGTAGGTGGAGTAGGAAAATCTGGCAACCCTGCTGTCCGGGCGGCTGGCCCGGGAAGACTTCAAGTTAGTGGCTCTGACGCTAGTAGCAATACAGCGTTTTGAGTGTTTATTAATGTTACGTCCCAAAATTCACCTGCGTTGCAATAACTAGGTGTACAGTAGTGGAGGTAACACTAAGCCACTTAAACGCAAACCACAACCTCAAAGACAGTTCCGAAAGCTTCTACTTTTCCTGGGTAGCCCGGATGTTTCGCCTTTGGCCTAGTTAACAAAAAAAATCTGAATTTGAGAAATTTGAATCGGAAAAATTTGTATTTACGGATCTGAATTTTAAAAAATCAGATTTTCAGGAATTTTAATCCGAGAGATTTGTATTTATGGATCTGAATTTTTAAAAATCAGATTTTCAATCTGAATTGTTTAAATGCAAATTTATGAAATACATCACAAACAAGTTTATTAAATATCACGTATAAAATTCAAAAATACTAAATTCATGCCAACCATATATACCGGGACCATCGCAACAAACATGTAATAGTTATCCATTTTATTGACTGACGTCTGAAAAGTCAGCAACTTTTGCTATCTACACTTTTCATAGGTAGCCTATCTATTGTAGCTCATTGCTAAATAAGTTGTTGTTGCCTGGTTAAATTAGTCTGTGTGTACAGTGATCTATAATGACTTGGCAAATGTAATTTAGGCTATGGTTATATAGTCACTTCATGCGACTTCTGGAATCGGAAGTCCAACATCCTATCTCATCAGGCCAGATTTGAGTTGCGTCCACATTTGACACATTTGCAAGTAGGCTATTGCACTTCTGGGTGCATCTGCAGTTTCAGTGGAGGAGAGGGTATGGATCTGCAAAACATGGCCAGCACTGGTGGAACCATATTGTGCTTAAAGGCATACTGAACTTTGTTAGAACATAATATTGTATAGCTACCTGGCCCCAATATGAGTCGTAATATTCACGCTCATCTTCCTGACTTGCTCCAGTGGTCAGCAACTGGCCAACAGAGAATGAGGTTTTTTTCTCTCTCCATTCACTCCCATAGCATGGCGAAACAGGTCTCAAAGCACATTTTTAGCACATAAATGAATGCAAACAATGCGGATTATGACGATATAGAAAATCGTGACATCCAGAACAAAACTTTTGAAACAAATTTTGATTGATTTGATTTTGAAGAACTATTTTCTGAGAACTAGCAACTGTTGCTAACTTCTTTGATAACTTGCTCAGTTTGTTTTAGTGTATTTGAATATCCATACATTTTTCAATATGTAGAAAGAGCCAAACAAGGCTCTTTCCAGGATATAACTTCAAACTCTTGTTGAAATAATATAATTTAAAATGGCATTATAGTAATGCATTATTAGATGATATTGGAATTTCTTCACAATTTTCCATAAAATATCTAGTCTACCATGAATTGAATTACTTCGTAATTAATTGAATTACTTCGTAATTAATTGAATTACTTATTATTTAATCAGTTATTGCTTAAACACCTATTATTTATTTTCTTTCAGTGCATATTTTACCTGGACCAAAGGGCGGAAAGGGCATCACAGGGCCTTCAGTGAAATGCAACTGTAGCTGGGCAAATTCATTTGATCATGTAACAAAACCAGATTATTCTGAAGTTCCATCGGTAAGTATTGTACAATTACTGTTGCTAAATTTAGTACAGCATTCAGCTGCAGCACCAAGCAGAATACAATTGTTTAATGCATTGAAGGGGCAAGTGATAAATTGATCAATATCTCAAAATATTTACTGTAGCTGTCCTGTTCGTCTTACCACAGATCTTACCATAGCCTCTAATTCGCTTACATCAGTTTCAAGAGGTACAGTGCTCTCTGGAATTGATGGCACCCTTGGTAAAAATTTGGTAAAAACGGCTTTGAATTTTTTTTACTGTAAACTTGGACCTGTAGTCAAATTATGAGAGAATTGTAACTTTTAATTGAAAATTTCATTAATAAATACATATTTTTCTCAAAAGAATTTGAATCACAATTATTGGCACCCATAGAAATCTAATGAGTACAAACCTCAATTCCAAAAAAGTTGGCACAGTATGTAAAATGCACATAAAAGCAGTGATTTGCAAATTATTTTACATATATTTAATTTAATACGATATTTAATGTTTTACCTCATCAACTTTATAGATTTTTGTAAATATACGCTAATTCCGAATTTATGCAAATGAGAGCACCTAGACTCTGGAGCTCTAAGACAAGGGAGTCTATCTGTGGGACTCCACGGAGGAAGACCACAGCACTTTTGTCAACTCATTGATATCGCTTTTCTTCTTTAATTTCTTTGCACTCTCTCTTCCATGCATTTATATCACCTTACCATGTGCTTAATTTCTATCCCTGTCCTCTCTTCCTCTCCTCAGCTCTTGACGCTATCCACCTCGTCAGCTTACTGTATCTAACATCATCAATCCCCCAAGGTCTCCCATCACTCTGACCATCATAGAGGGATGGTTATCACCTGTTTATCTGTGGAATGTTCAAAACAGGTGTTTTTTTTAACTTCCCAGTCTTTTTTTGGCCCCGTTTCAACTTTTTTGGAACGTGTTACAGGCATCAAATTAGGAATTAGCGTATATTTACAAAAATAAATGAAGTTAATAAGGTACAGAATTAAATATCTTTTATTTGTACCATTTTCAATATAATATATGAAAGAGAATATGTGAAAGAGAATTTACAAAGCAGATTCTTGAATGGATTTTGCTTGACAATCCTCTCAAGGCTGCGGTTATCCCTGTACTCATTTTCCTACCACACTTTTTCCTTCCAGGAGTTTCACTTTCTGAAATGAGTGACAAAAAATATTGAACTTTTTCACGATATTCTAATTTTTTGAGCTGCACATGTATATATACCTATACATTTATATATATATATAAATGCTACTTGGAATGTTGGTGATTTAGGCCTTTTCCTTGTGGACTACTTGTAAGTCACTCTGGATAAGCGCATCAGCTGAAAGCCTAAAGTGTAAATGTATTTTTCTCATATTGCTGAGCACAAACAATAAACTATTTGATAAACATCCAAAAAAATAATTTCATATTAACTGACGGTTCCATTAATTCTGTATGGCACTGTAAATAAGGTATGGCAGAAAGTTTGGGAATTCATTAGTTGGTATGAACAGTAGTCATCATACATATCCGAATGAGGTCCAAAAAAGAGATAACTAAAAGACAAGAATACAGTTGTGGTCAATTTGATTGATTCATTGACCAAAATATCTGCATTATTATAATCTTTTTTCTTTTCTTTTTCTATTATTTGGGTATTTATAATTATTATCAAGTAAAATAAATTATGTTCATGTGACTGTTTTTGAGTTTGAGTTTTATAGCCTACATGTTGTTTTTGAATACACTAAGTTGCTACACATTTTGGGTGCTGATGTAAGGTATGGGATCTTTTTCTTTTGTAAACACAAATCCCAAAGATTAAAACGAGATTCTTTACACACTGTATTTCTCTTATTATCCTTTTTCGTATGAGTAGATCTATATTGTGGAGAGTGAGAAGGAGATGTCTCTGTTTAAATCCGAGAATATTATGGTCTTAAGAAGGGACACTCGCACCTTGTATATCTATGATGGCAATAAGTGGACAGCAGTACAGGTGAGTAATACTTACTTTCAAATGTGAAAACATTCACAAGTACTACAAACTAACCCCATATTTGGACAGTTAACCTCATTGTCATTATCTTTGATTACACCATAGGTCTCATCAGCTACTTAGAAGAACTGGATCTCCTTTGCCCTTCTATCTTGTTTATCTGTGATGTTGCTGCTGTAACACAGGCGCACGCGCACACACACAATCTAGCTAGTTGTTTACCTATGTGCATGCTGTATTCTGAAAACAAGCTTAGCTTAACCAGCAGCCTTTCATGTCAGTACTTCAAATATTGTGATTGTGTTGTATTATTATTATTTGATTGTTGTGACCTGAAGTATAACAGAGATTCCTGATAAAAATGCATTATTAATTGCTAGCATTTTTATTAACTGTATTTATTTCTAAAATAAACTACAAGGAACAGATATGTACATTTGTTTATGAGAGAGATCATTTTGAGGGTTTTGGATCATTAAGTTTGATGTCCTAAGAGCCACCTATTGAAACCACAAACCTTTGTTTCTCTATTGTATTGTTAAACCAACATAAGACTCTTAATTAAAACATTTGTTCCTGTTCAAAGCAACAAAAAATATCTGTAAATGCAATTTACAAGTACATGTAGTGCAGTGTTTCTCAACCCTGGTCCTGGGGAGTGGGTACCCACTTTGTATGCTCTCCTGATCATTTATGGTTGTTGAAAATATGTTCTACCATAATTGTGTGGTTAACTTATTTTAACATAATGCTGGTTTGGCTTCTTACTCTTTGCTGTCCAGAACATCAATTTATTTTGCATTATGGTTTGGGGAAGGTTTCCACTCAAATTGAACCCAATTGATTTCACCTGTCAATTTGCAATTGAATCAATTACAAATGGAGCCTCTTTTAATTGGAATTATTTGCCATATAGTACAGACAGCACAATAAATGAAAGCATAAGATGACCAATTGAAATTCTTGGGATGTGAATATTTATTTTTTAGGGCATAAATAGGTATTTCTGGTGTAATGTGGTCCTGTAAAAGTGTCTAATTGAGAAAGATTAGCAGCTCATTACAACAGCTTATTATTATGGTTAAAACAAGAACAAAACAAAGAACAAAAACCAGCATACACAGTGGGTCCCCAAGACCAGGGTTGAGAAACACTGATGTAGCGTATATATAAGCCACCCAATTCATTTCCAGCACTCTCGTGTCTAGTGTAGGTCAACTCCTTCAAATTCTGTAGAATTAACCCAAACTTTGCATGACAAACATATTGAACATGTTGAAATGGAAATAAAATCGAGAACTTGGACAATGTGCAATGATTTTGATATCAAGTTATATTTCTTGTACTCTAGGAAAAGTAAAATCGCCCAGGATATGGGATTGGTCGCTTGATAAATCCAAGTCCAGTTACTGATTTTGGCAGATATCTCATTTCCTCAAATAAATGTGAAGAGTTTGCTACAAAATTGTCAAGAAACCATAAGCGCTATTAGATTACACATAACTTGGGTGCAACCCCAGACTTGGACAGGTCAGCTGCATCGCGCAAAGCTGACATGAATGCATTTGGCCTGATTGATACGCAAATGCTAAATGAAATTGTCCAGCTATTAAAACCGTCTATCTGTATATTTAATCCCATCCCCACAATATTTGTCAATATAATTTTTAGCTGTTTATCAGACAGTGTAAACTCTTTTCTGGAGACTGGCAACGTCCCAACTGCGCTGAAGACTGCTATTGTAAAGCCCTTACTGAAGAAAATTTTATCCCTCAAATCTTCGTCATTTTAGACACATATCAAACTTCCATTTTTTAACTATGCAAGATTTTTATATCCTGTCCTTTTAATGTTTTATTTATTGAATGAGCATAAGACAGAAACAATGATCGTAAATAAAAAGATATATAAAAGATATATATACATATATATACATTTGTACAGTCAAGCCGGAAAGTCTGAATACCCCTTTCAGTTAATTTTTTGTCTCAAAATTCTACACAAAATAGCCCATAATGACAAGTTCATTTCGTCTAACTAAAACTATTTAATTTATTGTTCATATAAAAAGACGCATTTATTTTTTGTTATACCTGACAGTTTCGACTGCTGACTTCCTGCAGTCTTCCTCAGAGACGTCACATGATGTTGCTGTGACGTGTACTAATCTACTAACGCCATAGAATCAGGGTTTTTTACTAACTTACTAATGTCTACTTTCTTTGGTTCTTCTTAACTACAGCTGACTCTCGTTTCAACTTTCCTATCCCTTATTGTATGCACTTGTCGTATTGGAGTCCATGTCATGTTATCTCGATGTATCTGTTTCCAGTTTGTGTCTTATGTTCTCCATTGTTATTTTATTATCTGCTCTCCTCATTGTTTCATTATGTGCACCTGTCTGTCATTTGCCCTTCCCGGTTCCTCACACCTGATCCTCATTGTTTCTTGTCTCCCTCTGTGTATTTATACTCTGTGCTTTCAGTCCTTTGTTGCGAGTTCCTCACCGTTTTGTTATTCTAGCTTTGTCCAAAATATCTTCCGAGTTGTCCGTTAGTGTCATTCTATATCTGTTCCTGAGTTTTTGTTATCCCTCGTCCTTTTCCCTGTTTTTTTTGTTTTGTTGCTGTTTTCTTTTTGTTTTCTCTTGTTTTCCTGTTACGCCTCCCTGGTTTTGACTCCTGCCTGTGTTCTCGCGACCCTGATTTTGGACTCTGTTTTTGTACCTCTGCTGTGTCTTCCCGGTTCCGACTTCTCCCTGTTCTGTGACCACTCTTTGGACTGTTTTTGTACCGTTGCCCTGTCTCTCCAGTGTTCGACCTTGTCTGTTTCATTACGGATTGCTGCCCTGTCTTTCATTGAACTTCCGTTTTTGTACTGTTTGCTACTGGGTCCCTATTTCCACCTAACCTAACAGAAGGAACTCACCAGTTGGGACCCAGCAGGCAGTCATCTGATTTATGGTGACTCTGGATTTTTTTGAAGACCCCTTTTTCAACAACTACAACTATGAGGAATACCTCATGGGTATCTGGGGGCAGAACCCTGAGTTTGCTCGCCTGCATGCTGACCACCACCCATCATCCCGGATTCTTTATCAACCCAGCTCCCACTCTGTTAGGCTCTGAGTCGTAACCCTTCAGCTGGCCATCCCTGAGCCTACTACCCTTCCTATTACCCAACCCCAACCGTCACCCTTCGAAGGGACCCGTCTAGTCCTGTGTCCAGGTAACTATGGGCCCAGAAGAAAACAAGGTGGTCCTGGTTCCCAGCTCCGTCGACAGAGGACCAATTTTCCACCTGTACGCGTTCACCAATACCCCGCCTGTTCCCCACTGACCCCACTCACTGACGCCCTGTCTGTTCTCCCGGGTGGTCGTGTCTCCTGTCCCGCCATGTTCCAGCCCTCCTGTCCCACCACGTCCCAGCCCTCCTGTCCCGCCACGTTCCAGCCCTCCTGTCCCAGCCCTCCTGTCCCGCCACGTTCCAGCCCTCCTGTGCCGCCATGTTCCAGCCATCCTGTGCCGCCACGTTCCAGCCATCCTGTCCCGCCACGTTCCAGCCATCCTGTCCCGCCACGTTCCAGCCCTCCTGTCCCGCCACGTTCCAGCCCTCCTGTCCCGCCACATTCCAGCCCTCCTGTCCCGCCACATTCCAGCCCTCCTGTGCCGCCACGTTCCAGCCATCCTGTCCCGCCACGTTCCAGCCCTCCTGTCCCGCCAGCTGCCCTCCTGTCCTGAGCTGCAGAGCCAGAGCCTGTCCTGAGCGATGCAGGCGTCGCCGCCAGCCTCCAGGGCGATGCAGCCGTCGCCGTCGGCCTCCAGGACGATGCAGCCATCGCCGTCGGCCTCCAGGACGATGCAGCCGTCGCCGCCGGCCTCCAGGACGATGCAGCCGTCGCCGCCGGCCTCCAGGACGATGCAGCCGTCGCCGCCGGCCTCCAGGACGATGCAGCCGTCGCCGCCGGCCTCCAGGACGATGCAGCCGTCGCCGCCGGCCTCCAGGGCGATGCAGCCGTCGCCGCCGTCCCCCTGAGCGGTCCTGTCTGCGCCGCCGTCCCCCTGAGCGGTCCTGTCTGCGCCGCCGTCCCCCTGAGCGGTCCTGTCTGCGCCGCCGTCCCCCTGAGCGGTCCTGTCTGCGCCGCCGTCCCCCTGAACGGTCCTGTCTGCGCCGCCATCCCCCTGAGCGGTCCCTCCTGCGCCGCCGCCACCGCCACCCTCCAGAGCTGTCCCTCCTGCGCCGCCGCCCGCCAGAGCAGTCTCTCCTGCGCCGCCGCCGCCCTCCAGAGCGGTCCCGCCTGCGCCGCCGCCCACAAACAGAATGAAAAAGCTCTCACCTAAGCTTTCTGTTTTCTCAGAGAATGCACACTATATATCTTAACACACAAGCATAGGCCGCTTCTACTGGTTGGGGTAAGATGGCGGCAGTTGCTTCCGCCGTTTATAAAGTATACAGTCCTCCTCAGTGACACTTTATGCTTGGAACAGCAAATATTAGTAGTATAGGTTATGCTTGATTTCATCTGATACTGCAATGTCGTTTGTGTATTTTTAACCCCACATGGCTCCTGAAAGAAGGCAGGAGGAGGGCCGCTGGGGTAATATTAAGTGTGGTTAATGTAGACGCGGTACTGTCATTGTTTATGGATTGGGTACCTCCTTTATAACCGTCGCTGGTCAGTAGTATGGATGCCACGATCAGGATGCTGATCAGTCTTAGGATGCTCTTCTCATCAGGCCACCGCCTCTTCTCTCTGGGCTGTTGACGTAGAATACTGATGCCATGCTGCACTGAGGTGGTTCTCTGTGGGTTTTTAAACGGCCTGAGAACTAACATCCGTTGCGTTGGCTGGCTCCTGTTCTTCGTCTGGTAGGGGAGGTGCTCGTCTGCAGTGGCTGGCGTGGACCTACGATACCACCATGTGAGCAGAATCTGGAACGGGCCTCTCCAACGCTTCTGGTGCCACTTCTGCCTTCTGAAATCCTTGACGACCACCCAGTTGCCTGGCTGCAGTGTGTGTAGAGGTCCGCTGACTGGCTCTGGAAGGACTGCTTTTATCTGCAGATGTACAGACTTAAAAACGTTTGTTAGAGCACGGCAGTAACTCACCATGTTTGTTTCAGCTATGTCAGAGTTGAGTGTTATCACTGGGGGGTGGAACCCCGTCCTCATTAGTCTGCCTGTGATGACCTCAAAGGGAGAGAGACCTGTTGAACTGTTAGTCAGGCCTCGCATGTCTGTGAGTGCAATGGGTAGGGCCTGGACCCAATCTAATTTAGTTTCCTCTATTATTTTGATCAGTTTTGTTTTCAATGTTTGATTTGCCCTTTCTACCGCACCCCCACTTTGTGGGTGGTACGCGCAATGTAGCCTCATGTTAATGCCAACATAGGCTGTGACTTTGTCTAATGAGCTTATTGACAAAGTGTGGGCCTCTATCTGAAGAGAGTTTTGTTTTTGGTATTCCCCACCTGGGAATGATTTCTGTTAGTAGGGCTTTTGCGACTGCGTGTGAGTCTGCTGCTTTTGTTGGAAACACTTCAACCCATTTAGAAAACATATCAATGATTACCAGGCAAAATGCCTTCCCTCTGCACGGTGTTAGGTGTATGTAATCCATCATAAGATGTTCAAATGGTTCTGAGGGGGGAGGGTGTGCTGACCATTGTATGTTGAGACCACGACTAACATTGTTCTGAGCACAAATCAAATCACGTTTGCAAAAAAATTTCTGCAAAAATGGAGAACCCACATGTGTCCCATAAGTTTGTGATGGCTACTACCATCCCTCCTTTTGACATGTGATCTTTACGATGTGTCAATTTAGCATAATATGGAAACAAGCACTGGGGCAAGTAAAACAGGCCTGTTTTAGCCACTGTGCTCCTGCATGAACACAGCAGGCATAACAGTAAAACATTTATTCATATCAGGCAGCCCAAGCTTGGGCGCGCTTGCCAACACAGTTTTTGAGTTTGTTGAAATCTGCGTGTGCGCGGTCAGTCCAAGTCAGATGCTGCTAGTGCATGGCCGTGGGCTAGGTCCTGCAGAGACTGTGTCAGTTCCGCATAATCTGGAATCCACTGCCTGCAGTAGCTGGTCATACCTAAGAAAGACATTACTTGTTTCTTAGTCCGTGGTTTTGGTAGATCCAGAATCGCTTGGATTCTGCTATCTCAGAGTTTTACCGTCAGCTGAAATGTCATGACCCAAATACACAACCTTGCTTTGTGCAAGCTGTATAAGGGGGTTTGTAAGGAGGGCCAGACGCATCAGAAGGGGATCAGAAAGTCTCTACGGAGTAGAGACCAATAGACGGAGGATCTCCGGAACAGGATAGGAGAAATGGGAAAAAGAAAACAGGACTCCTACTCAATATAAGAGAGCGTGTAAGACGGAGTGGAAAATGGGAAAGAAATTAAAGCGACCCGAGAACTCGAGCGAACTGACTAGTAGGTCAGAGAGGAATAGAAAAGAGGAGAATTCACCTCTAACTCTCACTATCAGAGAGGGGAGTAAAGGAGGTGAATAGAAAAACAAAGGACAAACAATAGCGACCCAAAATATGGGCAAAAGACCTCGTAGGCTCGAGGGGGAGAGAAAATAAATAGAGAGGTAGAATCTCTCACTCTGAATATAAGAGAGAAACTAAGAGTGAAACCACAAACTGCTAGAGAAAATTGTACAGCCTTGAAACGAAGTTTCACCGAACCATGATTTTTCATAGTGTATATCTCTGTCGCAGCTGATATGCATGGTAACGTATAGATTTTCTAGTTTAGTTCTATCACCATCATATGGCCACATTTCCAGTGCATCTCGGCAGCCGGGCATCTCTCTAGATCTCACGCATACCAGAACGTTGTGTTTTCACACTCAACACTTACTCCGTCAATCTGCAGCCCTGCTTCTGTACAAAGAACTGTCATTCCTAATTTACACATTAGGTCTCTACCTAGTATATTAACTGGGAACACAGGAGAAAATAGAAAAGCGTGTGAGAATGTAATGGAAGTTTTATTTTCAAAATCCATTACTTCTAAGGGGACTGTATATTTTTCTGTACTCATTTGTACTGCATTCTGACTGAGCATTGTTTTACCACCAAAAACAGGTGCTGGCCTTTTGCATAGTTGTGTTGTTATTACTGAGGTGCCAGCCCTGGTATCTACTATAAAAAAAAATGTTTTTAAAAACACTTCATTGGTGGTGTTGGCGCCTTGTCACCGGCACACCTTTTGGAGCGAAATCCCAGTCTTCCTGAGCCTCACCCAAGTCGAGTTATTCATTCGACAATCCCGGGCAATGTGGCCAGGCTTCTTGCAGTAGAAACATAGTCCATCTTTTGTATCTCCACGGCTGTTGTTGTAGCCGCCTCTGTCTCGTCCTCGGCCCCGGCCGCCTCTGTCTCCTCCCCTCTGCCCCTGGTTTTGGAACGCCTGGAGTTGGGCCAGTTGTAGCTGGTCGGTTACCTTGGTTCCGACCTGGGCTGTTTTCTGGATTTTGGCCGCTGCTTGCTGGGTTGCTGCAGCTAGATCATTTCTCAGTCCTTTTTTTTTTATTTTAATTTTTTTAAATTAAGCAGCCAGGCTTCACCGGATCAGGCAGGTCGGAGGCAACCGCTATAATTTCGCTCAGCTGCCAGGGTCGGTAAGATTGGGAGAGGGATAAAATTGGTATAGGGATAAGGAGAGTGGGAAAAAATAAACACTTTAGCTAACTAACTATTCCAAATCCAAATGCTGATAACGCGGACAACTATTCTCAAGGGCAAGTTCAGACTTCAGACAGGATTTCTTAGTAGGACAGAACGGTTTTATTTGCCTCAAACTAAGGGAGGAGTTATGTAATGAGACCAAAATATGTATTGGTTGGGGGTTCATGTCTACGTAGACATGGACTCATTTCAACTCCTCCCTTTTTTTCAGCACACAGGAATAACGAGATATAGATAGACTGAAATTGAACGAATTTGCATTGGAATTTATTCCTCGTGCTTTATTGGTGCTCAATACATACGTTAATAGCCATAAATAACGTGGTCATAAGCATATTATAGATTTTCCTTGACCATCACTTTAATTTAGGATAATGCATAGCTGGGCTACGATAAACTTTTGTCATTGTTTTTAAGATAATGCAAATGCAATACGTGGTTAGACTGTATCTATGCATAGTTACATTATCAAGGAGTTAGCAAAGCAGTTTGGTGTTTATATGTGCAGATCTGTCTCTTCTATAAGTTACCGTAGCAACAGCATACAGCTGATTTATAAAACCGGTAAATAACATTAATCTACAGATTTTAAAAAAAGTTTGTATTTGGCAAATATCTTAGTTACAACAACTTCAATCTAGCAAAACATTTGTGTGGTTAGAGGTGCAGTATTTATTCAGTTTGGAAATCTGTATAGGCTATATATAGAAAACTATTTATCCAGCAAAATTTCTTAGATAAGTTACATCTTACAAACTTCGTAATATTCTTCAGATGTTCCAATGCATATCATGCGAATCTGAAATGTAGGCTAGCTATCTCCTATAGCTAGCCTACATGTTAGGCTATTTAAATAGGCTACACTGTGTGACCAAACCATTTTTAAAAAGCAAGACAAAGAGAGGTAACGTTAAATCTGATTGAGTTATGGTTTCATCCAATTTTCTTAAATAATATAATTACAAAAATAACCAAATAAATTTTTTTCCCTATAAAATCGATTGATTTCAGAACTAACGACGAGAAGTAGAACTAGTAACTAGAAATAGAATTAACGATGATCGGTTAAAAATAGAATTACCAACCAGAGCTTTGCTTGACAACGCAAAAACAACATGCTAAAAGGGATAGGATATTTCTATTTCAGCTGATTAAGTCTATAAAAATCAATAAATATAAAAGTAACTATTATCATTGTTGGTAACCATGGTATAAGAGATATAAACCACTCCATACCAGTGTACAAAGAATATATGGCACTCCAGGGTGGTTAATTGCCCACTGCTTTCAGCCTCGGGCCGATCACCACCCCTGTATATACACAGCATGTTGTGGTTTCGGTTTGTATCTTACATATATATATGGGTCAAAGACGAATAAGGTTTTCAAAGTAGCAAAAAAATAAAACGGTGATTACAATTCCTAAAAGGCTGTTTTATGTTCATTGGACTGACACCTATGCCCTTATATTAGTTATAGTCAGGAATAAAGCCAATTATTTTATTTTAATATTGTTATTCATATGAATGTACCCTAGGCACAATGTCATTCAGTATAACACTATATAAAAATAAGTGTTTTTTCAAAAGATTAATCCCTTTAAGGGTTGTTTCTCCTGACTTTTCCCCCCATAGAGTTCTATAGGAAAATGAGTCAGGAGAAATAACCCTTGCAGTGATCCATCCACATCTACTCCATATCTGGCAGCAGAGTGATGGTTTGGGGCTCGTTCGATAGCTCAGACCCTTGATGACTTACAGCCATTTAGCCAGCCATGTGTTCCATACTGTACCAGTGTAATTTACAGCTGAATCTAGTCTCACCCCCCAATTCCCATAGAGATCCATTCAAATGCAGAGAGCTTATAATAGTATCGCTTGTAACAGTACCTGGAAATAAGATATCGAGAGTCTTTTGATGTTGATGGGTCACAGACTTCAGGAAGTAACAACATGCAAAGGGTATGAATACTTATGTAAATTAAAGATTTCAGTTTTCGATTTTTAATACATTTGCAAAAATGTCTAAAGACATGTTTTCACTTTGTCATTATGGGCTATTTTGTGTAGAATTTTGAGACAAAAAAATTAACTCAATCTATTGTAGAATATGTCTGTAATATATTGTAATGTGGAGAAGGTGAAAGGGGTATTCAGACTTTCTGGCTTGACTGTATATATCTTATTAGTCACATTCCCCCATTGTTTAATTTCTCAGTCAATACATTAACTCATAGTAGATTAAGTAACACCATGGGCTCTATCTTGGCGATCTTAGCACTTAGTCTAAGACCATGGCAAGTGCATTTACGGCGTGTCCAAGTCCACTTTTGCTACTTAGACGGCGTGTTTTTTTCAGCGCTAAGCACAGCTCAACGTGCAAATGGGCTGAACCTAGTCTCTTCGTTAATTATAGGTGTGTCTTGAGCGCAACATGCAATAAACCAATCAAAATGTAATATCCCATTCCCTTTAAAAGCCTGCTTTTCCACCTTGGCAGATTGCTTATATGATGGCGAAACAGACATGCTTGTGTGTGTTTAGTGCGATCAAGGAATAGGCTATATGTATCAATAGTAGCCTATGGTCAATATTATTCGGACTAACCATTATGAGTTCCCGGTAATTCCCGACAGCACTGTTATTTAACAAAATATATGTGGCTAAATTTTGTTAAAAGCACCTGCAACAGCTGAGAATAAGCTATCAATGGCTTCCATCTCACCTTAGAAAATGCCAAATTAGCCTGCTTGTTTAACGAATTTCGTTTGAACTATGCAATGAAGCGATTAACTCATGTTCAAGCTTCATCCAAAGTTCATTACCTGCATACTAATTTTGATTAATAACATAAATAATGTTATTTTGCGAATCCGCTATAGCCTAGGCTATTTCAAAAACAATTAATGCAATATTCACTGGACAAGGTTTTGAACTTTTTTCAGTCAAAACCATTCTATTTACTTACAGGCTGTAGGCCTAGAGAGCTGTGTTGTAATGACATCTGAAGCGCATTTTCAGAACTCAAATGTCTGTCTGTGGCATTCCCCTTCACTGAGGGACAGGACTATGGGGTTTAAACCTAACATAAAAAACTCTTGATATTTTATTTTCTGGTACTCTTACAAGCGATACTATAATGTCTCTGCATTTGAATGGATCTCTATGGGAATTGGGGGGTGGGACTAGATTTAGCTGTAAATTATGCTGGAACAGTATGGAATACATGGTTGGTAAAATGGCTGAAAGTCATCAAGGGTCTGAGGTATCAAAAGACCCTCAACCCATCACTCTGCTGCCAGATATGCAGTAGATATAGATGGATCACTTTAAGGGTTGTTTCTCCTGACAAATTTTCCTTTTGAAAAATAAGTTATGCTTATCGGTTTTCAAAATGTGCCCAATGACTCCCATTAATTTTTTTGGTGATAAAAGATGGTCAATTATCTGAAAAAGTGTATATGGTATAAAGGTAAAAAGTAATAGCAACCTGGAGGGTGTATAGAGGTAGCCTATAATATGAGGTATGAATGGTGTTGATGGTGGGAATGGTGTTGGGGGAGATAGGTCCTCAAAAAGTGGCAGAATAAGTAATAATAATAAGTATAAGTAAGGTGAATAACAATAGGTGTGGTTTCACAACCACACCTAATTCTCAAAACGGAAAGTCACTTTGGTCCAGTATTTAGAACAGCATGAGCATTACAATGCAAACGTCTATACACCCCGTGTTGTATTTCAGTAGCTGAGTGTTTTTAGATAACAGGCAATGAAATACAATGCAACATGCATTCTGCTTTTAAATATGGCATGATAAATGCGTGTCGTTATGTAAAAGCAAACGCATATATATTACATTTCACAATGTGTCGCTAAAGCGATTTTAGTTCATAAAGTCACTGAAAATCTTCAGCCTGTTCAAAGTAAACAACCCATACCCGAACCCTAGTATCCTAGCAACGATTTTCGCGTATAGCGCATGCGCTGTAATCTGTATTTTGCAAAGGATGTCGGGATCGATGTAGAGGAAATTACCGTTAAAGTGAATGGTGATTCAAGCGATTGTATTCGCGGGTGAAAGCCCGGTGCCACGACTCCAGTCTCTAGTTTATGTGGAATTCCGTATGCGCACGTATTGCACCAACCTATCAAGATGTTTTGAATGAATGCATGTATTAATACTTCTGAGTTTTGTCATCGACAAAATATATATTTGTATGAAAAAGTAACCAGTGGAAACAAGTCAGTGTTTTCCTTTAAAGAAATTGGCGAGAAGAGTTAGACAATCGTGGACGACCAATAATTATGACCACACCAGGACGCCGTAAACAGCGCAAGGTAAATCACAACCTGCGGCGAGTTAACGTTTAAGTACCTAAGGGGAAGTCTTGGAACATAATGGTTAATCTCAAACTGTTTAACGTTAACTTAACTAACCTAACTAGCAAAGCAACTTATTTTCATTCGCTGGCTAAAATCTTAACGTTAACGTAGTCTTCTTGATTGTTCACGTTGTCATAAAATTTCTTCCTGTGAAGAATCCCTGACTTGTTTACATTCTTGGACAGATATATTACCGAAAAAACTGTTACTAGCAACAAAAATAAACAAAAGGGTGATGCTGTTACTGCATATCGGTTTTTTTTGTTTGTTCGTTTTGTTCTACAAAATCTGCATTAAATCAAACCTACCATGTGTCAAAAAACAAACACTAGGCAGTTCATTAGCGGGTCCTGAGGCAACAGTCCCCTCCTGTTGCGCTAACATTAGCCAACTAGCTAGGTAGCAAACAGGCATTATGACAGAGATGGTTTGCTATAACGTTACCTAGCTAGGTTAAATCAACTTTGTATAACAAAACGGTGGAAATGTAGCTAAATGCACTGAAATTCTACTTGTGATCTTACGGTGTTGAAAATGTGTTGGCGATGTGAAAAGTGATTGACGTGCACTGCAGCCAGGCTGCATTCGGATCCGAAATGGATCCTAGTTTCTTCCTGTCGTTACCTTCCCTTGCTTCAAGGGGGAATCCCCAAAATGGCAGCCACACCAGGGCCGTGTCCGAATACGACCCCTACACCATTTTGAGGGTGCATATTTGAGTCCACTTCGTCCAAAAGCGTTTGAGTGGGCGACTTTTTCTCACAAACGGGGACACTTAAAATACCAAGATGAACCCCTTATTCGCGTCCCAGTAGTCGAAAAATGCAACATTTCCTCCTCCACTACCACTCCTCTACTCCGTGCCCCGGAAACGGATCTTTATGTTTTAATCTAATGTCGCTGATTACATGTTAATTACATATTAATGGCTACATATTTAATAACCGCAATGTCGGGTACATTGTATACTGTACATGCAAATACTTGTACTCGAAACGTTCACAGTTTTGCATACTTCCGGGTAAGAGAGGAGTGTGAGTGGAGGTGGGGAGTGAATAATATTGGGACGCACCCGTTGAATCTCTGAACTGGAAACCGATTTGAATCTCTGGAAAAAAATTACAATCTGAAACACTTTTCGAAGACTACAACACCCATTTGTACAAAGATTTGCCACTACGTCTGCGAAGCTACAAATCATGGGATTTATGACACCGTTCTCCTGGGGGACAGAATAGTGATGGGCAGTTCGGCTCTATTCGTACCATTCAGTTTGAAGAGTCAGAGTTGCAATTTTGGTACTTCCGGTTAATACAGTAGAGCGTTTGAGCTGCATCTTTTTCTTTCAGCGGCGCGAGCTGGAATTAGAAGCTGTTTCAGACAGCATTATTATATCATACACAATTGTAGGCTAATTTATTCTGTTCGCTGTTGTTGTTGGTCAAGAGTTCTAAAATAAAAATGCCACCACTTTAAATATATTTGCTGTCATTTTTAGTAGCCTAACCTATCATTTTGAAGTATTTGCTGTCATTTCTAGTAGCCTAATCTAGCTGAACACAATCGCAATAGCGCATATTAGGCCTAATTGTTTAATAGTTGACTGGAATTCCGTTGCAATTCTCGCAAACAGCCAAGTTTAATAGTTTCGTAATAAACAGTCGGCGTCTCCCGTAATTCAACCGGAAACCCTATTAACAAAGGAATTATGTTAGCCTATATCTATACATAATTCCTTTGTCTTCCGGTTAATACAGTAGAGCCGTTTGAGCCGCATCTTTTTCTTTCAGCTGCGCAAACTGGAATTAGAAGCTGTTTCAGACAGCAGACACTAGCTGGTAACAAAGTAGGCAAAATAAGTTCATAAACTAGCCTTGATATTTTATTCAGACACAAATCATCTGAATAAGTAAGCAGCAAATCTATCTATCTATAGATATAGGCTAACATAATTCATTTGTCAATAGGGTTTCCGGTTGAATCACGCTGAGTAGTAAACCTGATTAATAGCTTAATGGTGTACTTTATTTTGCCCTTTGTTAAAAACACAGAACTCTATAACAACAGTTATGTGGTTAAAACTCGAAAATAACTTCGGTTTGTGTCACGGCTCTGGGAGCCGCGGGATATTGCCATGGCTCTTAAATTGAGTCGAGTTGATTTCGTGCTGGTCAGTTGGGTAGTATAGCTACTAAGGCTGACCTCTGATGTGCTGGAGGAACCGCAACCCTGCCCCACCTCAGTTGCTATACTGACAGCCTATGAGTTGCATTAGTTCCTAACGTGTAGATAGGCTACTATATTGGGCTAAAATGGATAGACCTAGCCAATACATTATATTCATTACCAGTGATTTCTCATCAGACCGTTCAGACGGAGGCGCCGCCCCAACTAGACTACGAATAATCAATAGCTTGTTAACGGGTTTGGTTCGTTGTATCGTTGAAGCCAGAGTAGGCTCACGTTATGAGGTTACACCGTAGCAAAGGATGAGCAAGTTAACTGACCTGCAACCTAATGTCACAACAATGCAGGCTAATGACAAAACCTCCTTGCTAAAAACGGTGACTTTAACAAGGCTAACGTCGCATAGCCTATAGACTGACTAGTGTAGACTTTAGCCTACGTTTGTTCGGCTCTAGCCAGCCCGTTTCTTTCCCATTGAACATTTTTGTGTTGAGAGCTTTCACATTTATGTCTGTTCAGGTATACATAGCCTAATAATGTCCATACTACCATCGTGCCATTATGTGTAACGTTATGTTCCGGTGGCGCCTCGACATTGCGAGGTAACTAGGCTAACATTAATTGACTCCCATCAGTCCTGAACTATCCGTTTTACAATTACCATTATTATAATATAATATACCATTTTGTTCTGTGAACCCCCCCCCCCCTAGAGTTTCAAAACTTTTTTATCCAGAGATTCAACTTGGTTTTTTTTCTCCCCCCCAGAGTTTCAACTCTAGAGAAACAAATCTGTCCCCTGGGAGAAGTGTCATAAATCCCATGATTCATAGCTTCGCAGACGTAGTGGAGAATCTTTGTAAAAATGAGTGTTGTAGCCTTCGAAAAGTGTTTCAGATTTTAAATTTTTTATTCAGATTCAACTTTCTTTTTTTTTCTTCTCGAACTCGCGAATTGTGACACTGATTTGACGCCATAGTTTGGTTCCGTTTTTGTTTGTTTCTCTTCAATCCTCCCTTGCGGAGCACCTTTGAAAGGGTAACAAAACACGCTGGTTTAGCTAGACCCCGCCTCCTTTTGAAATTCGAAAAATCTGAAAGAAATCTGGGCGTGATAAGGAAATAATATAGGCGCTGAGCTCCAGGTATCAAACCACGCCCAAGCGACCCCAAGAAGCTAGCCGCTGCCGAGGCGGAAGCAACGGTGGAGAATGTGGCACGCATGGCCTCGTTTCGGCTTATAATGATGCGGCCAGTATGCAACAAATCAGATGCTGTACAAATAGTTACCCATGCCATTTACTTTTAATAAACTGTATATATATTTTTTTTTTAAAGGTCCCATATCATGCTATTTTTTGTCAATTTTATATTATTGTACAAGGTCTACCAAACATGTTGATAAGGTTTTTTTAAGGGAAAAAGTTTTGCAATACATTTAAAAAATATATAAATCCAGTGAGTTTTTTTGCTCTTGCAGCTGAACAGCCCGTATTAGGTGGGCGGTTAAATATTTTTCACATGCTTTGCATTGATTGGCTAACTGACCCGGAGTCACAATCACTCTTGTATACACTACACTTTAGCTCAGAAAAACCAAATGAAAAAGAGCAAACGAAGACATTAAATAACATATTTTTTACAAAGGCAAATACATATACAATACAGCGATAACCTCTTAATTGTTTAAATTATACTTAGCCTGTAGGCTAACATTACTTTTCAAGCAGTAGAAGATGCTTTCAAATGTATCCTATAGGTCATCAAATGTGACATTAATGACGTGTTTCCCCCTCTGCAAGCTATTGTTTTTAAGCATTCGTCTGAATAATTTTGGGTAAAATACAGCCACACTTTAGACAGTTTTGCTTTTAGAAAATTGACCGAGTTTAACGTTAGCTGGCTTGCTAACAGTAGGCTACCTGCGGTCACTGACCGAGCAGCCGTTAAATAATGTTAGAAATCGGAAGCTTGTGCATTGTACTTTACAGTGGCACTGAAATCTGCGTTGGATTCTGTTTCTGTAGGTAATGAATGGTATCGGTCGTATGGGTTAACGTTACGGGACTCTGTACCCAACCAGGGAGCTTGGCTAGAAAGCTGTAAATGTCGAAACGCTTACGATTGTAGCTGGAAAGATTAAAAGTGCCCTGACACGGCACATTTAACATTGCCAGTTTTGCTAGTCATGAACTCTCCACTTGCTCATAATTATACTCTGTGGTGATAGAGGCTAAGTAAAGAACGGAAAGGCTGGCGTTACCACATAACTGTATACCTACCCTGTTCTTTAGAGGCTGAAGGAGGGCGGGTTTATGCAAACATTTTTCACAGGAGTCCAGTATTGACGTTACAGCTGGAGCCAATTCTGAACAGACTTTTAAGCAGGGTTTTTTTTTTTTATGCAACAACAAAAAAATAGCAGGTAGTACTGACTTAATATTTTACCAGCACATGCTACACTGCATATAAATGCTAAAAGTAGCTAAACTCCAATTTCCATGATATGGGACCTAAAAAATAAACTAGCTAGCTACTTGCTAAGCTAGACTGAAAAACAAACTATCAAAAAACAAGGTACGATCAAGCTAACTAAAAAATATACCACAAATTCTAATTTTCTGAGACACTGAATTTGGGTTTTCATTAGCTGTAAGCCGTAATCATCAAAATTACAAGAAATAAAGGCTTGAAATATTTCACTCTATGTGTAATGAATCTATATAATATATGAGTTTCACTTTCTGAAATGAGTGACAAAAAATATTGCCCGCCCTCGCTCCAAAACTTCAGGGAGGGAGGAATACGTCAGCGAAGACTTTTCTGGCCAATCACAGATTGAATGTGCAGTACCTAACGTTTTACCACTAGAGACACTTTTGAGCCCGATTCTTAAAGTTTATGCTGTTTGTCGCTGACTGCAGTAATTTGTCAAGATTTGGACCAGGATCAATCAGTAATACTTAGAAAAAACCAAATGTATCAGTTAGGGATGTTCCCAGCGGTTAATTGCACTGACGTGTACACGACATTTTCGAAACCGTTTATTCGAATAGTCGAAAATTAATTAATTAATTAAATTATGAAAATGAACACCGAGAAATAGCCCAAACTGAGCACATTTCGATCTATATTTACAATTATTTATAATTCATTTATTATTTAAAATTTACCCGCATTTAGTAGGTTGCTTTTAGGAGAAGTCTGTCTGATTTGTGTTTTTATTTCTATAAAGTTTTCGACCAGTGAAGCCTGTTGTTTAGTAAAACTGATCTTGCCCACATTTTTTCGTTTAGTAAAAATCTAATTTGAATTATGGAGTTGATTAGAATCACTTCTTGTCAGTAAATATTTTTGTTTGGACTTTTAAACGTCTGTCGGCTCTGCTTAATTGTTCCTCTCTCTCCCCTCTCTCTCTCTCTCTCTCTCTCTCTCTCTCTCTCTCTCTCATGTGCATGCGTTCGGCATTCAGCACTATGCTGTCGGCATATTGAGCAGGCCGCCAGAAGGCCATCATAGCCACAAATTACAGCGTTTGTTATCACAGCCTATCACATAAACTAACTTCAGACAACATCACGTTAAACAACGTTTATTTTTCAAGTTCTTTTTTTTACAACACCTTCAAAGACTTCAAAGAGGCGACAGTTCTTTTTTTCTCTGGACTATACATTCGTTGTATTATGCACATTGCACACACACAGCAATTATTTTAACAAACTGTAGCCTATGAAATAAATGTAGGAAACGAAATATAAAAACAGCGTCAGCAATGAGTCAGCAGCAGGCAGCCTGCATCTAAACTCAGAGCTGACAAGCGCGTCAGAAATGAACATGCACGCAATTGAAATAATCCATGTTAATAATTCATTTGCACGTATTTAGCTTGTTAAATGCAAACTTTTATTAAGACATGACAGTAATGTTGGTACAAATTTGAAATTTGTATAACAAAACAAAAAGTCTCAATTAATATATATATATATTTTTAATAGTGTAACCGAATTTTTTTTACAAAACGGTTAGTGGGGGCAGCCCCGTTTAACCGTGTAACCGAATATCCGCGCACATCCCTAGTATCAGTTCTCATCTAAGAGAAGTGGTTTTAGTGCTTTGTTACCCTTTAAGTTTGCTTGCTGAGCGTAGCAAATTGCATCACAAGATAGCTTCCTTGAGGGAAAACAGCAAGGGAAGAGAGTGTGCTAAATTGGATTCGAAAGCAGCCCTGGGCTGCGTTCGGATTCCGAAATGTATCCTTTCTTTCTGTCATTCCCTTTCCTTACTTCAAGGGGGGAATCCCCAAAATGCCAATGATGAAATATGGCAGTCACACCAAGTGTGATTCGGATCCAATTTAAGAAGGGGGAGGGAGTAATTATATTCCCTCGCTCCCTCGTTTATCCTCTCTTCCACCAAGGGTATAAAATGCAAGCTTCCAGCAAGAAGGGAATCCCACAATGCAATGCTCCACGTGGAAAAAGGGGGCGGTCACCACAGAACTATGGTGGTCACATTTCAACTCATGAGAAGACAATTTGTGTGATGTCGAGATCACGAAATAAGAAACCAAGCTTGTTGAGATTACAAAATAATAAATAATGATCTTGAGAAAACAACCTTGTTCTGTCAAAGTCACAAAACAATTATTTGTGATCACAAAGTATATATTTAAAAAATTTAAATGTACACTCCGGTCTTCCGTATGAAAATACCTTTCTAAACTTGCAGTGATGTAGCAACGTTGTGCAGTATAATGTTAGTTAGCCTACGAACCTTTCAAACACAGCCAATGTTTTTCTTTGCTTTACTAAATCGGGCCAGGCGGGCTAAGGCAAAAATGTCTGACCTCGGACCAGGCCGTTCCTTGGTCTCGGCTCACCCAGTAGGCAGGGTCTGGCTCCGAATTTCCGGCACGTTGATAACTCTAGTGGTTTTGACTAGCAGCAGGGTAGCTGATAGCTAGCTTGCTGGATAGTTAACGTTACTGTGGCAAGAGCAGAATTGTAACATATGAATGTTTTCCTTAATTAAATCCAAACGACAGACTCTTGAAGTGTGACTGATTCAAAACAGATAGCATACTTTTTGTAACTTAGTGTTCATTTTCTTACCAAGCTAATGTGTGACGTTAACATTGTTAATATTAGCTGGCATAACGTTAGCTAGCTACGGAATAACATTAAGGTGGTTAACGTTAGGTAAAGTTATCAACAATAAACAACTGGCATTCCTTTAAAAAGTTAAACTCATGAACGCCGACTACAGTCAGCTAACGTAAGAGTTAATGAAAATTAAAAACATGACAATGTATTTAATCGATTGTAATGTAACTTACCTGCTGTCTGCTGCAATAGCCATCTACAATCTACTAGCCGATTGAGGGGGAGGGAGAGCGGGAAGATTTTCCAATTTAATTACATAGGCTGCTATGGCAAATCTAGCAGGCAGTGTTGCCAACTAATTTTCAGGGGAAGTTGCTACAGGCAGGTCAATTAATTGCTAATAAGAATTTAATCGATAAGATTTCAAATTAAACAATTAACTGAACAATCTGCTGTCTTGTTTCAACGAGAGTGTTTGTGTGAAATGTAATCATGATTTAAGGTCTCCACGCGAGGTCGCCAAATTCAGCCTAGTGTAATTATTGAAGGCCGCAAAGTTTAGCCTACACAAGAAGACACAAAGATGAAGCGGGCAAAACAATGATGCCCATTGCAATACCTGTGGTGCTGTTTTGAAGTATAACAACTCAACTACTTCGTTAATGTAGCCTACCGTCTAAAAAGCGTACATCCAACCGTGCTGCCAGGGTAAAGTGGATCGCAAACTACCATCACCTCAGTGTTGGCAAAGAGGGTATTACTCAGAGGATATGCAACATGGTTGAAAAGGACATGATGCCAATAAGCACCGTTGATGGCGAGGGATTTTGAGAGCGAATAAACAGGCTGCGCACACGACTCACTCCCGACCACGTAGATATGCTTAAGTATTCTTGAATAAAAATACATGGGTCTATCTAGTATGCATATGAGGAGCCTATTCAAAACATAATAGCCCATGTTTTAAGTTGACTGTTCTAGGCTAGGTCTACTAGTTTTACTGTCGCCTTTCCCATTTCAAGAGCGATTATGTTAATGCTGCTAGCGCCTAGCGGAGCAACAGTTTCGCTTGTGACGATGAGACGGAGCGCAGTTTTTTTTCCCCCTGTTAAAGTAGCCTATACACGCCTGTATATTCTATTTTTGTTATGCTACAAGAATGCCTGCTTCTCAGATATTACAATACATTTTTGATTGAGGAATATAACATGCATTCTGTATTCTGTATATCATAAGATATATTTAGCTTTTATGTTATCAATTAATCGACTATTGTTTGTTAAGGTTAACAACTATCGATTAAGGGAATTCCTTCAAATTTGCATCCCTACTAGTAACATTACATATTGCCATAACTCACTGCATGACTATTGATAGCTACAAACCGTAGCCCCATTTGATGGCTCACGTTACACCATGCATAATTATTTTTCCCCGATGTCTCTGTAGCTATCATAGGCTTGCAGAGTCAGTAGTGTAGTGGAGGGTATACGCGGTACGCAGTATACCCACTTTTTTTTTAGTGGGCATAAAGTATACTTACTTATTAATCCCCACTGGTGCACATATCAATTAGTAGCCTATAGTCATTCATTTGTTAAATTAAAGTATACCCACGTCTCCAGGCACCAATACACCACTGTGCAGAGTGGTGTCGTAGTTATAACTCTCGGAACTCGGAAACATGTGAAGTAGCACCGCCCACAACTATTGGCTTCGTGTTGAAAGGTCAGCGAATGAAGAGGTCATAGTTGAATTTGGTTGAACTTTAAGCGCAGTGTATCTGAAGTGCCATGAGCGCTGTGCGCCTCTTATGAGAGTGCAGTGACTCTGGGCAGCGCAAAATGTCTCCATTGAAATCAATGGCGAGTTTTGCACAACACCGTTCCTGCGCTTATAGTGTGAATGCGGCTTCAGCCTGTGCCTGGCTATTGAGCTGAGCCGTCACTACTGCTGACATCACTCACAATGCACTTTTGCAGCCAGGCAGTCAGACCGTGTGTTGTGACTGAGTGTGTGACAGAGACAATAGTTTTTGTGCCATTTAGAGGAAAATATGCATGCATTTTAGCGTTTGAGTCACATTTCAAAAGTTGCTATAAGTTCCAAATAAATCTTAACCCCTTTGCGCAGATGGCAAACTTTGTCAATTCTCATCTATTTAGAGGGTGCTCTGTTTAAGGATAAGGAACTCCAGGTGTGAGCATCACATGAACTTGGTAAATGGCTTAAATGAAACAGAACCGGTGTACCATTTATAGTATAAACCTAATTTAAGTCAAAATAAAGTGCCACAAATGCAAGCAAAACTTAGTAAAAATGCAACAAACAAAAAAACGATTTATTTTTGTTTGCAACATAATACTGAGAGCTACATAAGTGAAACAGGTAAATATTATACATGTCCTGGATCATAAACTCCATGTCAACAAGTGTGCAAAATCTGAGGATGATTTGCAGAACTACTAAAGGTCTATGATGTAAAATGTAGGCAGTGTACCCTGTTTTCCATTAGTGTCTCCAAATCTATCCAAATGGCTAAATTGTGTACTGCTCTACATAAAAAAGAGATTTTTTTTAACTACGAATCAACAGTTTTGGCTAATAAAACTCACTTTTGCATCATTTTCAAGTGGGAATGACCATTTATTTATTTATATATCAGTATAGGGGGGTAGATGTATATGGGTCCAAAACCCCTATGCAAAACATGTCATAAAATTAATAAAATGTGTTTTATCCATTATAAAGAATATACATTTGCTTCTTCTGATGGATTAAGATAAAATATTGATATCACAGTGTTACATACACCTAAATATGTAGCCTAATCATTCACTCGTGTACCTCAATAAAACATCACTTTTTCCTGTACTCTACTGTATGTATACTTTTGCCCCGGGATTGCATTTCTCTGTAGTTTTTTTTATATTTCTAGTCATTTTGATTAAGGGAAATCTTTACCTTAATCTACCCCATGTCAGCGCACAGAAAATTGGAATGAGCAGTTGCTATTCCACAAGTGACAAGTAGCCTATATACGCCATAGCCTATATTATGTACGATAACATGGAAATAAAATAGTATTCCACCATCTGCAAAATGCTGCCAAATGTTCTATTTTCAATGGAAATCGGTAGGCTACGTCAAAAATACAATTAACGATTGCACTACAGTATGTGCAATGCGCTCAAAATGCGACAATAACAATGGGTCTATCAATCATATTGGAAAGACAGTGTTCGAGTGGAAAAATTAACCTACGTAACTTATTATCTGTAGCCAGTAGGGGTGGGACAATGCACCGATCTGAATGTGTAAATACAACTACATCGATCTGTAAGATTAGAATTGATAAGCATCGATTAATATTGCATTTTAAATGAATGTGCACATGTATTCATTTATTAAAAAAAAAATTCATTTCATTATTTAAAATATATATTTCTGAGACACGACTACTTTTAAAACTGTTTTGACCAGCTTCAATCCATGTTTCTGCTCCAACCCCCCACTTAAGCGTGAGTTGAAAGCAGGGACAGGCGGGAATCAAGCGACAATGAGACGGACAGATCTGAGCGAAATGGCTAGCTGCTTGCTCGCTGAGTGCGACAAAAGAGACAGAAACTTACGAATGTTCCGAACAGAAAATCAGTGGTATGGAAGCATTTCGGGTTTAGAAAGAAGGAGAGTGTACTTCACAAAACCGCTGCAATATGCAAGATCTGCCAAGTAGAAATCAGATACACAGGCAACACCACAAACATGATAAACCATTTGAGCCGACTACACACCATTGACGTGAAGGACAGCAAGCGGGTTAGCAAGCTAAACTCGGGAGTCATTGACACTTCCCCTGAGTATCCTCGTGAAATGGCCAAATTTTTTTGTATAATTGTTTTTATTCGTTTTTATAAACATACCGTGTCCAGACAGTTAATTGTAAAGTGCTTTCTGATATTTAAATTTAAACTATTTTCAATTCAAAATCAAGTAGACGTTAGAGACAAAAAACAAAAATAGTAAGACTATTTCCAATGTCTTACGTTTAATTAATTATTACTACGTTAACTGTCCGATTCACTTAATGAATGTCGTGGAACCTAGATACACCATACCATGCAGAAAACATTTTAGTGAAAAATGTATACCTGCTCTGTATGAAGAGGTGAAGAAAACTGTTCGACTCCTTGCAAAACGCTACGAGAGTAGCTTTAACTACGGATGGATGGGCATCTTGCTCCACCGAAGGTTATCGTACTATGATTTAGGAAAGTACTATGCATGACACTAACCTATAGGCTATTTCATTTTTCTTGGCCCAGTTTAGTAATTGTTATACATTTTGCCATTTTCATTTTGTAAATAAAGGAAATGTATTAGGGTACCATGTCTGACACTGTTTGAAAAACAATAACCTAAATAGGGCAACTTTAGAAAATACACTGTTAGTCATGTTTATTGCTGCATTATTTGCTGCAGACAGCTGCAAAATGTATGGCATGCCTTAACAATAAACATAATGCTGTGAACTTGGTGTAAGGTTCTAATTGAATATTTAATTACTGCTGAATGTATCGGTATCAAATCACATTAGCATACCTATTACATTTTTTAAAGGTATCAAAATTAATCGAACCGAATCTTATCGAATCGTGGTCAAATGTTATGATGTTATGATGCATCGAACCTTTGCCTAAAGAATCGTAATCGAATCGAATTGTTATGGGATTGAATCGTCCCACCCCTAGTAGCCAGCGAGACCAACTGCATTTCAGACGCAAAATTTTTTAAATGTCTGCATGGGGAATTTTCTCTCCCTTGTGCGTTATTATATACAGCTTGCGTAATATGAGACCTTGAAAACGAAAACTACCGATACGCAGGACGGTAGTAAATTGTATAAAGCACCCCGGAAGACTTGGGATATACCGCTGCTAAGGTTATAATGCACTCTGTTGGATAAAAGAGCCGACAATTAAACCAGAACGAACTGTAATGAACGAGACAGGCTTGCAGAGCATGGGGGGTATTACGAGTCGACGTTTCAGTGTAATTGCGGTATAAAGTGCTGTACATTTCTCAAACCGATTGTACCAGACAATAAATGACCACTGAATTTAGAAAGGAACATCTCGATGTGTAAAACCAATGGTAGGATTGTATATTCATTTCATATTTAGTAGCATATATTGGTAGTAGAATACATGGTAGAATGAGAGAATGCTTTAACATGTTTATTTTGCATTTGAGTTAGCAGGGCTTTTCACGGCTTTTCTGGCATACGATCAGGCGATTGTTTGTTTGGTTTATCTTGTTGCAATGACGGAATTCTAATTTTATACGATGAATAAATATATTTATGAACTAAAACATAGATGCTATTGTCCACTATGTCACGCATGGGTAGGTATAGACTGGGTGGGGCGGTGCTTGTTAAATTGACTTGCTACGGAAAAATAGTGACACTTAGAAACTATGCGTTGGCCAGAAATCATCGCGAATCGTCTACCAATAAAGTGCTTGTGTTTTCCACTTGGCTGCATGAGCAACGAATGTCTCAGTTGAGCAAAAAGGTCTCACCGGCGAGACCATCTGAACAAAGGGTTACGTAGCTAAATTTGTTGCTAGGTGCTTTTTGAAAAAGAAAGTTGCCAGGGTAGTCTGAAAAGTTGCTAAATCTAGCAACAAAATTGTTAAGTTGGCATCACTGCTAGCAGGTCATGGCAACAACAAGAGTCAGAGTCATTCTGATTGGTCTAAACAACTTGAACTGAAAAGTAGCTATCTGATCTGCAGTAAAATTACACACACAAGACTGCAAATCGAAACGGGGTGTTTTAAAAAAAAATCCATTTGGAGGAAAAAAAAACAGGTTGAGAGTTTCATCCGTTTAAAGGTAGGCTACGGCAGGGACGGACTGGGACAAAAAAATTGACTTTTTTTTACCCAGACCAGCCCACCACAACCAGCGGGCGGATACTCCACCACTCCCGTCCCATCGACGCACATGCAAACACACCAGCCCGTAATACCACCACTTATAAGCATAATGGATAGATACTCTAGGCTACTGTAACACTAATACAGAGCTATTTTAAGAAGTGAAAGGTTTGTAACCAGCAGCCAGGCGACCACTGTGAGGATACCATGATAGATTCAGGCTACTGTATTGTGCAGTTAGCACTGAAACAAACAACCGCTACAGTATACAGACAAGGCACCTCAATAAAACTCCTTTCTGCCCTGCCTCTCTCCACTGCCTGCACAAGTGGCAGAGCATCCATAGAATTGTGTAATTCTGTAAATTGAAATGGCATTACAAATGTCATTTGGCTTCATCAATATGAATACTTACAAATATCAGACATCAGAAAATAAGACGCCAGAAAATAATGAAAAAGGACATGAGAAGAGGATACATTATCAGTTTAATGTTAAGTAAAAAAAAATGGCTAAAATATCGTTGTTTATAATAATTTATTTCTGATTTTTTCCCATTTTCTCCCAATTTGGTAGCCAATTGAATCCCTATTCTAATTCAACTCCCCCCATGTAGCAACCGCTAGAGAATCACTGCTGCACAACCCCGTCAGCCGGTAGTAACGGAGGACGCCACGCTCTTATTCAGAGCGCGACTAAAATATCGTTGTTTAACCACAGCTCTGTGATTGGAACATTTAGGCGTTTCATTATCAAACGAAGATCGCAAACTTTACTTCTGAGTTAGTTACGCTCCTAGGCGTGTTTCATAAACTGAATCGTAACGTTTGTGTGTTTCTGTATTATCAGAACAGCTTCCATTCACCATTCTCCCCCATCTCATGTAGGCTTAACTTAGCTACATGGAATAGGAGATATTTAATGTTACCTGACCATTTTTTTGGTCAAGCTTTTCTTATTAGCTGAAGTCGAGATAACGAAGATTGAAAATGATCATTTAGCTAATTTAGGTTAGTTATTCGCTTTCAAAATCTACTCATCTGTGCATGGCCAAGTAACCAATGCTGTGAGATTAGTCTACCGCCAATCAAAACACTGTAGTTTATAGTGATGGGAGGTTCGACTCTTTTTACAAACTCGAGTTTGGATGAGTCACTCACCAAAGAGAGTCGGGTTTTGGAGTCACTCGAGTCATCAAGTCAGTATAACTTCTGGTTTAGCCCTCCTGAATGCGATAAAGTAATTTAATAGTGCGGCGACTTTGAGACTTTCCAAATGTTATCGGAATGAATGGATCAAATTCTGATAGTGAAATTAGTTATTTCGTGGGGGTTGTGACGCTCAAAATAAAATAAAAAAATCAGTCGTTTTATAGCTGCTCCTTTTCCCATGATTGTGTGCATTTTCTGCTTTTCGGACCTGGAAGTTGTAATTACACGGTTTGATCACTAAATAAATTTGGCTTCAAAGCCCGGCGCTGTTCTGGGGGCTTGCTCAGTACTCTCACTCACGAGTTAACGAGCTCAGGGCAGGGGGCGGGTTACGGGGCTGGGGGAGCGAGTACTGGGTGACCGAGTGAGTAGCTATTTCGTGCAACACGAGTCAGACTGCTCCGGGCGGGCTGGGAGAGCGAGCACTGGGTTACCGAGTGAGTAGCTATTTCGTGCAACCCGAGTCAGACAGCTCCGGGTGGGCTGGGAAAGCAAGCAAGTGAGTGAGTGATTAATGCAGCCAGACCTTCAGCTCAGGGCAGGGAGAGTGAGTACGGAGTTGAAACAAGCGCAAAAAAGTGGTTGCTTTCTCACAGGGCTAGGTTAATACAGTGATTTACTTGATGCATTTCCACAAATACAGTTAATATAAGAGTTGCACAATAGTGTAACACGTTGTCTCGCATAGTCTTCGCAGTTCGCATTAGCAAGTAGCAGGTATGTCAGTGGCGAGTCAGTGAACGAGTTAGTGGAGTAGAGTCGTTCAGTAAAAAGAGTCGTTCGTTTCGAACGATTCGTTCAATCTCAGTCACTCGTAGTTTACACTTGGGAGTTGCTACCGAGGGAAGTCCACACACTCCACAAATCTGTTGTAGTTGATCATTTCCGAAGATGGATCACATGGAGAGGTTATGCAAACACATTTTCTATTGATTTTATAATGATAGTAAATTAGTTTTCAATGACGTTTCCAATTTTATTTGACGTTGTGGCGTATTGTAGGCTATGAGAAACACTGGTTTGCTAACGTTAGAAATCAGTTAACGTAATTTTGTAATTTGCATGAGCTACACACACCCCCACACCCGTACGTCACATCGTAGGCTACACACGCTGCATAGCCAGGGTGAATATCAGAAAGGGATTAGAATTGTTGATTTACTTTTATATATTTCTTTATTATAATTATAAAAAATGTATTAAAATGCCTGGGGGGACTAAACCGGGGCTAAGCAAATTTGTGACGGGGCTATTGCCCACCCTGGTGTAGCGCCGTCCATGCATAGGCCTAACGTTACTACAGAATTATAATTTGTATTGTAGTGTATGTGTTATCATGAGCTAGCCTACAGAGCTAGTAAACTGTCCCATTCTTACCGCTGGCGTTGTGCTTGGAGCCGGATCCTCCTGGCTACAACAAGGCTGACTACTTGTACTGTTACCCTCACCCTGGGTCTCAGCAGCGTCGTCGTTAGCGCTGGCAGTGCTGCTGCTGTTAGTGCTCGCAATATGAAACATATAATTTATCTTCATGCATGCTGTAGCACCAGCTTGAAGTGACTTCATTTTTTTATCTCTAGACTTTTCAGCGCCGCCTTTACTCTTTCTGCTCGGATTTTTGTCCATTTTGACGGACTTGGTCTGCTAGCTAACTATTTCTCATAATTGAATCCACCTGTTCACGCGCTTCCGTTCTCTGACTGCTGGGATTGGGGGGAATGTGGGCTGGGCTGGGCTGGTGCATAATCAGAGTGGGCCCACGAGTCGACGACGCATCGCTTGTTTTTGTATAATGGGCTGCTCAAAAAAAATGTATATTCAAAAATGTATATAATAATTATAATAATAATGGGCTTCTCAAGCGGCCCACAGAGCGACTGACCCACCGGGATTTCTCCCGGTGTTCCCGATGGCCAGTCCGACACTGGGCTACGGTAAGTCGGTGACAGACGTTTTACATCACAGATCCTACGATATGCCACTGTGCAGCAGCATGGTTAACTTCCGAGTATAGATGGGGTGAAGTGAGTCTCAATTCAAATAATCCGCTCTGCCCTCGCTCCATCCCACTCGCTAAACACAAGTGTATACCAAGGGGCCAGCTTTCGGCTCTCAACCTCAGCACCGGATATAATGTCGCCCTCTATACATCTATGATTTGCGCTCAAAAGCCCGTTTTCCCATTGGGCTCCATTCATTTTTGACAGCAAATTAAAAATATTTCCATTCATATAATGATGTTAACTTTGTGCGATTATATATATTTTTTAAATCACTTATCATTTTTCCGAAGTCATTTTTTGGTTCTTACCACACAGACAAAGATATGATTTTTTTGTATTATTTATTTTGGCCTATCTGCGCCTTCCTCATTGTACATGTGACTTGACTGGACACACCTGCGCATGTGAAATGAGCGCAAAATTAAAACTTCCTGGTTCGGATGTGCTCCCTGCTGGTTTCTATTGGCATCGCTGTTTCTACATTATATATATATATACTCTAAGGCAGGGGTTCCCAAACTTTTACATGCCAAGGACCCCCAAATAGCCGTAGCCTGGCAAATATTTAAAAAATCAAACATACAGCTTCTTGATACACAACACAATACTTTTGACCCTATTTTGATTCCATAATCAGGCCGTTGGCAGCTCGACTTAACGCTTTGACTGACAGGCAGACGGTTAGTTATTGGCTGCGATTGAAAGAAGGGCATGGCAAAGACCTCATTTCGATATGAAAGGACTTATAACAATTTATATTTTATTTTAAACCGTCACAATAATCTTATGAATTGAATTTAAATTAATTTTAGAAATTTTATTTTATTATTATTATAATAATTATTATTTTTTAGCATTTTCCATTTTCCTCTCCCTTCCAATTGGCCCCCCTGGCGCCCCCTGGTGGCCTCCCGTGGGGCCGCGGCCCCCACTTTGAAAACCCCTGCTCTAAGGTGTATACCAACAAACTATATAAGAACTATAAAGGCAACACGGTCACGTGGTTCCATTCAGCCCTGTTAAATTCAGTTCTTTCGCAATGGCACCGCCGCAAGATGGCTGCCATGGCCCGGAAATAGTATAACCGATGAGCTCTGCCATGTATTTCCAATGGAGCGTTGTGAAAGTCAACGGAGTCGCCCCAGCGCAATCTAGGTACCAAAAGTTCACAATATAGTAATCAATAGAAGCAGGCAATCACATTTGACATTTTTCCTGGGTCCAAATTTTTTTTAGTCTACACAGATGATTTAAAAAAACTAATCAGTGAGTGTTGAGTAGGCGCACTGAACTCTTGGTTGGTTAAGAACAAATGGATGAGATCCTTCAGCTTTACTAACATTGCCCCGCTGATGCTGGATTCAAAACGACCATCGTAACGTTAGTCCTAGGATGTAGCCAGGCTAAATTAGGGATAAATTGAATTCAATTGACATGTCTGTCAACCGAAATGAACACCCCTCTCAACGATGCATATGACGGTTCTTTAATTCATATGATTATCTTTAATTTATTCTAACATAGCTGGAAGGCATTTTCATTATTAAAAATGTGTTTCTGATTTTTTCCCTTTTTTCTCCCAATTTGGTAGCCAATTGAACCCCTATTCTAATTCAATTCCCCCCCGTGTAGCAACCGCTAGAGAACCACTGCTACACAACCCCGTCAATCGGTATATTTAGTAGTTGGAAGGCGGGCGCCACGTCCTCTACAGGGCGCAGCTCCTCGAACTCCTGACCGTGACACGCCCTGGGTCCCGTGCGCAGCGATTCTCTCCGAGCCCCTCCCCCCACCCGGAAACGGCTGCCAATTGCCGCTTCCACAGGGCACCGGCCACGCTCGGATATGGCAGGACCGGGGCGCGAACCCCGATCCTCGGAGTACAACTGCGCTGACTGAAAGTCAGCGCTCTTACCGTCAAATTACCCACCGTAAAATATATGTTTCTACTCTGGTCCTAACGACAAGTTTTTTTTTTCCCTTACACGCGTCAGGCGATTAAGTTTGACGTTGTCTGTTTACGCTCTGTGCACTCCAGTCATGTGGCACTGATGGCAAACAGGTTAAAGGGGTAACACTAAATGAAATATTTTGAGTTATAAAGCTGAGTATCTTGCCTTCATTTCATAAATCACATATATCCTTTTGTTTAAAAATACAAAAATGTCATTAAGCCATGCCACCGCATTTTGTGTCAAAAGAGGCATTTGCTGAAATCGAAAATGAAAATTTTCGTTTGAGCCACGTCCTTATTTGTGACGTGAAAAAAAGGTAAAAACTTTTCTCTTTTTTTTCACAAGCAAGTCAACGACCATATTCTTTATTGTATCTTAGTTTTAAATGCTTTTGAAACATGTTCCTCATCCTATAGCTAACGTCAGTCAAGCAGCAGCCCCCGCTCTTTCAGGGGATAGCAGTTCAAGACAAACACCTAAGCCAAACCCATTCACCACCGCTGTATTATTTATTATTAGGGTTTGAGCCCAAAGTTTTCCACTGGTTTTATTGTTTTATAAAGTTGAAACTTGGCACACATCATAAATGTGTGAAATGAAAATCTCACCTCAATCAGCCTCATGGTGGCGCTATAGAGACTAATATAATATTTTGGGCTATAACTTTTGAACCGTTTGACCTATCTTCAAAATTATTTTTGGCTCAGATTTCTTTGCTCATGCCAAACAACCTTGCCATTAGGACCATTGAGGTCCACCATATTGGATTTTGTGCTAAAATATACACTGAGACCATTTGACATATCAAACACTAGTTTGTTCAGGGGACGGGCCCTCTAAAAAGTTACTATAAAGTAAGTAAGCCAGAAAGCCGCAGTAAGCCAATAAAAACTGTTGTGGGTGTGGCTAGTCACATACATGGCCATAACTCATTGATCGTTCGTCCGATTCGAACAAAACTCGGGGATGCATGCCAAAGTATGTCCAAATCTGTCCACGGGGGCCGCAATAAACCTTAAAAATGTTTTTCTACTTAATGGCTCAATACAATCCTGAAATTCAATATACATGGTCCAGGGCTGGAATTTATTAAATTGGCCATGACCCATCACCGGGGCCACCAGTTTATCTTAACCACATGACTCGCAGGGATTTAAACTCGTAATTCAACTGTTATCCTCCATTGGGGCTCTGTCGGCACTGAAAGGGCACAATCAAGTGAATAATTATCCAATTGAGAGGAAAACATGTTAAAATTATGCCATTGGAGTTAATTAAAAACATTAAAACATTACTATATTGTAATCTATTACTAATGCAGCGGTTATGTTGAACTTCCAACAAGTTGAAAGAAGTAAAAGATAAATCGGGTAAATGGAATGGATGATGGTCACTTCATTTATTTACGGATGTGCAGAGATTTTATAGCTAGGCTACTTTTAGTAGGTTTCAAAAACTAACCGCAGAATTAATAACTTGGCAATGGGAAGTTAATGCTCCTAGCTGTTGTTCATTTTTTAGTACTAATTATCCAATTGAGAGGAAAAAAGAAATAAATTCTGCAATTGGAGTTGCTAATTAAGACGCTAATAAAAACAATTAGTTGACATAGCTCCGTGTGGTCTAGCCTACACCCCAAGCCTGAGTGCAGAGAAACCCAGCTGCAGACAATTTAGTGCAATTAGCCTACGCAACTGCCATCCATGTTAGAGCAAACAACACAAGCCTATTCACTGCCCTCGCATTCTCCATTTTGTGTGTCAAGAAGTAAACGTGAGTACAACTATTTATTACTAATGCAGCGGTTATGTTGAACTTCCAACAAGTTGAAAGAAGTAATCGTTAAGACGCTTATGAAAACAATTAATTGCAATAATTTACATACATACAATCCACAAGGAATTAAATGCAGAAGGTAAACACAAATATAACAACACAAAAGAGAAGAGCACCACACCCCAGACACGTTACACACACTCACACAAGGGACGTTCGCTGTTGTTTACCAGCACTCAATCAAAGCGATCAGTTCTATATCCCTAACATATAATCACACACACACAGACAAAGGGAAATGCAGAGGTTCTATAAAATCATTTTAAAAGGCATCAGGTAAGGGAAGGATTCACCCTAACCGATCTTTTAGTAAGTCAGCTGCAGCGTGCCAATTGTTTAAACTAGTCTCACTAGCCCCATTAATTCTGGCAGTGGACATCTCCAGATAAATAACATCCAAAAAATGTAAAGACCCAGTGTCTGGTGGTGAGGGAGTGAGGAGGTTTCCATCGCAACGCAATCATCTTTTTACCAGCTGTCAGGCCAGCTAGTACAATTCGCCTTTTTTAAGCTTGGTGATATTAAGCTCCGACAAATCATTCAATAATAAGGCGGGCACAGTCACTGATACTAAGTCAGACAGCCTAGCTGCCACTTTAGTCCAGAACCATGAAACTGGTGGACAGTCCCTCATCATGTGAAGGAAAGTGCCAGGGGCCTTCATAGTGCATAAACTGCACAAGGGATCATTTAACGTTCTCATTCAGTGGACTTTACGTGGGGTTAGATATGTTTTGTGTACATAGTTAAAGTGAATTTGTTGGTGGTCAGGGTTGCGGGAGGCCTCCTTAATGTTTGCCCAAACAAGCTTCCAGTCGAAATCAGGGTCCAAACTTGGGCAGTCACGCCTCCATATTCTGTCTAGTGGTAGGCTATCTTAGGAAGCCTTCAGAAAAAAATTATAGTGTGGACACCATACCGCTGTTTTTTCCCCTGTGTAGTAAATAACTATATTTAATTAAGTGGGTGAATGGGCAAAGGTTGTTGCCACAGGACACCATATGCCCGGAGAGCTGATCTGAGCTGCAAATAAAAGAAAAATGTTGAAACGGGCAGATTGAAAGCACCACTGATATCTTGAAAGGAGCGCAAACCCATGTCATTATAAATGTCCTTCAAGTAATGAATGCTACTGTTATTCCAATGAGAGGCTGAGATCGGTCTCCCTCCAATTAATAGATCCTTGTTGTTAAATATCGGTGAGAGCGTGTGCCACTTACAGAAGATCTTACATTGAGATTCAGTTGTGCACCAGGTCTGAATGAGATGAGAAACAATTGGACCGAAACGTAGTTGGCATTGCTTATTGGATATATTGGCAAAAAGAACATCCTGCAAGTTCCACGGTCGTACACTATTTTCTTCCAATTTACACCAGGAAACAGGCATGAGGGTCCCGCCATACAAGTAGCGGTCTAAGCACAAACAACCAAAAATGGAACTTAAAGTTAGGCACTGCCAGACCACTATCTCCCCTCTCTCTGTATAGTGGATAGTTTCAAACGCGGGCGTTTTCTGCCAGACAAATTGTGAGATATTAGAGTAGATTTTGTTTCAGTAGAGAAATGGGGATCATCGAGCTGACAAAGTAAATTCTGAGCAAAATATTCATTTTGACTAAAGAGATACGGGCCTGGAGATAATTGGGAAGATTAGTCCATCTGTCCAAGTCTGCCTTAATTTTGTCCCATGCTTTTGAATAGTTGTGTGTCACAATGCGGTTCAAGGATGGGAAAATTTGTATCCCAAGATACTTAAAATGTTGGACAACTGGGATATTGGCTGGAAATTGGAGTCATTTAAGGGTAACGGCAGATTTGGACCAATTCATCTTAAAGCCAGAAAGACAGCCAAATTCATCACAAATGGATAGCAGACTAGTCATAAACTGGATTTTGGATTTTCCATGAAAACCAGGATGTCTTCGGCATATAAAGACACGTGGTGGTAAGTATCACAAACTGAAATGGGTTGTACAGTAGTGGATTGACGAATCATTTGAGCTAGAGGCTCCATAGAAAGTGCAAAGAGTGCTGGGCTCAGGAGACAACCTTGTCGGGAAGATCTAGTAACAGGGAACAGCGCAGAGGACAGTTGCCCAGTGAGCACTAGAGCAGAGGGGTTCGAGTACAGGACCTTGATCATATTTATAAAGCTCTCACCAAAACCCATTTTTTCCAAAACCACCCATAAGAAAGTCTATCAAAGGCTTTCATAGCGTCAAGGGATAGCACTGCTGTTGGGGCTTTTTTGTCTACTGCAGCATGTATTATATGGAGGAGGCGCCTAGCATTATCACTAGCTAGCCCAGACTTTATGAACCCCGTCTGATCGCAGTTAATTAATGCTGGCATGTGATTCTGAATGCGCCGGGCAAGCACCTTCATGTATATCTTGGGATCTGGCCTGAAGCTAGCTCATTCTGTTGGATCCTTATCGTTCTTTAAGAGTAAGGATATTAGGGCTATATTAACATCCCTTGAAAAACTGCCCCTTTCTGTTGAGGTATTTATCATGTCTAGGAGTAACGGGCCTAGCTTGTCCCAAAATGTGACATAGAACTCGGGAGGTATCTTGTCGAAACCTAGTGATTTGTTTCTTTGCATATCAAGTACTGCCTCCTTAAATTCCTCTAAGGAAATGGGTTCATCAAGATGCATGGAATCAGCTGCTGTAAGCTGTGGTAAGTCCAACTATCCAAGAAATTCACTACACCCGTTTTTGTCCAGCTGAGTCTCTTACTGGTATAAGTTGGAGTCCAAGTGCACAGTAAACCTGTCGTCCCCCACCCATGTGCATGCCGTTATCATGTAGCCTACAGTTGTTGACATCTGATCTATGTTTTATAATGATTATAACTAACTAGCCATACTTTATACATCTCAGCCTGTGGCTATGTGTTCACCTGTACAATATCTCTATCTAGTGGCGCAAAAAACAATAGGGCTTAATGGGACAATGAAAGAGCTACTAAACACCTTAAGCTCTGAACTCAGTGGATTTAGAAAGTAGACGGTCTCCTGAGTAATCTGGTCATTCAATATGCGGAGACATCAAGCATAGTTTTTTATTTACAAAGCAAAATGTACTTGGCTATGGGGAAATGAATTGTAATAGCGCCCCTCACGTGGTGGGCTCTGGTACATACATGTGTGACACACAGACAGACGCACATGGTACGTACGGGGGTCCAATTAATTTTCCCCCCAACAACTTTGTTGTGGGTGACAAAAAGGCACGGAAAAGGTCTAATTTATTTGTTTGGGTTCAGTTGTGATGTCGCCTGTTGAAGATCTAATGGAGGGGATATCTGCAAAATGCTCACTGGTCTTGATTTTAGAAGCCAAAAGGTGACTGGGTCTAGACCCCTGATAATAATAGTGCTGCCTAGTCCTATGTATTAGAAATTCCGAGTGTTGTTTTAAAATATCATTTATTTCCTTCCTAGTAAGGTCACGCTGAGATTCTATCTGTTTGGAGTAATTATTTTGCAAAATTGAGTCAAGTCTGGTGAAGTCTGCTTCCAGGGTTTGTAATCTAGCAGACCTAGTCTTACGTAAATTTGAAGAAAACCAAGTGGTGTTGCTCCTTTTGAAACCTTTAACCGCATTTCATAATGCTGAGCATATATTGAAATCAAGAAAATCCTCTAGTCAGAAATTGACATTTATATTCGTCACTTCCTAACAAGCTGGAATTGAAGCGCCATCTACTGGCACGTTTAGATAAGTGGCCCATTAGCACAACAGAATACCCCTTTATGGTCTGAGCGAGCAATCGGGAGCAACACAGCGTATTTGATTTTCTGGAAAAGTTGAGGAGAAGAAAAGAGAAAATCTATCCTAGAGAAATATTTGTGCCTGGCTGAGAAAAAGGTATAATCTTTCATCGTTGGGTTAAAAGAACGCCATATGTCCACTAAGGCTGTCAAACGTGCCATGAAATTGAGTTTGAATATTAGCTTTTGTAATTAGTTAGCGTTCGAATATATTCAAATATAATTTGCCTATCATTCACAAAAATAAGCTTCTTAATGTCAGGCGCAATATGCATGTGATGCTCCCTTTAAACTGGCCCGTGTGTTATATTCCATAAGCCGGCAGTAGAATAGAGGACATCGGTGAACTTTCATACTAGGTAACTACATCTGGGGCCTCATTTATAAAACGTATTTTATATCAACTGTGTGGCGCGTACGTAGAAAATCACGTAATGATCAAGTAGTGATTTATAAAATGACTCGATTTGACCGTGGAAACGGTTGTGGCTCTACGTCAGGTCTTCACTTGACGTATGCGCACAAGTTCATTTTATAAATGAGCCCCCTGCAGTTTCAATAGCCTAATGCGCAAATGAATAAAGCACTTTCTCATGGATGTAATTTGCCACAACTCGGCATATATATTCAAACGGCTAATACCAGTAGCCTAAAACAACATAAATTACTTGGGCTACTCTGTTTAGTTTGTTTAACTTCTTTCATCGTCCAATTTTATCGAAATCTTCATTACATTACATTATAGACATTTAGCAGACGCTCTTATCCAGAGCGACGTACATAGTGCATTTCCGAACAAGGAACAAGTGCGTTAAAACAATCCTAAAAAGGTAAATACGTAAATTTTACTTATTTTTTTGGGGGGGGGGGGGGACTACACAATATTGATAATAGTCACAAGGAGGTAGGGAGGGGTGGAGAGAGGTGCAGCTTGAAGAGGTGAGTCTTCAATCTGCGCTTGAAGGCGGTCAGACTTTCTGCTGTTCTGACCTCCATGGGGAGCTCATTCCACCACCGTGGGAGAACAGAAAGGAAACGTAGCCTGCCATGGGAACATTATTTAGCCTAAATTGTTAGCTGACCGGTAACGTTAGGTGATTTGAATACAGCAGACTTTCTCTGCAAGGCTTGCACGTAAATCTTTTCTTGTCCTCGACCTTGCCATTTATGGCCAAGAAGCTGAAAAATTCCCAAACAGGGCTTCTACTACCAGCTAGTGGGACCAACTCCTCTGATGCTGCTGCCATTTTCACCGTTAGTTTTCAAGATTTTTGTCCCCCACCACAACGAAGTTGGGGAGGTGGACTCTAATTTGATCCCCGTGTGTGCGTCTGTCTGTCTGTCTGTCTGTCCCAGAGCCCACCACCAGAGGGGCGCTATTACAATGCATTTCCCCATAGCCAAGTACTTGATTTCTCCGCATAGTCTGTCGTTTATACTCAGCAGACCGTCGACTTTATAAATCCCCAGAGTTCAGAGTTACAATTGTACCCATTTTTGGTGGTCAAACATAGTTTTTCATTGTCTTCTCCTTATATTCCCATCGAATTTGATGTTTATTACATGTTAATTTGGTAAGTGAAATTTCATGGTCATGGGTAGTGCAATATTTGCAGTCTAAAAGATTCAACCTAACGTTAAATTAATAAATGTCATAAGTTAGTTAACAGAGGCTAATCTGTAACGTTAGCTACATCTGTTCTCACACACACACACACACACACACACGCGTTAATGTGATGGTTATATAAGACAAAGATTTCCTGGTTTCCCTCGAATTGTCCACCATCAATATGCTAATGAATTAAATGGAGGTGGCCATCAGGTATATTGTGATACAAGCATTCAAGAGAAATGGTTTGGACGAAGTTCAACAACTGTAGGCTACATGATAAGGACATGTACATGGGTTGGGGACGACAGGTTTACTGTGCACTTATTGATGTGATCGAGGAAGTAACGTTAGCACAGGAAATTAATTTTGCGTGATGAACATGATTCGCCACATGAAATTAAAGCCTGTATATTTATGTTAATTACAAAACCTGGAATCCAAAACTATATTTGAATGCTCAAATTTAGGTTCAAACTTTTAAAAAAATTTTAAAAAGATTTTCGAATAGTTTTAAAACTGAATATTTTTTGACAGCCCTAATGTTCACGAGTCCAAGTCTCTTAGCCTAAGATTGCAGAGCAGCAGTTTCTAACTCCTGGTCTTTAGAGGCAGTTGAACTAGAACGTTCATTTACATGTCATACCGCTCCTATAATGAATGAATATTCAGTTAATCTTTTGTGTAAGCGTGTCAATAAAAATCCCTATCAAATTTGTTTGGGGCGTGAACGGAGATAAGAGCTACCTTTCTCCCGTACATTTCCACCTTGGCAACCGTTATTCTACCTGCAGTGTCTGCCCACATGTCTTAACAATTTTCAAATTTCAGATTGCGTTTACATACAATGGCTACTCCTTTGCTTTTTGAATTGGACAAGGAGGATGCAATAGTGTGATAGAACTTATTAGCCATACGTCCAGAGTCTTTGCTTAACAGGTGTGTCTCTTGTAGGAGAGCCAGGTCAATTTTTCTATGACGCATCAGGGTCAAGACACTGGTCCACTTATGAGGCATATTCAACCCATCACAGTTCCATACCAAAATAGATAATTCACCCATTGTATTGCGCTGCTCGAACCAATCCCCGACCAATCCCACCTGATATATTGCCAGAAACCATATTCCCCAAGCTTGTACCCAGAACCGAAATAATATAGTGAGACCTTTCCCTCAATAAACAATCTTAGCCCCTGGTTGCATTTCCCAAAACGTAACAAATACAAAGATATGACATTCCCCCATATTTTTTCCCAGTGGCACCCGCTAAACAAAGATGAAATAAGTAAAACACCAAAAAATATGAAACCTAAAACATCTAAACAGTTAATGAAACACATTCTTATGTTGATCCGTGACCTGGTATGGTCAACCCAGTAGCCTACTTAAAAATAACAAACTAAACCATTGACAGATCGGATAGACAGCTAAACTTAGCTGGGATAGCCGTGAACTCGGGCTCAAGAATAGCTAAACGGAACAAGAAAATGGTAATCACACTGTTTGGTTAGCAAAATGTACATCTTACCGGCAGAGCTCGCATTCATGTAAATTATAGCGTGCAAATATCACCAACCGGCGTAGGATATTTCAGCCCACAGAGCCTGGCATGTTGTTAGTCTTTGTGCAGTCCGCCGTTCAGCAATAAGGATTAGTCTGTTCCAGACCAAATAAGGATACTCGTCCGATGGTCCTCCATAGCGGTCCATGGTAATGTCCGGGCCTGCATCAGCTTGCTAGCCACCGGCTAGCCAGATACAACAGCATTCATGCAGAGAGATCCATCACAATACCCAAATTTCAGTTCAAAGAAATAAAGAGGGCCTACGCATCCAATTAGATGAGAGGGGTTTTATTTACAGCACGAAGGATGTCCTGGCGGGTAGTATACCGGATGACATTTAAGATCGGAGTGCGAGTGCCCACTTTCTTCTTCTTGTTGTCACTAGATGCGATGAGCACGCATGATCTCACCCTGGAAGCTGCCCAGGGAAGGGAACCACTTCGGTAGCGCATGTGTAAGGAATTGGACGGCGTTGGATCCTTCCAGTGCTAGTCCAGTGATTCGGACGTTGCATCTCCAGCTCCTGTCCTTCATGTCCCCTAGCTTTAGGTGCATGGTCTCCAGCATGGCCTCGTGGGTAGCTAGCCCTTCAGAGTTGTTGACATCAGCCTGTATCTTGCCCATCTCCACATTGACGGTACCAATACTTTCAGATAGTGCCACTAGGTCTGTCTGAATAGCTTCTAAGTTTTCCTTCGTCCCCTCTCCCATCTGTTGAAGACGGTCGAAACGTGATTCAAGATGGTCACGCTGCTTCTCCAGCACTGCCTCCGCTATGGCTTCCATTTCAGACTTCCCTCTCGTCTTCGAGCTAGTGTTAGACAGAGATTTTTTGGCCAAATCAGTCATCGCTCTTTGTAAGGTAACAAACTAAGGCAGATGATGAAAGAAAAAATTGTCACAACGGTAAATATTAACATAAATAGCAATACTGGGTTGAGCCGATTCACTATAGCCTACACTACTATGAAAGTGAAATAGCCTACTGCTGGAGAGGGTGATAACGGTGAAGCCCACGCAGCTAAAAACATGGAACTTGGCACAGCAATGAAAAAGTTCCACGTGGAGCTTCTTCAATAAAATTTACGACAACGAAGTGAAATGCAAATTGTGCAACACTAAGCAAGCGTATCACACGTCGACAACAACAATGCACACGCATTTAAAAGGAAAGCATCCACAGACCCTACAGCTACAAACTAAGTGCCCAAACATCTATTGCTTGCTTTGGGTGGCAATGACATTGTGAGCGTTGGGGTATTTCGAATTTTTGAATATTCGCTCTCAATCGTCAAACTAATCGAAAATCATTTTGGCCTGTCATGCACATCCCTAATTCACTCCCATTCATTTTTGGGACCTCACCAAAACTTTTCATTTTAAAGCACACACTAACTACGGCAGATATTACATTGATAAAAGAGAACACAACGGTGAAAAGGTACGTGTTTGTTTTGATATTTAATGTAGTTTAAAATGTTTTATTACCTTTTAAAAGAAAAAGAAGATCCAGCAAAAACCTTTGTTATTTTAACTCAGTGAAGAATCCTTGCATTACATTACATTACAGGCATTTAGCAGACGCTCTTATCCAGAGCGACTTACACAGCATTTTGCATTTATACATAGTATCCATTTATTACAGCTGGATATATACTGAAGCAACGCAGGTGAAGTACCTTGCTCAAGGGTACAACGGCAGTATCCGACCTGGGAATCGAACCTGCAACTTTTTGGTTACAAACTCAGTTTCTTAACCATTATACTACACTGCCGCCCTCGCGTATGATAAAGGTCAATTTACCAACTGTAGTAGGCTACCGTTAGTTGTAGGTTTACATCATAATAAAACTAAAAATCAAACAATGGCTTGTTGTATTTCTACGCAGTAGCATATCCGAAAATAGTTCCACTATTATAGCTAATTTAAACGTGACAACATCTTGTAAGCTCAAAACAAACACGTACCTTTTCACCATCGTGTTCTCTTTTATCGATGTATTATCTGCCGTAGTTAGTGTGTGCTTTAAAACGATTCATTTTGGTGAGATCCCGAAAATGAACGGGAGTGAATGGGAACCCTGACAACCAGACTAACGGCGATGCCGTTAACGGTCAGCAGGGATCGCTGATGTTGCTAATATTCACACCAGGGTGGGAAATTGGCACCCGCCACCGGCCAAATGCGGGTATATTTCAGAATTGTCGGGTAAATGTATCAAACCTTCCCGCCACAGTGGCGTGTAGCAAAGTGGATACAAGAAAGAAATAAAATAATAAAGCGCCTGAATATCCCAAGGCGAGCCCGTCTTACAGTGGAACTGATTTGCATTCGATTTGCAATAAAGCAATTCTAGCAAGACAACCAGCGTCGCACAGTAGGCTAAAACAAACTTAACAAAACGCTATGAGGTAAAAGTGACATCTCCAGACAGCTCCCTCTAACGTTGCTGGCATTTGTCCGTTCAGAAAAACAGTAAACGTTAGCTAACGTATTTAGTATTAGATAATGGATAATTTAATAACTATTTATCTGACATGTGGAGACGTATAACGGGAGTTAAACGACCCGCACCACTGGCTGGAACAACGCCTAAACAAATAATGTGTTTTGTTTATGTTGTCTCATGCTTTACCTAGCTGTTATCCTTGTACTTCTCTGACTATTAGCCTACTTACAAACCCCAATTCCAAAGAAGTTGGGACAGTATGTAAAATGCACATAAAAGGCATTAAAAGCAGAAAACAGTGATTTGTAAATTCTCTTTTACATACACTGCTCAACAAAAATGAAGGGAACACTTAATCATCACAGTATAACACCAAGTCAATTAAACCAAACCGGTTATGCTGGATGATGTTGCAGGCAGCATTACTTTCGCCACGGCGTCTCCAGACACTTTCACGTCTGTCACATGTGCCCAGTGTGAACCTGCTTATCTGTGAAGAGAATGGGGCGCCAATGGTGAACCTTCCAATTCTGGTGTTCTCTGGTAAATTCCAATCGAGCTGCACAGTGCTGGGCTGTGAGCGTAGCTACAGGACGTCGGGCCCTCGTGCCACCCTCATGGAGTCTGTTTGACAGTTTGGTCAGAAACATGCACACGAGTAGCCCGCTGGAGGTCGTTTTGTAGAGCTCTGGTGCTGCTCCTCCTGTTCCTCCTCACACAAAAGGAGCAGATACCAGTCCTGCGGCTGGGTTGTTGCCCTTCTACGGCCCTGTCCAGCTCTCCTTGTGTAATAACGTCTCCTGGAATCTCCTCCACGCTCTTGAGACTGCTGGGTGACATAGCAAACCTTCTTGCGACGGCACGTATGGATGTGCCATCCTGGAGGACCTGGACTACCTGTGCAACCTGAATGGGCTGCAGGTACTGCCTCATGCTACCAGTAGTGACAAGGGCACTAGCCAAATGCAAAACTAGAGAAAAATCAGTCAGGAAGGATAAGGAGAGAGAAATAGTCTGTGGCTACCACCTGCGAAACCATTTACTTTTTGGGGGTTGTCTTGCTGTTGCCTCTCCTGTCCATCTGTTGTCACTTTCATTTGCACCAAAGCAGGTGAAATTGATTCACAGTCATTACACTTCATAACTGGACAGATCGATATCCCAGAAGTTTAATTGACTTGGTGTTATACTGTGTTGATTAAGTGTTCCCTTAATTTCTTTGAGCAGTGTATATTTCATAGAAAACGGTACAAAGAAAAGATATTTAATGTTTTACCTTATCAATTTTATTGATTTTTGTCGCTAATTCAGAATTTGATGCCTGCAACACATTCCAGAAAAGTTGGGACTGGGGCAAAAAAAGACTGGGACTTTCCTTTTGGAAGCACCACTATTCCAACATTTGTGGTCCATATTTCAGAACTAGTATGCTATATATTAATAATGACAACACCCTTCAAATACTGTTGTTGGAAAATACACTCAAGTGGTAGTATTTTATAGTCTACTTACAAGGGCAGCATTGAGTAGATAAAGAAATATATATAAAAGCACATAAACGAAAATAACCCTAACCCTTTAAAAAGGCTGTTAGAAAATAGCCCTTAGGAGGGATTGTTGAAATAGCCTTTCAGAAAGCACTTGTTCTAGAAAAAGATTAAAAAAGCTTCTGAATATATTACTGTGGCGTACCAAGCAAGAAAACGGGCAAATGTCTTGTATACCTGCCTGACAGAGAATTATGTTGCTTGAAATTCAAAAGATAACTTTTTTTCATTGGCTGAACAACCAACAAAGGTTTCTGATAAGTCAGTGAAATTACTTGGTGGAGACTATGCACATAGGCCACACCCCATCGATGGGGAGGGGAAAAAAAGACCTCACTTTAAGGGTTGTTTCTCCTGACTTCCCCCCCCCCCCCCATAGAGTTCTATAGGAAAACGAGTCAGGAAAAATAACCCTTGCAGTGATCCATCCACATCTACTCCATATCTGGCAACAGAGTGATGGTTTGGGGCTCGTTTGATAGCTCAGATCCTTGGTAACTTACAGCCATTTAGCCAGCTATGTGTTCCATACTGTACCAGTGTAATTTACAGCTGAATCTAGTCTCACCCCTCAATTCCCATCGAGATCAATTAAAATGCAGAGAGGTTATTGTATCACTTGTAACAGTACCTGAAAATAAGATAACGAGTCTTTTGATGTTGGTGTGTCACAGACATTAGGAAGTAACAGCATGCAAAGGATATGCGACCAAATATGAAATATGATACTTTAAAAATATGTTAAAGCAAAGTGTATGAATACTTATGTAAATGAGAAATGTCAGTTTTTGATTTTTAATAAATTAGCAAAAATGTTTTCCGAATCAATGTCATTATGGGTTATTGAGTGTAGATTGATGGGCAAAAATGGCAGTTTTATCCATTTAAAATGAAATCTACACAATAAAGTGTGCAAAAAGTGAAGGGGTCTGAATACTTTCCGTATGCACTGTATGCATTAGTGTATGAACAAATATAGCTTTTGGCATATTTTTTTAATGTTTCACAAAACCGCTATCTAATAAGCTCCCAATGAGGTCCAAAGCGTGGGTGACCACATTTGCATAATCAGAGAAAATATTTTTTTTCCTAAATGGTTCAATATTTCATTAATCTAAGCGCATAGAATTGTGTATTTTCTTATCTGCTGTCTGCAAAGTTTCTCCAATTTACGATAAAAACGTATCATCTCTTATAGAGTTGGATTTATGGAAAAAACTACCATTGACCCTCATTCATTCTACACTGTTTAACCCAGTTTTAGTGCTCATAGTCGCCTCCTGGAGGTGAAACCAGATATTCATGTTGGTGGCATATCTCTACTACAACATCTCTGGTGGAAGGGAGGATAAATGAGGGATTATTACTCCCTCCCATTTCTGAAGTTGGAACCAAATCCCATTTTGTATGGCTGCCATGTTTCATCCTGGCCTTTTGGGGATTCCCCCGTGAAGCAAGGGAAGGGAATGACGGCATGAAAGCATAAAATTCGGAATCCGAACGCAGCCAGGGATTCTTCATGAAATTTTACGACAACGTGACTTATTCAGCTATGACATACCTAAGGTTACACAGGTAATTCATCCTGGCTAATTTAGCAATCAAGCTACAAAGCTGACTGTGTAATTGTGATCTACCTAATGTTAGCTAACTTATATGTTAGTATTATCAAAGAAATTTGCTAATTGCATGAGTCATGAACTAAAACAACTCTAGTGAATACTTGATTGCTAGGTTAACTGCATATTTGAACTTGACTGTGAGACGGCCAGGAATGTTCTTGATTTCTGACAGGTGGCATTAATTTCATCAGCAAGACTTGCCAACTCTCTAAGGGTTCCAGTGACGTTAAAGAAAAAGTAAGCAAGCAATCGATTTTCCTTTCATACAAGCTTGAACGAGATCATCAGCTTGTACCATTACTCTTGCTAGTTAATATAAAATTTGAATTGCTTATTTTTGTAATGTGGATTTACAAGTGGCCAAAGTGCTGCAGTTGAAATTTGTTTTGCAGAACTTCTTCCTGATGTTTTAACTTTGCAAAGGTGTTTCCAAATTCCAGTTAATATTTTGTATTTGCTAGAGTTTCTGGAAGACGGCAAGTAGCTGTGGATGTTGGTTATTCATTGCACTCCACTGACTCAGAGGATCAGGTATGAAATGCATTGACGCAAGAGACCTGCTTCCACAACTTTATAAAAAAGATTTTTCTTACTGTTACTTTTCCACTTTTCAGGTTACAACTCTACACAAAGATTTAGACCGCTGTGCTGCTTTACTGAATGGAATGCTCCAAATGGAAAAAACTGGTATATGTTATTTTTCATTTATCTTCTGATTTGGATCAGATTTTGGCAGGATTTTTGCTATAATACAGCCTATTTTTATGCGTTCAATATTGTGATTTAATAGATCGCGGGCAATCATGCACAAGACGAGGAAGATTGGTTCCCTCCAAGCCCACTGCAAAATTTGGAAAAGTTGATGCCAAGAAGAAGCCTGTTAGGAAGACTGTCAACAAAACTCTAAAAGCCCCAGGTAAATGCAATGAATTGGAAAAGTTGTTTTCATGAGTTTGTCCTTATTATATTGAATTATTTACTGAATTCTAAGCGGTATACTTTTGTTATATTTTAGAAAAAATAAAGTGATGTTCTTGTGTTTGCATTGGACAGTATACAATTAAACTGCATTTTGACTTCCAAGTGGAATGTCATAGATGCCTCTTGTCCTTGCTGTGGTTTCTACGCTCTTGCTCTTGCTGTGTAAACCCAAGTTTTTACACTTTTGCCGTGTAAACCAAAGTTAATGTGAGCAGCACTGGTGCAAGTAAAGTCAAAAACGTTGTAGCACAGAAAAAAGATTGTAGCACAAACATTAAGCATAACTTCTATAATAAAAATTATAATAAAATTTTTTAACTTGTGACAAATTACATGGTATGCTTTATTATTAAACAAATTCATGAATTAAGTACAAACAACAGTTATACTGCGTTCTGGGTGAATACTCACTTATAATTGGCTGGAAGTTGAGTGTTAAAAACGGATAACCACGCACCTACACCTGACATTGATACCAGCTGCCTCGCATGTCATGCAGCAGTTAGCTTTAAAAATAAAATAAAAAATGTATTATAATAATCTATCAACTTCTGATTGCAGACGCCGAAGCGATATGAATGCTTGTTTTACATCTTAAGATCTTAGTTGCATCAACACTGAGTTGGCAAACCGGTTTCATGTATAAATGTGCCATATTTATAAAATTTAGCAAGTGTCAACAAAGTATGTTGTGCTATGTTGGCTCCCAACTAGGCGCTCAATTGAATAAAGACAGCTTTGCTACGACATTGGTAGGACAGTATAGCTGCAGTATGGAGTAGCAAATGCAGTCGATGGCTAGCTAGCTATCCATGATAGAAAAACATACTGTGAGACCATCAGGGGGGCCCACATGCCCTTGTGTGTTGATCTGCCTACACATTTAAGCTAACAGTGATTAAGAAATATACATTTTGTTATATATAAATATAAATATTGTAGACTAGAAAAGTCAATATTTCAATATTAATCATTATTATAGTTAGAGGAATTGATAGGGGAGCAAGTAAACTTCAAGTGTAGTTCACCTTAGTCAGCCGGTGTGCCTGTGCACAGCTAGCTAGGTAACGTTAGCTAACGTTATGTGAACCAGGCAGCTAACAGTTGAAACATGCAGCTCTTTTTTCGCAGGCTAGAGAAAGTAGTGATAAATAAACCTTGCTTTATATAGTGTAACGTTATGCTTTAACAAATGGCTGAAATAATATTTTAAAGTCAAAACGCAGTTTTCTAACTTGAACCTGGCAATGTTACAAACGTTAGCCGTTTCAATAACTGCTGCATTTGATGAGGCAAGTGGGGTGGGGTGATGGGGGGAGTAACGTTTGCTATCAGTTAACTATTCGCTAGCTAGAAGAATGTGGCTTTGCCAGGAAGCATAACAAACAAGAAAGCTCTCTGTCTGTTCCAGGTCCTGTTCCTGTTCTGACACACAACATAACATTGGCTCATTACATACTTGTGTGTGTACACTGATGTGAAGTGTGTGAAGTAAAGTGCTGATTTGTTTTTTCCCTTTTTTTTTTTTTTTTTTTTTTTTCAAAAGCATATATATAATATAAGTTTTCAAAAAAAAAAAAAAAAAAAAAAAGAAGAAAGTAATGAATACGGCGTGATAAGTGGCAGTTGTAATAAATCCATTTATTTTGTCATTTGTTTAACGCTAACCCTACCTAAACAACATTTATGGGGGGGGGGGGGGGGACATTGGTGGAAAATAATACAGTAGTTCACGTTAACAATGGGTGAGACGTGGTTATCCGCAACAAATGTCGGTTTAATCTTTTAGTCAGTGGTATGAAATGTGTAAAATATATTTGTTTTTATTGAAGTTACGTTTATGCTTGAAGTAAAAGAATGCTACATTTGTTAGCTACAGTCGCAACCGTGAGCATATTGCACACACAGGTGCACTTGCTGTCTTTTGTGTCAAAGAGTTAAATAATTAGAAATTAGATTATAGAACTGGACCTGAGAATGAATACAATATAGTGATGACAACTCAGTATTACTTGTGTTAAGACTGAACTAATGTGAACAAGTTAATGTACGGTGCTGATTAAATCATTATTTATCCTGTGTAATGGCCTAATTAATTTTTATTTGTTTATTATTTATAATGTGCATGTTTATTTAGATTTCTTAACAACACAACATAGTACCCAACATTAAAATAAGCATTTTGTGGAAAATGTAGCATTTGGTCTCGTTTATGCGCATTTCGGAGATGTTATAAATGGCCCTGGTAACAACTCTGCCGAATATGGAGTTTCTAAGTGTCACTACTGTCGCATAGTCAATTTAACAAGCAACCCCCCACCCAGTCTCGCCTGCAACTATACCTACCCATGCGTGAAACAGTGGACAATAGCGTCTGTGTGAGTTTTAAAAAAAAACATTTCAAATAATAATTTCACCACCAAAATGTTTTATTCCGTCATAGCAACAAGCTAAACCCAACAATCATTCGATCGTATGCTGTGAAAAGCCCTGCTAACTCAAAATAAAAACGTAATTATACCACGCCATTCTTCTATCAATATCTGCTACTAAATATGTAAGGAATAAACTGTCCCTTTATTGGAAAATAATGTATGACGGACGTGGTGATGCAGCCGAGGTAAACTCTTATAAATATTAGTTACTTTTATGTTTATTGATTTTATCGATTTAATCAGATGAAATTGATCTGTCCTTCCGAGGCCATTTTGGCATGTTGTTTTCCTGTTGTCAATCAAAACTGCTGGATGATAGTTATATTTGAACAGAAAACATCTCGTTGCTTATTCTATTACTGGTTACTACTAGTTCTATTTTGTCCATAGTTGTGCAAAACTTCTCGTTAGTTGAAAACAATTGATTCTATAAGGAAACAAATGGTTCCTTCTCAACTTTATACCATAAAATGTTATTTTTGTCATTCGTTACATTTTTAAAGAAAATTGTATGAAACCGCAACTAATTTGAGGGCCTCCTCTCTGTGTCTTGCTTTTTAAAAATGGTTTGGTCACGCAGCCGATGAGATGGGAACATCTGAAAAAATTGCCTGCTATAGATACAGTTTGTGACTGTTGGATGTAACTTGTCATATCTAAGACATTTCGCTGGATTAATTTTTTTTTAAAACACAGATTAACATGCAAGTTGCTCGCATTCATAACCAGCGTTGCTCACATTAACGTTACTTTAGGTCATGTTAAAGTCCTACTATGTTACGTTAATATTTCCAAACTGAATAATTACTGCACCTCTAACCACAAAACGGCTTTGCTAGATTAAAGTTGTTGTAACTAAGATATTTGGCGATTACTTTAAGCAGCAGATTTATTTACCTTCGGTTATTTTCCAACTTTATACACCCTGTCGCTACCCAATCCGTCCCCCCTGCCCGATTTGTATCGCGCATGCGTACGATGCCTGATCTGTACCGCGCATGTCTGTAAACATCATTTTTTATGACAATGGATGAATGGCCTGATCTGACTGTCAGCTATAAACTAAGTTAATATTTCGGATTTTATTTGAGGAGAAGCATGTTATTTTTATGTAAAGGTATTCATATTTTGTTCAACCTGATCAAAATACTGCACTGTTGTGCAAATCTTTAGTAGGTTCTGTATTGTTTTAATTCTATACTTTAACGTGCTGGACGAAGCTAAGCACACTTAGCCTAGCTTAATTGTAGCCTGCATCGATAGAAATACTTTATTTTCTAAGGCTTTAATAATTATATGAACATGCTTGCGAAATAAGGTTATGCTACTCGGCTCTGTACGGATGCATTAAATGTCGTTACGATTGACTTTTTATAACCTACGATATGAACTGAATGTATAGGCTATATGACCCATGTTTTGTATTTTATATTTATTCAAAAACAACAAAAACTACATTTAAGTGAAGATATAAGCAGCCAAAAGCTGGAAAACACAGGAAATTCATAGATTATTTTCTAATTAAGCTTAAATGTGGTCTCTGCATTCACTGATAACGCCCTCAGTACAGACACTGTCTTAATATGTCCTGAAAGTTGTTGATGGCAGCTCAGGTCTTCTTTGGGGGCACATCACCGCTGTAAAGCCTAATTCTATATTTATTTATACTATAATGTTCTTGATTCCACTCAACGTGTAGCTACAAACATTTGATTGTTAATTTTGAATACCATACATGTTTGTATATTTTGTACGTTAATACAAAAAAATATATATAGTTAAAAACAGGTCAAGACCCTCTGCTCATTTATTATAAGGTTTTCCTCCTTGATGTCTTTTCGTCATCAGCCACTCTTGCAATTATTTGTTGATCACGCACAGAACGTAGCTACATCAACCTAACGTGCAATCGGTTAGCATGAACGCAATTTAGTAGCCTACTCTTTAAGATCTTATTAAATGAGGCCTTAAGTGACTACGATTAATTAATATCTATGTATCTAGCGTAGATAGATAAAGATCGGTAGCTCGCGACGAAGATACATAGGCTAGCCTATCGCTAGCTAGCGAGAACACATCATTATCAGTGTCATGACATAACTATAAAGAATAAGATGCATCGCAAATATGTCTTTGTTATACGTAGGCTATTGCCGTTGTTTCTCTTTATCAAATAATTGTAGCTGCACAAACTGACTTGGATGACACAACGGGAAACCCCAGCCTCGTAGAATTGACAGACTCAGCGACCAGTTGCTAATTAGGAATAGGGACACCTGGTGGACAACAAATGTCATTACACACATTCATTTGGCGTCCTAACCTTCTGAAAAAAGGCCGGATAAAGGAATACCCCATTGATAAGTCCCGATTACCCCAAGCACGTACTTGTCCAGTAATTTTTTGCATTGTCCCCATATAAGTCAATGACAGACGTCATAATTTTTCCATACGAGTTCAGGATTTTCTCCACTCAAAACCATGATGTTGCCCTCATCCTAATCCTATCAGAATGCTTTGGGGGGACTTGAAGCAGGCTGTGCATTCAAGGAAGCCTCTAACATCACACAATTAAAGCAGTACTGCAAAGAAGAATGGCTGAAAATTCCTCCCTGTCCATGAAAAAAACGTATAGTCAATTAATAGAAACGCCTAGAAGAGGTTATTGCTGCCAAAGGGGGGCAACACCAGTTATTGAAGCCAGGGGTGTACTTACTTTGTCCTCACAGGATAATTGAGTGAGATACCGTGTGATCTTCACAAACAGCGAGCAAAAGCGTTGTTCAACACTAAAAGGGAGAGAATATAATGAAAAAGTAGAGGTTGTCATTATCAAAACTGAAAATGATGCCAGTGCACCGTTTAAGATGGAATAAAAAAACTAGCGATTAATAGACCTAACATTAATTGAGTAGGCTTATCCAAATGTATCTCTCCGTCACATTGACTGCTAAGCACAGTAACGTTAAAGTTTTCTATTTTTCATTTTAAATTTCTCACTGCATTTCACTTAGGTTGCACTTTGGTTAAGCTGTTTGGCCTGGGCTTTTACACAGCTCTACTGATTCTACATAACTTTTATAGCCTCATTACATTACATTACAGTCATTTAGCAGACGCTTTTATCCAAAGCGACATACAGTAAGTGCATATAGAAAGGTCATCGAAGTAACTACAGAACAGATAAGAAAGCACATTCTTCCCATACAGTAGCAGCTATCCCTAGTAACGAACACAGTGCAGTTCACAGTGAACTGGGTAAATCAGCTCTACTACAATTCCATTCTAAATAGTATAAACTTGAATACACAGTTCAACAAGAAGACATGCCATGAGGTCCTAGATAAGTATTAGTCCAGGTGGAGCCTGAAAAGGTGTGTTTTCAGGCCACGACGGAAAGCAGGCAGGGTTGGTATTGAGCGTAGGGGAATGGGAAGTTCGTTCCACCACTGGGGAGCTAGGGTGGAAAAGCTCCGCAGTCGGGAGGAGCGAGCACCATTGACACGGAGGGGGGGAAGTGCGAGGTGCCCTGCTGTAGATGAGCGACAAATTACAAATCTATTCAAGAAACTAAGTAGGTTTAAATTACCTACCTGTAACGTTACCAGTCCAGACAAGGTCCATTAATCAGTTGTTTGTGTTGCTATGGTTACCATTCATAAGAGGCGACTTCTACCTGGCAGCAGGTAACGTCGATGGCGTATTCATTTGGAACGGTGATTAAGCCTCTTAGTTGGAACTATTTCATAGATGTCCCTTTACTGGAAATTAATGCCCACCCTCCAGCCAATCAGAAACGAGAATTTATCCAGACCAGAGTATAAGACATAATTATCCAATCCTACTGAAGAGGTACCATTAGCTTACATCCCTATAGCGAGCTAGCTAGTTAGCTGTATACCTTTGATTGAATAAAAATGTTAATAAACACAAAGTTATTAGACTTACCTCTGTATTTTCCTCCTCCTCCTTTTTTCTTTTTATCCCCTGTGCACCAGAAGTCTTGGTGTTTAATTTTCATGTTGAAAACCGACCGTTCTAATTTCGAAATAGAAACGGATCTCTGACTCTGCCCTCCAATCACAGTGCTGCTGTAAGAACAGTTGGGCAAAACCAAAAAACGATGGATGGGGGCATCGTGGTGGGGCGCCACTAACTTTTATTTATCAAATTCTCAAAACATACAAATTTGGATCTGGGAGGGGGGGCGCCCAACTTTTAAATATTTTGTATTCTATGAAATACACTGCTCAAAATAATTAAGGGAATACTTAATCATCACAGTATAACACCAAGTCAATTAAACCAAACCGGTTATGCTGGATGATGTTGCAGGCAGCATAACATTCTCCACAGCGTCTCCAGACTCTTTCACGTCTGTCACATGTGCTCAGTGTGAACCTGCTCTCATCTGTGAAGAGAACGGGGCGCCAATGGCGAACCTGCCAATTCTGGTGTTCTCTGGCAAATGCCAATCGAGCTGCACGGTGCTGGGCTGTGAGCACAGGTCCCACTACAGGACGTTGGGCCCTCATGCCACCCTCATGGAGTCTGTTTCTGACAGTTTGGTCAGAAACATGCACACGAGTAACCCGCTGGAGGTCATTTTGTAGGTCTCTGTCAGTGCTCCTCCTGTTCCTCCTCGCACAAAGGAGCAGATACCGGTCCTGCCGCTGGGTTGTTGCCCTTCTACGGCCCTGTCCAGCTCTGCTCGTGTAATGGCCCGTCTCCCGGTATCTCCTCCATGCTCTTGACTGTGCTGGGAGACACAGCAAACCTTCGTGCGACCATTTACCTTGTGGGGGTTGTCTTGCTGTTGCCTCTCCTGTCCATCTGTTGTCACTTTAATTTGCACCAAAGAAGGTGAAATTGATTCACAATCGTTTACGCTTCCTAACTGGACAGATTGATATCCCAGAAGTTTAATTGACTTGGTGTTATACTGTGTTGATTAAGTGTTCCCTTAATTTCTTTGAGCAGTATATATATATATATATAAATATATCCCCCCCACAAAAAAAAAAAAAAAAAGGAAATCCTGGCTTGGCGCCCTAGGCGACCGCCTATAGAGTACTCAAGTGACTACGTCACTCTGGTTTCGGAAGTAAATTCCCCATTCATTTAGAGCAGGGGTCACCAACCTTTTTGCAACTGAGAGCTACTTCAAGGGTACTGAGTAGTACGGAGGGCTACTTGTTGGATTGTAATTGTTGACGAGGGGGGGGGGGTGCTATCGAAATATTTCGCGGTGTGTCTTCAGGCCACGACGGAACTCTGGCAGGGATAGAGTAGAACGTAGGGGAATGGGGAGTTCGTTCCACCACTGAGGAGCTAGGTTTTGGCATACGTTGGGGCTATTGTCGGGTTTACCTTGTTGCCATGACGGAATATGAACTTTTAGTGGTGAAGAAATGTTTTATGGACGCTATTGTCCACTGTCACACATTGGTAGGTACAGTTGGAGGTGACACTGGGTGGGACACTGGGACTAGCTACGTGACAATAGTGGCCCTTAGAAACTCCGTATTTGGTATAGTTGTCACGAATCATGTAGTAATAAAGATAAAACACGGAGTTTGTTGTTTCCCCTCAGTTTAGTTGCAGGAGAAATTATTGTCTCTGTTGATGTCATGGTGCCAGCGGCATGGCCACTAGGGGGTCTGCGTGAAGGGGTTAATGACTTACAGACAGTGCTTTGTGTGAGTAATGTAAAAAAATTATTATTATTACGTTGAAAACCTTTTTTGTTGAGACTACAGTGGTCAGAGTTTTTGTAACTGTGATGGGTGGACCCCAAACTGTGTAGGACGGTCGGGGGGCATGCCCCCCTCCTCCCCCTGTTGGGTTTTGCTCACATATGTGCCTGGTAAGCAACCAACCCCCGGCAAGTGGAAAACTGCCCCCACATGGTATAGACTTGCACTGTAATACTAACAGTTTGTGTCACTGCTTTAGGCATGTCCTTCATGCATGTTTTCCACTATCTAATTTGTTTTCAGACCCTCAAAATTCTACTGTTTTCAATGGCTGCTTGACCACCTCTACTCCCACAATGATCCCTGAAAAGTCCAATAAGTCTGTCTATTCTGAGCCTGTAAGTACACCAGACATTTCTGTAATGTGACCATTTCCAAATGGCTTATTATTCTTTATTATACAATTTTATGCTGACAGTATGCTACATGTGACATGCTACTACAGTTTCAGTACTATAGTACTATGCTTATACGATACTGCTTAACTAAAAATAGTTTGTCTGATAGGAAAGATGGTATGCTGTTAGTGAACTGTTAGGTATGTAATTTCTCAAATTTTCAAAAGTAAGCATATATAAGCACTTAAATATGCTTGAAGCTTGTGTATGAAATAGGGATGTTAACGGTTAATCGACGATAGCTTAATTGGTTGTAAGAACTTGATCGATCACGTGGAATTTGATCGATCTTACGTTGGTATCAAATAAAAAATGTATTATGAATATGAACAACTGTTGCGTCGTTTTGAATTGTATCAATGCGAGGAAATATTTCACTAGCAGGGTGGGAAATTAGCACCTCCCACCCGCCAAATGCGGGTAGATTTCAGAATTGTCGGGTAAATGTATCAAAACTACCCGCCACAGTGGCGTGTAGTAAAGCAGATACAAGCAGGAATAACAAAAATCTCTGATTGCCTAAATGTGAGACAGGAAAAAAGAGAAAAGCTCTTGTTAGAATATCCCGAGGCGAGCCCGCCTTACACCGTGTTCACAACTCATCCGTTCATAAATTCTCAACGCAATCCCCGCCCCCAGAGAAACGCAGATCTGACGGAAACAACGAGAGAAAATAGGCTACCGTCTGAACTTCTCACTGAATAAGTCAGCTGGAGTTCAAGGAAAGGTCTATGATATGCTTCTCCCCGCATCTCAGCAGTGGGTGAACCCAGTAGCCTATCTTCCAGAGTTTCTTCTCGAGCTAACGTTAGTAGCAGAACTTTGCGAGTCTAAGTTAAATTAAAGAAATAGCCTAGGTTACTTCCCAAAATAAGCTACGGTATTATGTCATACCTTCGATATAAAGATTAATGTTGGACGGAGAATATGTGAATTATTTGCCTCATAAAATTTGTATAATTTTTATTAAACAAACCTTTCAATGTGAGTCGTTCGTTATTTTTTATAAGGCTCGCTCGTTAGTATAGTTAAATAGGCAACGTTTTTATTCATCCATTTATACTACGAGTCATTCATCATTCACATTTAATAATTGTAATAATTTTAATAATAATTGTATGGATATATCAATATTTTGGTGTGAAAATAAAGATTTGATTGAAAAACACGCATTTTCTGTCATAGGCAAAACGGTTTTGGTCAATTAATTGATCGTTAACGTTATGTCGATGATCGAGTAAGGAAATGTCTTCAAATTGACATATCTAGTATGAAATGCTTAAAATGATCAAAAAGGATTTATTCATGACAAATGACTAATTTATTAAAATTAAGAGCAAAAAACAAGTGATCTATTTACAGCTCTTACTTGGGTCACATGACTATATTTAGGTTAAATGGTTAGATTTAAAATGTGATGATCTCCTGATAGGAAGATGCTTCCCTCAGCCTCAGGCTCTGACCTTTTCAATATTGTAAGCCCATCTGTAACATTCGGTGTTCTGCAGTCACAGCACAGCGTTGAAGCAGGAGTTATGGGGCCGTCAGACCGTGACCTGCAACCAGGATGGGCAACACCAGCACCCAATAATTTGACCTGTACCCACTTACCACCTGGGTCTGACAACCAGCATGTAGTTGAAGATCCTGGGAGCCAAAACCCAATGTCATTGACTGATGAAGTTTCAGAATTCTGCAGAGTGAGTGCAAGTGATGAGGACAAGATGGACTCTGTGGACCTCATCTCTGTGATTGGCACTAGCTGCCAAACCAGCTTTGAAAAACAGGTGCCATATTCCAAGGAGAAAAATATGAGCTGCCATGAAGCTGCCAAGAAAATCACGAAAGTGAAAAACCTTCTCAGGGAGCTGAAGGCCATTGTTGCAGATCAAAGTAAATGCTTTTTACAAGTATTTGAGCAAATGATGATCACTGAGCATGATTTTTGACCCACTGAAGCTGCCATTTTTGCCTCACTTTTTGGCAAACTGTAACATACTGTAATGGCTTAGAAAAAGAATATATTATTTTTACCAGATTGGAAAATTTGTTTTCAGCCTATTCAAAAAATTGGGTGCTGCACAATAGTAGAATGACTTTACTAACATTATACAGGGCCATCATGTGCAAACCATCTGTCCAGGTTTTTATATCAGCATTCAGTGTCTGCAGGTAAACACTGAGGTATAGTGTATGGCAGAGGGAAAAAAGCATTGTTAGTGATGCAGCGGCATAAGCCCCACATTCAGACTTACACTATGGTACTTGCGCTTGTACTGATGGTACAATGGTATAATGATGGCTTCTTTCTCCTCAGTTGACTGTGTGGCACTTATCTCAGAAGTTGAGCAGAGCATATCCATGCTTCCTGACATGGTAGGCTATACCAACATCCAGGCCGAGGTCGCACAGGCACTTCAGCCCCTGAGAAGTGAGAATGCACAACTACGCAGGTCAGTACACTTCACAATAGTTCCGCATCAATGAACTGCTTCTTAATGATACAGGGGCTTCTCGCTCTACGTTGACCAGTATCAGTCTTTTTGCACTTACGTTGTGAAGATATTTAAGAACATTTTCAATTCGTGTCGAATCGGTCCTGTACTTGCGTCGTTTCATCCCAACGGCAACCCAACGATAATTTCTGTAAAAATAAAAATATTACAAAGTGTTTGAGTTATTATTGTTGTTTAACCGTCATATTTTGTTCTGGGTCAATTTGACCCGATTCACTATTTCACATCTCTTAAAGGGGCAGTGGTTAGCACTGAGCACCTGTCGGTAGAGCAGCAAGAATTCGGTACCGAGGGCCCCGGCCTGTGTGTTGTTGTGTTGTGTTTGTTCTCGTCCCCCGTGTCAGCGTGGGTTTCCCTCGGGTTCTCCGGTCCTCTCCCACAAAAAAAAAACATGCAGGGTTAGGCTTGGACTAGATTAAATTGCCCATAGGTAATGAGTGAATGGTGTGTGAGTGCTGTGTGATGGGATTGGCGGCCTGTGGTTCCTGCCTGCCGCCTCTGCATGCCAATGCATGGGGATAGGCTCCAGCACCCCCCGTGACCCTGAATAAGGAATAAGCGGGTTGATGGATGATGATGATGATGATGACATCTCTTAAAGGGATTGCCAACTCAAATCGATGATTCAGCATTTCAATGGTTAATTGTTGGGGTGGAATAAACATAACCCAAATATCAGTACTAAGTAACATGTCTAAATTGAGATATGCCTTCTTTTTTTTCTCTCACCATTGCCTGTAATTGATTAGGCAAGGTTTTGATCGGGTGGGATTAAAACGCAACCAGTAAACGTCATTTGGTCCTCTCAGCCAATAAAGAACCGCGGTCATACGTCATTGAAGCATTTCTATGAATGCCACGCCCCACTTTGGGGGAATAATTCAGACTTGCTCTCATAGAAAACAATGGTGCAGGAAGAAGACGACAAAGATTGGGGGGAAAAAAACCTATAAAATTCCCAAAAGCTGTTGCATTGTGAACTGCACAGCCAATTAAAAACCAGACTTGTTTGCCACGTCCAATCGGAAATTCCAAAAGACGAAGCATCTAAACCACATTTTAAAAAAGCATCTACACAGGTGTGTCCTATTAATTTGAATGCTAATTAGCACATGACATGTCTGCTTAAAAGAGGTCTAACCAGCAGCACTTTGCTAGGTAAGGGCCGGATTCAGAGATGAGCAACTTAAGTCATGCGCTTAAGTCCCTCTCCTGCGCGGATTTAAAGTGTAACTAAACGGGCTGTTTCAGAGTGACCACGCCTACGTTTGCGGTTCAAAAAATGCCAAAATCGGGGATGGGAAAGATACTCATGAAAGGGTTGGGCTTGAGTTAGCAAGCCACGCCCTACTTCTTTTTTTTTCTTTCCGTATGCCATTCACAGCCATAATTTGTTTTGTTCGAGCCGCTCCCTCCGGCTGATAGGGGAGGATAGATAAGGATAATCCTGTTTGCGATTAGAAGATACTTTTTTAGAAACAATTACAGACTGTAGGGTTGCCCATGCCACGTAGGCCTACTAGTTTTCTCACTTTCTATGTAGCCTACATAGCTGTCAACCTCTGGAGAGAGCTGCCCTAATTTTCACGCCTGCAAACCTGTATAAATTCACCAAAACTATATAGAACATTATCTATCTGTTATCTATTAAATCACTAGCCACCACAGTTATTTGTCGATTCAAGTTCACAGAGATATTTTTCTAGTAACAGTTAACGTTATTAAAGACTGCTAAGTTGGCCATGAATTCATTTACAATTAAACTTGTAGTAACTTTGCTAAATTGAGTCATATAGACACATTAAAACGTCAATGTTATCGAATTTCGGTCAAAACTGCATAAACATGAACATTGTCCAGTCATAACCATTTAACTGTTAGCTAAGTTAACCAATGTAGGTATCCTGTGGGATATTGTCTTTGTGGTTTGTTTTCATAAAGTGCATTTTTAGATCAGTCCTGCTACTTGCTTTTCCCATGGCCTCACAAATCGAGAGAATAGCCGAGAGGGAGAAAGAAAATGTGATTGCTGCGATTAAATTATTTATAGGTTTAAGCTGATTTATTTAAGAAAGGCACAATGCACATTAATAAACATAATGTAAAATGTGCCTGATTTATCCATTGGGGCCAATTTTCATCGGTAGTCCCTGGGTTGATGGAGAAACGTTTGGGGAAAACCCAATCTCGGAACCCATCAGCTAAATGATTTAGCCTCTGGGAGTGTACAGTGAATCTCAGGGCTCGGAAGTACCAGCTACCATATCTGCAGGAAGAGCCTTCCCTTCCGGAAGTTCTGTTGTGTTTCTAGTCCGATAGGCAACTCTTCGAACGAGAATGCAATGGAGATTACAGATTAACTTTTGAATACGATTATTTCACAAATTAATAGGATACATTCTATTCAAAGTTTCAAACCACTGTAACGCCTTTGTTTGAAATATTTACTGGACAAGCGGGACGTGGTTTGTCTGCTGACAGGTTTAATCTTTCAAACATGGCCCACAGCTTGTTCGCTACTGGCTAATAACTACACCTATGGATGGGAAACTTCTATATCGATTTTATATGTTTAATGTGAGTCATGAAGCTTACCGCACTTGAATTGCGCCTCCCGGTTCTTTTTTTTTCTTTCAGACGCGCTATGTCACGCTGATCTACGTAAGTGGTGGTTAATCAGATTCACTAATAGATAAAAGTCTGATATGACTAAAGGGATGCAATCCTCATTATCTTCAGGTTTGGCGATGTACAATTTAGCCATGAAAATTGAAAACTTTGTATTGCAGTCAAAAGTTTCAATCGGTGGTAGATATTCGCTGTGTATCTCTATAGGCTATCCAATCAACATACCTCATGTCACGACCCGGCTTGTAGAGCCATGACAAAACAGGGAGACCACACAGGGAATTCACTGAGCAAAATATACATTTATTTAATTTAACCAAAACACATACAAAATAAAGTAAAACATGAGGCGTGGAAGTCTGTAAGTTATCAGTTGTGTATGCATATGCTTGAATGAATGAAAAGTATCATAGTGAGTGTTGTAAGATGCAAAAACCCAAACAAACACATATGGGGAGAGAATCAGAGAGACTGGGTAATAGGAGAAAGCGAGTTAAATAGAGCAAAAAGACTTAACAGGTGTGTCATAATTAATCGGCTCTCCAACTCCACCCACCAGCCTACTAATGGCCAGCGGAGCAAGAGAGCTGTAACACCTTCCCCCATAAAAACAGGGACCCACGGGCCCCAAGACAACTCATCCAAAACTAAACACACATAAACCCCAGCTGGCCCACCAACTCAAACACCAACCCACCCCCCACTTCAGCAACCCACTCACGGAAGCAATTAAGAAGCGGAGGAAAGGGAAGGTTAAGAGACAGGCTTAGTGACAGCATTTACCTTCCTGTAGTCTGTACAGAACCTAAACATGCCGTCTGGCTTATTCACCAAAATACATGGAGAAGCCCAACTGGAAAACGAAGGTTTGGCAATGTCATTATCAAGCATATACTTAATCTCAGAATCTAATTGTTTACGTTTATCAACGGAAACGCGATCGAAACGATGGCGAATGGGTTCTGCATTCCCAACGTCTATATTGTGTTCGACTACACCAGTACGAGAAGGGACACCAACGTACAAACGACTCCTACCAATCAAAGCAATCAAATCAGCACGCTGAAACGCAGACAAATGATCCAACACAGCCTCCAAACCCCACAGAGACTCGGAATTTCTCAACCGGCCTCGCAAAACACACAATCCTCGCCACACAATGGCACCGTGAAAACAAAGGAACCTGCGGGGTTCATCAGCAGCCGGCTTAGTGTCTGTAGAAGCATGTGGATACAAAATAACTGGAGCAGAATCAGACGAACGAACAAACATAATATGGCTTTGATAAAGTAATATGACAAAGCTGAGTAGACTTCTTTCGATTAGGAGTGGCAATCAGGTTGTTCAACCGTAAAAGGACCAGCAAATTTAGCCTGAAAAGGTGATCCAGTTATAAGTAAGAGCGCCAGTACTTGATCACCCGCACTAAAGTGACCATGCTCAGCCCGGTAACCAAACAGTCATTTAATTCTATCCTGGGTGGATGAAAGTCTCATCTTCACCATCTCCCAAGCGGCGTAAAGCCAACGTCGGAAATCATTCACATAATGTAACACATTTTTAGGAGGTTCTACCGTCTTCCAATCATCCTGCAACACTGCCAAAAGACCCAAACACAAGATCATTAGGGCTAAACCCAGTACTCTCCTGCGACACCTCTCTAGCTGCCAACATTAGCCAAGGCAAGCCTTCTTTCCAATCTCGGTCCATTTCAGTACAATAAGCCAGTAACAAGGACTTTAGCGTTTGATGGAAACGCTCCAAGGCACCCTGACTTTGTGCAGGATAAGCACTCGCTTGGTTATGTTTAATGTGAAGCTGCTGTAAAATTTGTGCAAACATATGAGAAGTAAAATTAGATCCCTGATCGCTCTGAATAACCTTGGGTATACCAAAAATAGAAATAAACTGAGACGAGGCTTTTACCACAGATTTTGTTGTAATTGTACGCAAAGGATAGGCAACAGGGTGTCTGGTCGTTTGACACATAATGGTTAATAAATAATTACTGCCAGCTTTTGATTTAGGCAGAGGACCGACACAATCAATGATCAAATATTCAAAAGGCTGATCCATAACTGGCATAGGATACAATGGAGCAGGCTTCACCATCTGATTGGGCTTTCCAGTCAACTGACATGTATGACATGTTTTAATATAAGCAGAAATGTCCCTCATAATACGTGGCCAAAAGAAATAATGCAAAATGCGATTGTACATTTTCCGGATGCCCAAATGTCCAACTGCATCATGGGATGTCTGCAAAACCAAATCACGAAATCTAAGAGGAAACACAATCTAAAGGATTACATTACCCACAAAGTAGTCACCGTGAGGCACCTATTTCCTCACCAACAACCCACGAGCAGTACTGTTTACCACATCAACAGGAAGGACTTGATTGAATAACTCTTTTAGAGTAGAATCTGCCTGTTGTTCGTTCACCAAGTCAGTTCGCAAAACCGACAGAGGAATTTCAGGCCAGAAAGAAGAGAGTGAGGATGCCTGTTCTACAACACTTTCCTTAGCCTTGTAGAATTCACATAAATTTATATAATTTATATAAATTTCACGTCGCATGGCTCTGGGCACGCATCACAGCACAAGCGGTAAACGCCTCTGGGTAACTCAGACCACATTCATAGGGTTCCCCCGAAAAAGATGGCGTTGGCGTAACTATCAAAGGTGGAGAAACATCATGCCAGACACGTCCACCGGCAAGGTTATTCCCCAGAATCACAGAAACTCCAGCAATGGGCAGTGAAGGCCGTAACCCAATCACCACCTCACCTTGCACCAGGTCTGACTGAAGTACAATCCTGTGTAATGGGACAGACAACGTGTTTAACCCTATTCCACGGATCAGAACACTGCTGCCAGTATCCGTTTCCGAAGAAAAAGGCAACACAGACTCCAAAACAAATGACTCTGATGCGCCTGTATCATGCAGAACTTTCACTGGCACCTTGTTATAGCTATCAAAAAGCCATACATAACCCTCTGTAACAAATGGCGAGTAATCTGACTCGTTTTCACGTGAACTGGACGGTTCACTGTAGGGATGCAAATTTTAAGGAATTTCCTTAATCGATAGTTGTTAACCTTAACAAACAATCGTCGATTAATTGATAACATAAAAGCTAAATATAGCTTATGATAGACAGAATACAAAATGCATGTTATATTCCTCAATCAAAGATTTATTGTAACATTTGAGAAACAGGCATTATTGTAGCATAACAAAAATAGAATATGAAGGCGTGTATAGGCTACTTTAACAGAAAAGAAATTGCGCTCCGTCTCATCTGTTGCAAGCGAAACCGTTGCTCCGCTAGGCACTTGCAGCATTAACATAATCGCTCTTGAAATTGAAAGGTGACAGTTAAACTAGTAGACCTAGCCTAGAACAGTCAACTTAAAACATAGGCTATTATGTTTTGAATAGGCTCCTCATATGCATACTAGATAGACCTACGTATTTTTATTCAAGAACATTTAAGCATATCTACGTGGTCGGGAGTGAGTCGTGTGCGCAGCCTGTTTATTAGCTCTCGAAATCCCTCACCGTCAACGGTGCTTATTGCCATCATGTCCTTTTCAACCATGTTGCATACCCTCTGAGTAATAGCCTACTCTCCGCTCGTCTATCGTCACACACCCTCTTTGGCAACACTGAGGTGATGGTAGATCGCGATCCACTTTGCCCTGGCAGCACGGTTGGATGTACGCTTTTCAGGTGGTAGGCTACATTAACGAAGTAGTTATACTTCAAAACAGCACCACAGGTATTGCAATGTATTGCAAACCACAGGCGCTCTCGCGTGGAGACCTTAAATCACGATTACATTTCACACAAAAACTCCCGTTGAAACAAGACCGCAGATTGTTCAGTTAATCGTTTAATTTGAAATCTTATCGATTCAATTCTTATTAGCAATGAATTGATAGTCGATTAATTGTTAACATCCCTAGTTCACTGAGATTAAACGGGGTACGGACAGGCACGGCTAACACGGCAGACCTTACACAAGCCCCACTACCTGAAGACTGACCTTTAGGGGGCTGACTTTTAGATTTAAGAACAGGGCAGTCACTTTTCCAATGTCCCTTCTCATGACAGTAATTACAAACATTATGCAACGATCAAATTTAGAAGTTGGGATAAACCCCACACCTGAAAAACAACTTTTATGAGTCAAAACATATTCGTCTGCTAAAATAGCAGCCTCGGAAGCAGTACACACTTTATGCTCATTAACATACGTAGCTATACGATCAGTAACAGCATTTTTTAATTGTTTGAGCACAACCAAATTACGCAAATGAACTAGAGTATTGACATCAGAAGCTGTACACCAACGATTGAAATGCATTAATAGCTCTCTCGCATATTCAACATGAGTCTGCTTATCTCCCTTTTTGAACATTCTAAATTGTTGTCGAGATGCTTCCGGAACTAGTTCATAAGCTTTTAACACAGCAATCTTAACCAAAAGATCATTTTGACTGTCAACTGAATTTAAAGCAGAATATGCCTCCTGAGCTTTGCCAGTTAAAACGCATTGTAGCAGCAACGTCCGATCAGTATCAGGCCACTTTCGGGAGTCTGCCACGCGCTGAAATAACAAAAAAAATAAAAATGTAAGCTTTTAAATTTTATTAAATTTAGGTAACAACTTCAAATTAGTTACAAAGTCGAAGCGACTAGGAGAACGAAAATCAGAAGAAAACGGCGACTCCTCCAAGAGCTGGAATGCCTCAAACTTTCCTACCTCAATCAGGTGCAATCGATGTATTTCAGCATCGTATTTTAATTCAGCTAATCTGTGTTCATGTTCACAAACTTCGCGTTCATGTTCACGAACTTCACGTTCTCGTTCATGTTCACGTTGTAACAGTAGCAGCTCCTTTTGTTGTTCAAAAGTAAGACTAGAAACGGCAAGGGAAGGGCTCAGAACAGATGGATTAGAAGGGGGTTCACCTTCACTAACAGTGAGAACTCCCATTTCAACTAAACTGGTTTTAAGAATGCACTTGACATATTGTTTGTCACCAATGTCAATGTCATAATTCTCTGCAATTTTCAAAATTTGGTCTTTAAAATACAAATCAAGAATTTCTTTGGACGGGGCCTTTACAAAATCACTGTGGTAGCCATCATAAAACGTTAGGCTACTTACAGCCAACCAATTTAAATACACAAAAGGACTAGGCTACTCTACTCCCTATTGAGCCAATGAAAGTGAATAAACAACAAGCGCGATCACACAATGCACAACAGGAGAGATAGCCTAACAGGGATGGAGCTTCCCCAGAAAACTAGCCTATCCAGTCCCTATAACCGATCTAGCTGTCTCTGACTCAGCCTAGTCTTCGCCGACTAACGGCCAGCAGAGCAAGAGAGCCGTAACACTCAGCATATTTTCTTTTCTCAACGACACTTCTGGACACTTTTGGATCAAGTGAAAATAGATGGGATAGCAGTTTTCTTCAGTATCCTTCATATTTCTGTACCCATAAGTTCAGCACATAAATTTTGTTTGTAGTCTTCATTCAAGAAATTGTTACTGCAAACCCGGAGATTTTTCAGTGCGGTTGCAGGTCAACGTATATTGTTTCTTTCATTTCTAATTGCTATTATGTCATGGTTTTGCTGCCTGCTCTGCCTTTTTTGTGGGCGTTGCCTCTCGGGGCCGCGAGAGGGCGCTATTGTCATGATTACTCCCTCTCCGGGACTAATTATGGTTACGCATTGCAGGTGCGCGCCGGCTACTTAAGCACCTCACCTCCTTTATTCTGGGCTTTTGTGTCATACTTTGCCACTATTAGCCCGGTAAACGGTATAGTTGGAGGACTGCATTCATTTTGTTCCAAAAGTATCGGAGGAACTTACTTAGGTTAGAGCCAGGCTTAGATCTTTAGGACTCCTGTTTGCCTGTTATCTCACTCTTTTCTTTGTTTCTTTGTTACTTTTGCCTTCTGTCCTCTTTGAGGCAGTCACCTCTGTTACCTTTTTCTTTTCGTATCGCCTCTTCGTTGAGCTCATTTGTTATTTATTGAGCTAGAGGCCGTTCTTTCCTTTTCTATTCATCTGCTCGAGTCTGCTAGACTTTTCGCCCTCTTTCTTGGGTTGCTTTTTGTTGGCATATATACGCCGGGAGTTATTTCTCTTTTTATTTATTCTTCCTTGTCCTCCCTTTGTATTTGTGGTTATTTCACGTCTTGTGGGTAACTTCTTGAACCCCTCACATTACATTACATTATAGGCATTTAGCAGACGCTCTTATCCAGAGCGACTTACACAGCATTTTTTTTTTTTTGCATTTATACATAGTATCCATTGATACAGCTGGATATATACTGAAGCAATGCAGGTGAAGTACCTTGCTCAAGGGTACAACGGCAGTGTCCGACCTGGGAATCGAACCGGCAACCTTTCGGTTACAAACCCAGTTCCTTAACCATTATACCACACTGCCGCCTGCGTCTGGTCCTCCGATCCCATCCCCTCACATATTAGCCATTTCTTGCACATGTTCGAATCTTTAACCCTTTCATGCATACAGTGGACAGGCTTTTCAAAGTCTATTTAAACATAGTCAAAAACATTTGTGATTTCCAAAAAATATCAGAGCAGAATACAAAAAAATTGCCTAAATTCTGATATGCTCCATCTTGTTCCATTTTATTGGCTTTTCTAGTTTGGATACAGCGAAGGTCAGAATGGCAGGAGGAGGTGGAAACATACAAACTCCTTCTGGTGTAGCTGTGAAAATCTTTTATTTCTAGAGAACAGAGCATGTTAAAAATATATATTCTTATTAGGGAAGATGCAAAGAGCAGAATTAGTTATATTTGTAACAAAAAATGAGTAGTTCTTGTACTGTATACGAAAAACCTTCTGTGGACATCATGCCTGTCATTTCTGTGACCTAGGCAGGTGAAACACATGCGGAGTTTGATGTGAAAAATATTGCTCTGTTCTGTAATAAGGGTTAATTGGAAGTCTGTGGAACGCATGTCCTTTTGCACTTATGCGCTGAGGAACAATAGGCTACACCAAGGCATTTTCAGTCACAGCCGTGGACTACTTATTTTAGAAATTATTCCTCCTGAATCAGAGAGAATGCTACAATTTAAATATTGTGAGGGAACTGAGGTTTGAGGGGTGTGGTGAGTTTGGGTAGCTGACAGCAGTACGGTGTGGCTGAAGGTACAAACCTTTGACTGCAATATTATATGCAATGTTTTCGATTTTCATAGCTAAATTATACATCGCCGAACTCTAAAGAACCTGAAGATTATGAGGATGGCATCCCTTTAGTCATATCAGACTTGTATCTATCAGCAAATCTGATCAATTTCAAACCTTCCAGTATACAGTATAGACCTGCAGCTGGAATTAACAACCACGTCGATCAGCGCATCTGGAAGCAAGGGAAACGGGAGATGCAGTTTTAGTGCAGTAAGCTTCAAGACTCACATCACACACATAAAATATATATAGAATTCAAGAAATAACCTGGTGTTCCCCTGAAACTATTGCTCCATAGCCAGCTAATTCAAAGTCCAAAACGTTCCAAGAAAATAAGTGGAGTAAAGGGCTTTAATTAATAAAGAAATTAAGCAGAATGTAGTTACTTTCTTTCCTTCAGTGACTACTGGATGGCAGACGTAGCCTACGCCGCCTCATAGGCTGCAAATAGTAGGCTAATTTACTGCAACTGGGCTATAATTAGCCCAAGTTAAATTGTACTATTTTTTTTAATGCAAATGTAATACATGGCTAGGTTACTATATAGGCCTAGTTACATTATCAGAGTTAGCTACGCAGTTTGGTGTTTATATACATGCAATGTTGTTGTTTTTTTAAATTAACGTTAGGCCATCTACTGCGAGCCATAGTCTGTTCTGTGTGAAGTTGCATGGTTATATAGTTTTTTACTGCCACATCATTTTTGTCAGCTGTTCTCCTCCTCGTCCACATTTATGTTTTTTCTCAGTGTTTTCTCAGACGATTCATCCATTTCGTACCGATCATATCACCACCGTTGCAAAAAGTTTATTTGTAGGCTATCATTACATCAGTACCCATGTGGTGTTTCCCATGGATTCTGTTTACATGCGCACCGCCCAACCGTGCTTGGTCAGGCCAATCAGCTTCCGACAGGAAGTTCTTGTCTCTGCTTTAATTTAGGTAACGCCAGCTTTTACATGTGCTCCGACCGATATTTATGTGAACATCTGTGAAGAGAGATTAGGGAAAAACCCCCCAAAAAAAACATTACACTAGATTTCCCATATAAGTAACCTTATACACTCTTTTGCCTTTGAAAAGTTGGAAAAACACGTATTTCATACGGGCAAACTATCAGTTGACACCTATGCTATTCTCTATCAATAGCCTGTCGCTCACACAAGTGCTCCTCTCCACAAATTGCTGGATTTAAAAAAGATTTTTTTTAAAACAAAACATAAACCGAACAAAAAGTTAGGAAATTTGTGTTTGGTAGATTACTTCTCTGTTGTAACAATGCTTTTTGGCAATACATTTTATACCGTTGGAAAGCCTGTTTATTTCCCTTTTAAATGGTGCCCCATTTGTAAGGAACATGCATTTGTGGGATGAGCAGCACAGCTGAGTATGTGGGTTGCGCCCATGAAAAATTTGCCAAATCTTCTCTGCCAATGCCAAACAGCTTATGCTGCTGTTGCTATTGACTCTTGTTTTGAGCTTCCGGTACCCCCAGGTGCTGACAATCAGGTGCCTGATTGGCAGCACCTGTGAGCATGGGCCCTGCTACAGTGGTCAATTGGTGTCTGCTCCAAGAATCGGCATGCCACGTTTGTCTGATCTCGATAAGGCCCGTGCGATAGGGCAACTTCAAGCTGGTGTTCTGCAAAAGCAAGTTGCGGCATTATTTGGAGTGGGCCCTAGTACCATCTCCAAACTGAAGGCCAAGTTCCATGAAACGGGGGATGTCGGAGACAGACGACACCCCAAGAAGACCGGTTCCTCACCCTTTCAGCACTTAGGAACCATAGGCTGTCTTCTACAGATTTGCAGTCAAGGTTTGCAGGACGATATGGCACACGGCTCTCGGCCCAGACAATCCGGAACAGACTGCACGCAGCCAATCTCCGGGCTCATAGGGCTGCCAGGAGGCTTGCCATGACTGCCCTTCACTGTCAGGCCCGTTTGCGCTGGTGTCGGCAACACCTGCACTGGAACCTGAACATGTGGAGGAACGTTATGTTCAGCGATGAGTCCAGATTCTGCCTACGGAAGTTGGATCGTAGGGTCAAAGTGTGGAGAAGACGGGGAGAACGCTATGCTGATTGCTGCACCGATAGAGTAACACCTTTTGGTGGAGGCAGTGTGATGGTGTGGGGCGGCATCTCCATCACTGGAAAAACGAGGCTTGTCATCATTGGAGGCAATCTCAATGCAGAGAGATATCGAGATGAGATTCTGCAACCAGTGGCAATCCCATATCTCCACAGTCTGGGACCGAACTCCATCCTCCAAGATGACAACGCTCGCCCCCACAGAGCGGGGTTTATCAGAGACTACCTCCAGAATTTGGGAGTAGAGAGAATGGAATGGCCTGCCAACAGCCCTGACCTCAACCCAATTGAACACTTGTGGGATCAGCTTGGGCGTGCTGTTCGTGCTAGAGTGACCAACACAACCACGTTGGCTGACTTGCGACAAATCCTGGTTGAAGGGTGGAATGCCATCCCACAGCAGTGTGTGACCACGGTTCTTGTGTACGGTTCTTCCACACGCTACTGAGTCTCCTGACTGTTTGTTAAATTAATAAATTGTAAAATTGCCAATATGTCTTGTTTCTTCCTTGTTACTGATAGACTTCAATCATCCAATCCACCAAACAAGAGTCACTAGCAACAGCAGAATAAGCTGTTTGGCATTGGCAGAGAAGATTTGGCAAATTTTACATGGGCGCAACCCACATACTCAGCTGTGCTGCTCATCCCACAAATGCATGTTCCTTACAAATGGGGCACCATTTAAAAGGGAAATAAACAGGCTTTCCAACGGTATAAAATGTATTGCCAAGAAGCATTGTTACAACAGAGAAATAATCTACCAAACACAAATTTCCGAACTTTTTGTTCTATGTTTATTTATAGTATAAGGTGGCCACATGCAGCCAGTTGGTGTGACATCACATGTACTGCCACATCACATACAGGTGCAGCTCAAAAAATGTGAATATCGTGAAAAAGTTCAATATTTTTTGTCACTCATTTCAGAAAGTGAAACTCATATATTATATAGATTCATTACACATAGTGAAATATTTCAAGCCTTTATTTCTTGTAATTTTGATGATTATGGCTTACAGCAAATGAAACCCAAAATTCAGTGTCTCAGAAAATTAGAATATTTTGCTTTAACATATTTTTAAAGTATCATATTTAATATTTGGTCGCATATCCTTTGCATGCTGTTACTTCCTGAAGTCTGTGACCAATCAACATCAAAAGACTCTCGATATCTTATTTTCAGGTACTGTTACAAGCGATACTATAACCTCTCTGCATTTGAACTGATCTCTATGAGAATTGGGGGGTAAGACTAGATTCAGCTGTAAATTACGCTGGTACAGTATGGAACACATGACTGGCGAAATGGCTGTACGTCATCAAGGGTCTAAGCCAAACTCATCCCATCAGGCCGAGAGGGTGCAGAGTTTTTTTTTTTTTTTAACCATGCCACCAGCTGATTTGATTCCATACTATGCCCCACCTTGTTTGAAGAGAAGAGAGCTAATAAGTGAAGAAATGGGTGTGGGGCACAGTTGTGGAAAAAAAAACCATACACTCTCCCCCCTCGGTGGAATGAGTTTGACATCCCTGGTCTAAGGTATCAAACGAGCCCCCAACCATCACTGTGCGGCCAGATGGATCCCTTTAAGGGTTGTTTCTCCTGACTTTTTGCCCCATAGAGTTCTATAGGAAAATGAGTCAGGAGAAATAACCCTTGCAGTGATCCATCCACATCTACTCCATATCTGGCAACAGAGTGATGGTTTGGGGCTCGTTCGATAGCTCCGACCCTTGATGACTTACAGCCATTTAGCCAGCCATGTGTTCCATACTGTACCAGTGTAATTTACAGCTGAATCTAGTCTCACCCCCCAATTCCCATAGAGATCAGTTCAAATGCAGAGAAGTAACAGCATGCAAAGGATATGCGACCAAATATTAAATATGATACTTTAAAAATATGTTAAAGCAAAATATTCTAATTTTCTGAGACACAGAATTTTGGGTTTCATTAGCTGTAAGCCATAATCATCAAAATTACAAGAAATAAAGGCTTGAAATATTTCACTATGTGTAATGAATCTATATAATATATGAGTTTCACTTTCTGAAATGAGTGACAAAAAATATTGAACTTTTTCACGATATTCTAATTTTTTGAGCTGCACATGTATACTGTACAACAGCCAATAGTAAATTACAACTGTGAATTTGACCCCAAACATAAAAGGCCTCAAAATGTGAACATAATATGTGTTAAGGTAAGACGGTAATAATACGTAGGGAGAGAAAAAGAGTTTAACAATAATTATTTTATTGTTATGTTATTGTTGTTTAATGTACAAGAACATAGACTAGGCTATGCAAACATACTTAAAATAAGTGTTTGTGATGAAGAATACAGTAGGAAAACGTGCAGTGAAACAGCTGGATGTGTGTGTGTGCGTGTGTGCATGTGTTGGGAATAGCGTACTGAATCTTGAGTTTAGGCTAGTGTTCACTGGTTGGCTTAAGGGACATAGCAGATAGCACCCATCCCTCCTTTTTCCTATAAATATTTATGGTATTAAATGGGTCGTTATCCATCCCAAGAGGACATAAAACTACATTTTGGAACGCAACCCCTCTAATTTATATGAATTCATATGGGAGAAAATTCTCCTCTGTATGTCGTTTCATGCAACATCCTTGGTTTTTGGAATGTAACTGCAACATATAGTGAGGAGCCCCAGTAGTAAGGGTGGATCTAAGAAAAAGTAAAAAAACTGGATAAATGTCTGCTGATGTATCAAGAATTTATAATCCGTCTTATTTGGACTTATTTGGACCATGTGCTTTGTGCATTCTTGGTAAGTCCAACTAACTCGTCTGTGGTTTATTTTTTATTAAACATTTTTTACATAACCTACTGTTGCACTTTTGGATTATGGGCTAATCCTGCATATCCTTTAGAGGGGCTGACTGTTTTGAGTGTTATAGGGTTGTGATTAAAATATCAGAACTTCATTGTGAATATATACGTTTCCCAATTAATTTGTGAATTTATGTATGTGATCACACAGACGTCTCAGAATAACAAATCAGCAATTGATGGAACGGGAAAGGGTGGAAAAAGAAGCCCAATCAGTTGACTACAACTTTGGAAGTAAGTTCATCTAGTTATACTCATCATAAATACAATTTTAAAAAATTTAAAATTTAAAAGCTTCACAAAATTGACACAGGTAAATTCTGGTAATCTTGTGAAAATTCTCCTAAGGACAGTGCTGTATAATAGTGCTTTGTCTGGGGCTTTTGTCAGGTATTTCCAAAACTCCATCTTTCCATGTTGAAATTAGAACTATTGGCAGAAGCAAGACATTCTAGGCAGACAGGTTATCTTTAATCACTTCTTATATTCTGAACTTAGATCAAACGGGTTTTGTAAGAAATCGATCATTAATGTATAATATAAGGCAAACTAAATTTAGTAAATTATTCAAATCAAGGAAAAGAACAAACATTATTGTTGACATTAGATGTTGAGCAAGCCTTCAGCTTTTCATAAGAAGTTTAAGGATAATATATCAGGAGCCAAATGCAAGAGTTATGGTAAATGGGACATCATCAAAAGTTTTTTAATTAGGGAGAAGAACAAGATGAGGAGTTGCTTTATCGCCACAAATATTTGCAATTTGTATGGAACCACTAGCAGAAAGTATTAGGAAAAATAATAAGATAAAAGGTATTTTAGTAGGAGCAGAGGAACATAAGTTGGCACTATACGGAGATGATGTGATGGTGTATCTAACAGATATTTGTAAGTCATTACCAGAACTGATGGAAGAAATTGGAAAATATATTAAGCTCTCAGTGTATAAAGTAATTGTAAATAAATTTTCTGAGGCAATGGAAATAGGAGAATCGATAGAGAAGGAATTGAAGAAAAAGTATAACTTTAAATGGGAGTGTACTAAATTAAGATATTTTGGAATAATTATTCCACAAGTATTGGAAAATGTATTTCAATGTAATTATGGAGAGTTAGAAAATCAGATTAGACAAGCTATAAATCGTTGGAAAATGTTGCCCTTATCATGTTGCCCTTATCATTATGTGAAAAAGTAGATTTTCTTAAAATGAAGATCCTCCCAAGATTCTTATTTTTGTTCCAGAATCTTCCCATCCAGATTCCACCATAAGTTCTACGGATTGGGATAAGTTATATAGAAAGTGTATGTGGAAAGAGAGGAAGCCAAGAATTCAATAAAACATTTTTAAAAATGCAGAAAAATGAAGATGGACTTGCAGTTCCAGATTTGACAAAGTATTATTATGCTACCCAAATAAAGCCTATTATGACTTGTATGAATGCTAATGCAAATGCATAATTGAAAGATATAGAAAGTAATGTAGTAAGCTCCTTAAGTATATTTATTTTTTGTAGAAGGAAACTCACACAAGGAATTCAGATGAATTATTTTGTTAAAAATACTATAGATATTTGGAGGAAGCTATGTAGGTTAATGAAGATTAAAGATTCTGAAACAATACCCCTTAGAGAAATAGCCTATGATTTAGATTTCAAGCCAAATCAAATGGATAATGTATTCAAGAATTGAGCAAAACATGGGTTTGGAAGATTTGGTCAAATGTATCATGAAAAAGATTTTTTTGAAAATATTGCAGAACAATACAATATTCCAATTGCACAATTTTATAAATACTTACAGATAAGGAGTTATTTAATGGAAATTTAAAAAAGGAAATCATTAAAGGACCTCCACCCTCTGCTTAACTACATTTTTAAAAAGCATTAAGGAGAATATAAGAATTGCATTGGAAATGTATACAAAATACTTATGGGGAAAACAGAGGTCGAAGATAATGTAATTAGAGCAATATATCGACCAATATATCAGCCCGATATTTGCGTTCTTGGACCATAGTGTATCAGTAGTCAAGTATGAGGTGGCCAATATGAACAACCAATTTTTTTTCTTTTTCTACACTGACACGTGGGTGCTCCTAGCACTTAATCTAGTGGTTCTCCCTACCCTCAACATATCATGTGACATGGAATCTTCACAGTCAGAGAGCAGCGCTGCTGGTGGAGGAAGACTCATTGAATGAAAGGAAGGAACAAGTTCATCTTGCTAGCTAATTGAATATTGTCAATAATATGTGTATTAACACAACAATAATGTTTGTCATTCTTTAATTGCGGTCTTAATAAATGTTTACAAACTGCTGATGAATATAAACTACGATAACATTGCGAGTTAGCTATCGGCAAGCTAATCCGCTACGTTAACGTGAGATGCATCCACAGACCTCGTTGTGCTCTTTTACTTAGCTAACATTAAGCTATAAAGATATTTGTAGCAGCAGTTAGCATTTTAAAACCTGTACATTTTCTAAAGTAAACTTGCCAACAAAGTATAACCATATCCTTTCTGGAGTGTAATTATTCATCAACTGTCAAAAACATTCATTGAAATCATATGTTGTTCCATGAGGCACAATCTCTTCACATGCTAAGATGAAGAAACACAGGGCCAAGTTGCTTATAATATAATTTAGGAAAGTTTGGATAGCATGGCTTTGGAATAGAGCTAGTGTATTTAGTGTGTGTAAGGGGTTGTGAATGGTTCAGAGATTCAAACGCGAAGGTTGGGGAATCGGAACTAGTCAGCTCACAACCGTGAGGACCAATAACTGGGAGAGAAAATAATAAACAAACAAAAGAAAGAAAAGACAGGAACTTAATTCTGTAAGGCTAAACATCAGGAGTTATCACTTATAACTCGGAATTTCCATGTTGTTAATTTCCAACCTGCGACCAAAATGCGTCAACTCGGGGAAAACGGAAAACTAATGTAGCTGCAACATTTCAAATGTGAGACTTTCCGCTTTCGTTTTGGAACAGTTATATAGATTATTTCTTGTTTTTATTTAGTTTACCACAAGTTTGAATTATACACACACATTTTGAGGTAGTTTGTGAATAAAAAATAAAAAAAAGTTTGAAAATGGGGAAAACGGAAAATGGCTTAAAAGGATTAAAAAAACTGAATTTGGCAATTTTGGATAATGGAATTTGTCTTTTTTTAAAACTGAATCCTAGGAGCCCTATATATAGCGGTACAGCATGGCTGTACTCAAGCAGCGTATAAAAAGTTGATATATGGATAGATATAATAGACGGATACGAAGAACATAAGATAAGAGCAAAAAGCAAAACCGTTGCCTCCAACAAAGCCAGGGAGGAGCTTTTGCTAAAAATAAAAATAAATAAATAAATGCTCATCTTGTAGGTTACATTTTTTCATTAATTTACCTTACCACTCGTAATGAATAAATCTATACTCTCACTATAGCTTATTGTCCTACAGTTTATTTATAATGTGACAACTGTACATTCTAGAGCTCCTAAATTTCAAACTTGATACAGCAGGTTTAAAATCTTGCTAAAGCAATCACACCAGTTTATTAATAAGTTTATTCATAAACTCAAGATATTCATAAACTCTGGGAAGACAGCGTATTTTGTCAGTCTCTAAAGCCCCTAACCTTTTTCCGGAACTCACTTTTTGCGGAACAATAATCTCGCCCCGCGAAGAGACCCCCCTCACTATCGCCACATATCTCTACGGGATCCTATGGATCAAGTCTTTTTCTTCTATCAAGACAAGTCGCAAGTCTGACTCGAATCCAAGTCATATGAATCAAGTCTCCACCTCTGATGCAGAGCATCAGTATCAGGTTCTTGACATCTGTGTAACGTGAGCTTTCTTTAATGCCTTTCAGTGATCTCTGTGCAAATGGTGAACCAGTCATTGAAAAGGCAGCTGCAGGAAATGAAGCGGGATATAAAGGCTCTACTGAAAGAGAACCAGGAACTTCAACAGAGGAACAACCAATTACTGCAAGTTATGGTGGACCGAGATGGAGAACTACAGCAGATCTGGCGCCAGAGTAACCTGGACACCAACTGCATCAGATTGGGTAATTTATTCTTTCTACTAATTATGTCATTGCATCTTTTCTGTCTGCATTGTTAATGCAATTGTCTTTTTCTGTTTGTTTTCTATAGATGTGGATGATACCATTTCAGAGATTAAAAGCTGCCTGCCTACACTTGATGCATCTGACAAGGAGAATCCCAGTCTGTCTTTAGGTCTTCAGCAGCGGGAGGCAGTTGTCAACAGACTGCAGCAGGCGACCAGGTGAGAAAGAAAAATTCTACATACAGCATTGTGTAATGTATAACTGTAAATCACAACTGTCACAAATCATAGCTTGCCAAATCATGTATGATCAGGTGCTGTATCATTCACCAGGTGATGCTGTGCAGCTGATATAATTTACCTTTTTTCGGTGTTGATAGGAGGTAATGGTGACTTTTTTTCCTTCTTTTTTTTTTTACCTCATTGTCACAGAGAAATGTCGAGAATTGCATCAGAGCTACCATTAGAAAAGAATGGACCTGAACCTAGTTTGAATCACACAACATTTTTAGACCTGTGTGAACATCAACAGAAGGAGGCTTGTCCAGCTGATCCCATCTCTGACTCCATAAACATGTTCTTGAACTCATTAGAGGCAAACAGGCACTCCTCTCCAGGAACTATTTACTGCGGTGTTGGAAATGTTCCTCATTCAGACTGGAACAGGAGAGAAGTCTCCAGGTTAACTGAGGACATTGTTTATTTGCCAAAGCACCAGACTGTCCTGTCAGAAGCTGAAAAGGATTTTGGTTTCAGTCTGGACAGGGAACCACAGCAGGGTAAGACCATCTATGTCCCGCTGAAGGAAACCCAACCATCAGGGGATGTGCGAAGGCTCTCTCCTTTTGAAAGTCTGAACCATGTGATGGAGTGTAGTAACAAGATACAGGATGAACATAGTGAAACAAAGGGTGTGGCTCAGTCCTTTGAAAGACTGCAAATCTCAGAGGGGCCTTTAGTCCACGTGCCTGTCTTTGATGACCTCATTGGGAATTTGCAATCCAAGGCTGGTATGACCTATCTATCAAAATCCTTCAATAAAAACATCTCTCCAAATGTTACCCTGCTCTGTGAGGCCAAAAAGATGCACAGAGGGGGACCTTCAGTGTTTGACAAAACTTTCTCTTCCTGTGACATCAAATCTGTGGCTTCCAACTGGAGTGCAAGCTCTTGGTCTTCGTTTAACACTTTGGACGAGCAAGACTTCAGGAATGGATTAGCAGCTCTAGATGCTAGTATAGCCAGCCTCCAGCGGACCATCCAGTCAGACCTGAACAGATGAAGTTCTCCACTCCATTTTGAACATGACAGACCTTTGTGTGAAAATTATTTAGAATTTATTCATGCACGATTTTATATTCTTGAATAATCTGTTTATATGAATAAAGGTTATAATTCCTACAGTGTGTATATACTGGTTGTGTGGTACAAACTATTCCAAATATACATTTCTGGGTTCTGCCCAGAATTTTTTAACAGAGTGGTGAATGTGAAATATGAAATCATTTAATTTATTGTGAAATTGTAAACAGTTGCTAACTGGCCATAATTTCTTTCTGAACAAAATAAGGCACATTAACACCAAGTCATCAGGGAGGGAAAACTCAAAAAATAAATTGCACAAAAAAAGTTCTGCACCTGCATTTAAAGAAATACTTTAATTGTTAGTTTCACAGTGCATGCCTCCCAAGCTGAAGGCTTTGCAGAAGCATGTCTCTACCCTAACTAAGGATAAGTAGAACGGCAACAAGATGAGGGCTACTATTTTGGTTACATAGTTGCGCAAGTAAGGGACCAGAGTGTTGCAGCGCCTGTTGCATTCTCTGGGGAGAACGCTGAATTTATTGGCACTTCCAAGTAGTACATGGACCATCTACTGAGGGCATTTATTTATTTTAGAAAGGAGTGTGGCGATTTCTCATCAAAGTTACAAAGGGTAAGTTGAAGGAGAGTGGGTAGGAGAGAGAGAATTAAATAAAGACGTGGTTTGATACATGGAGCGGTGTCACCGTGAGAGACATGGCACAGCTCCTGGTGAATACAAGGTCTAGTTTGTTACCAGCCTTGTGGGTGGCAAGCAATGGGGACTGAGTGAGGCAACCCTGGATAGCTGGGAGCTCTCTGGCTTGAGGTTGAAGTCACCCAGTAGAATTACAAGGGTGCCATCCTCAGTGAAGGAGCTCAAGAGAGTGTCCAGTTCATCCAGGAAGGCACTGAGTGGACCTGGACTGAGAAAATTAGCAAACCAGTACCCCCTCAGCCAGAGGCCCTGGGGGTGTGTGAAAAGGAGTAGCCATCAGACAGAGCAAATTAGTTTGAACTATTTCTAATTAGCAACACAAAAAATAGGTAGTTGGCCCAATTATAGCGAGCAAGCTACTGACTGCATACAATTCAAAATAAAACTAAGCTTTAGCTGCCGCAGTGGTACAACGGTAAGAGTGCCGAGTGGTTCTCTTGCGGTTGGGGGGAATTGAATTAGAATAGGGGTTCAATTGGCTACTAAATTGGGGAAAAAATGACTCCAACCTGTTCAATTAACTAACAACAGCTTAAACCAATGAAAAAAGATACGCTTATCTGAATCTAGATAAGATTGAGTGTAGCCGAGACGATAAGCGACGCAGCAATGATGCACACTTGCCACAAGTGCTCCTCAGACCGCATCTTCATCTCATGCCCATCCCTGTTAATTCTCCTCCTGGCTTATTCCTGGTCCCATGGATGCCTAGCAGGCTGAAAATTGTAAGGCTGTGGTCGTTTATGTCTATAATTCCATGGATGTTTGAGCTTGCCCGTTTCCAATGTGGGATTAATACTTTCATTGGTACACTGCGCTGTGCCCATCTCACTGTATGGACTCATAATGTGTCACTTCTCGGTTTTCTATCTCAAAGTTTTTGAGTGGGAAGTGGCTACTGACATTTTAAAATTGACTCCAGTTGTATCAGCATCAATAATAACCACCCCCCACCCCCCCAAAATAAATAAATAAATATCCAATTGATTGATAGATAGAGACCTTTATTTAACCAGATATATGCCAATTGAGAGCAAAGCTCTCTTTTACAACGGCGCCCTGAGAATACAACAATGCAATGAGAAAACGCTGACCTGCAGTGACGCAGTCTACTAGAATGTCAACAGCCAAGGAACGAGCACACAACAAACGCAACGAAAAAGGTTTGAAATGATCCATACTTCCGTAACCTTCGCAACTGTGCGTGGAAATTCGACCTCTTGATGGAGTCGTGTAGAAATCGTGTGATGTGCGAACCTGAGTAATTCTCTGTCTTCCTAAAATCGCCTAGTGTGTGCTGTATCGTGCAGCGATTTTTTTAAAGACTGTTGTTTGACAGTCGTTAGATGTGAGCTGCTCTCTTCAGATGGGATTTTGTAAAGATTTAAAAGTTGTGTAGTGTGAGCTTGGCTTAATGCTCTATGAAACAATGTAGGTGTGGAATGAGTTGTGGAATCCCTGACTTGGTTTAAAGTATATTGCTTCTCAACTATAGTAAAAGTGTGATGGATTTTGTAGCGGATATTCAAACGCAGAGGTGAGGAAGATCAGACAAGTCACCCACATAGGTAAGGACCAATAAGGGAGATATAACAAGAACAAAAGAAAAGAAAAACGGGAACTAATTCCTGACAGCTAAACGGCCAAACAAAATCTACCGACGAAAATAGGGCGAACTCAAATAGAACGAGTAAAACACAAATCTAAATCTCCCAAGCTCAATACTAGAGTTACAAATATGAGATTAGAAACGCAAAGAAAACACCCTCAGAAAGTAACTACAACATCCGATAAAAGGTGAAACAAAAGAAAACCACCAAAAGAAAACACTGTCTCGTAGAGAACAGCATGGAAATAAATGGTGCAGAACGCTAACAAAGTTAATATCAGGAGGTCGCTTAAACCTGGCTATACCTCACTCGATGTACAAATGAATGACAAACAAGCACCGGGGAAGCGGAAGTAAGGGACTTAAATACCCCGCCGGTAAAAGCACAAGTGAAACGAATAACGAGCACGGGAAAGCAAAACCCAGGACCGGAACATGGAAAAAATCCGATAGATTCTCAATCGGGAAACCGGATGAGAATCGCAGCAGACAAGAAAACCGTTAATCTTTCAGCATGCATATTTATGTTGCAACTGTCAAAAACAAACCACTCCATGTTTCTGTAATTCCTGCTTTCCTCCTTATGAGGCCACCCTTATTGTCAGCGAGTATGGGGATTCTATTCTCTACCAAGAGACCGATGTTGAGTGCACCGTCCACTCTACTTCAGAGATATATCACAACCTCAGAACAAAAAATATGTGCGGGAGGGGCCCTTGCCCTTGCCCTTCCTGCACTCCAGCTTAAACACTGAAGTTTCATCAACTCCTCTCCTTAGCTAAAATAATGTTTCAACAATGTCTCTTGATCAATTGCTTTGCATACACTGGTTAATTACAGCACAGCCTACTATGATTATGGTTTACTGCTGTATATACAGTCAAGCCGGAAGGTCTGCCCACCCCTTTCACCTTCTCCACGTTTTATTATGATAGACATATTCTACAATAGATTGAGTTCATGTTTTGTCTTGAAATTCTACACAAAATAGCCCATAATGACAAAGTGAAAACAGGTTTTTAGACATTTGTGCTAATTTATAAAAAATCTAAATGTAAAATATCAAATGTACACAAGTGTGCACACCCTTTGATATGACACCCAAAAGTGAGCTGAGGTGCATTTTGTTTCCACTGATACTGCTTGAGATGTTTATACAACTTAATTGGAGTCCACCTGTGATAAATGTAATTGATTGGACATGATTGGGGATTGCCAACACCTGCCTATATAAGGTCCCACAGTTGACAGTGCATGTCAGAGCAAACTCCAAGCCATGGGTTCAAAGGAATTACCTGCAGACCTCAGAAACAGGATTGTGTCAAGGCATAGATCTGGAGAAGGGTACAGAAAAATCTATGCAGCTTTACAGGTCCCAAAGAGCACAGTGGCCACCATCATTCGTAAATGGAAGAAGTTTGAAACCACCAAGAATCTTCTTAGACCTGGCCGCCCGGCCAAACTGAGCAATCTTGGAAGACGGGCCTTAGCCAGGGAGGTGAGCAGGAACCCGAGGGTCACTCTGGCAGAGCTCCGGCGTATCCTTGTGGAGATGGGAGAAGCTTTCAGAAGATCAACCATCCAGGCATCACTCCACCAATCAGGCCTTTATAGTAGAGTGGCCAGACGGAAGCTCCTCCTTAGTAAAAGGCACATCACAGCCCGCTTGGAGTTTGCCAAAAGGCACATAGAGGACTCTCAAACCATGAGAATCAAGATTCTCTGATCTGATTAAACCAAAATTGAACTTTTTGGCCTGAATACCAAGCGTCACGTCTGAAGGAAACCAGGCACCGCTCATCACCTGGCTAATACCATCCCTACAGTGAAGCATGGCGATGGCAGCATCATGATGTGGGGATGTTTTTCAGCAGCGGGAAGGGGGCGACTAGTCCTGATAGAGGGAAAGATGAATGCAGCTATCTACACCGAGATCCTTGAAGAAAACTTGCTCCAGGGCGAAGATGTACCTTCCAACATGACAAAGACCCGAAGCACACAGCCAAGAGAACAAAAGAGTGGCTTCGGAGAAGGTCTGTGCATGTCCTTGCGTGGCCCAGCCAGAGCCCAGACCTGAATCCAATTGAACATCTGTGGAAAGAGCTGAAAATGGCTATGTACCGACACTCCTCATCCAACCTGACGGAGCTTGCAAGGATATGCCAAGAGGAATGGGCAAAAATGTCCAGAAACAAGTGTGCCAAGCTCATAGCTTCTTTCCCAAGACGCCTTGAAGCTGTAATCGCTGCCAAAGGTGCAGCAACCAAGTATTAAGCTAAGGGTGTGTACATATATGTAACCCATAAATAACCTATTTTTGTCAGTAAAATACCTGTTTTCACTTCGTCATTATTGGCTATTGTGAGTAGATGTTTGAGGCAAAAAATTAACTCCATCTATTGTAGTATAATCTGTAACGTAATAAAACGTGGAGATGGTGAAAGGGGTGTGCAGACTTTCCGGTTTGACTGTATGTTCCAGATGATGAGGTTGATCACTGAAGTGTCAAATCTCAACAAAAGACAACAGTAATTTTTTGTGAATTTCTGAATTAAAAAAATATATATATTGTGGTCTATCCACAGTTTTCCTGAACAAAGATATTACCCTGCATGCTTTGCGCGTGGTTGGAAAGAGAATGGGCAAGACTCCCAGGCTGTGTCCGAAATCACTCACTATTTACTATCTAGTGTACTATTTTGGCCGTCAGCCATTTTGGTCTAGTGTCCGAATTCTCAAATCAAATTTTGTGTACATTTTAGTAGACTAGAAATATCCCACAATGCACCGTAATATCTATTAAGCAATTCTGGTCAGTAGGGCTGCATTCCAATCCCTTATTTTTACTCTGCCTTTTTTCGCTCATTAGCTCCACCCAGTGGAGGGCATAAGGAAAGGATCCAAGGATCACATACGAGGACGCAGCAACCGAGGCAACATGAATTAGGCAAATGGAACGTCCTTGTTCAGTCAAGCGTCAGCTGAAGGGACATCAATTACTAATGGCGTGTTGCACAGCTGTATCACCTGTCAAAAAAAAAAAAAAGCCGTATCACCTGTCAGTGGCTATGAAGGCTCATGGATTGTTCTGTAGCCTATCGTATTTTTATCTCTGAGCTTGTTTTTGCATGCAAAATGGTATAGGCTTTTGTTTTATTTGACGCTATATTGCACTGTGAAGTTAGCACAATTATTTGCAATGATTTTCTCCTGTGGAATTTGACAGATGTGAAAATGACATGTGAAATAGGGATATTATCTCTCAATTACAGGTGTTTGTGTTTGACGTACAGTGTCCCATTAACACATTCACAACAAACGGCTATTTATCAAATGTGTGAATAAAGATCGCATAAAGCATAATTTAAATTGTAAGTAGGCTCCGCCTATATTCCGCACGCTCAATGGCCAATTCATCAATGGACTTGAACGCATGTTTGTTCGTTAAAATCGGAGCACATTACAAATGACACGAGTCATTTGGCTCCATATCATGCAGTGTCATGGATCTTGCCTTCCTTCCCTTATCTCCACGTTCTCGTTATTCTTTTTTGTCGTTTACCGGTAATCTATCGGATTTTCCTGTGTTCCACTACGGGTTTTGCTTTCGCCTCATCATTAGTGAGTTCACCTGTCATTTATTTCCGCTCACTATTTATACCCCGCTTCCTGCATCTCTCGTTGCTTCCATGTTATTTCGTAACACTCGAGTCGGTGAAAGGTTATAGGAGGTTGTACTGCTATCGTCCGCTTTGCTCCTACACGGGAGTTGTTAGCAGTACAAATTTAGAAAAAAGAAACAAAGTAATCTTTTTCCGCTCTTGTCTCAGAGCTTAGGGTTTTATTTTCTTTGTTCTTCTACGAGCGCTCTAACTGCTCTGGCCCCAGTTAAAGGGATCTTAATAGTTTTATTTTCTTTGTTCGTTCGCTCCACAAACGGAGTTAGATAAGCGTGTCTGCTTATTTCTGTTGTTTTGCTCGCATATCGAGTTCCTCGCCTTTTTCGTGAGGTTATTTGTGTTCTCATTATTCTCCCTCTCCACGACGGATTATTGTCCGTTTCAGTGGTGTTCGTTGAACACTTAAAGATTCCGTATCTGTCGCACCTGGACCTCCAATATTCCCTCTGTGTCTCTGGCACAGAGAACCCCTACATGCAGTCCCATCGGATCAGCTGTGGTATCCAATTATTAAAGAGCTTCCAGCCAATAACCCAGCTGATGCCGTTTAATTCATTAATCAAACATGTATCATCTGATGGTATATAACCGACAGATACAGATTAAAAAAAAACTTAGATTGCGCACTTCAATAGGCTACTATACTGTACTGCTACTGTACGCAATCAACCTAGCGTTCGCCCTAAATGCATGGCACCGGCTTCAGCGGGAACAGTGGCGTTGCCATTTCAGGAGATCGTCCTGTTCCTAAGTGAGGTAAGAATCACGTATTCTCAACAGTAGTCAGAAGATAAATATACAGCAAAGTTATGTCATGCACACACAGTCATTGCATGTTCTATAATGCCACATTTACCTGCATGTAGGACTACAAACTGTACATTTGGCTACTGTGGTTTGGTGTTAATCAATCAACTTGTGTAAACTGTAGGCTGCATGTACACACTTCATGTTTTTCATTTCATTTTTTTTTTAGGTCGATGATCCACCAGCTGGGCATTATGCCCAAGTAAATGCCACTGTGCCAGTGCTCCAGCTTTACTTTAATGGGGACCAGGACCTCATAGTAGACTACCGTCTGAGCCATGGCTCCATGGAAGCATTGATAATGCTACTGCCGCATGGGGAGCGTTGGCTGGGCACACCACTTAAAGGTCCAGGAGGTGCCTGCTCTTCAAGGCTCTGGAGGTGGACCACACCTTTGTACCCACGGTCATCACCGCACGTGCCGTGCTCCATAACATCTGCCTGACAAAGAGGGACATCCTTGAGGCTGTCGAGGATGTTGGTGATATTGGTGTGGCTCCACCATGTCCAGTGAGGGGGGGACAAAGCAGACATGGCCAGCGAGACCGACTGGCAGGGTAACTGTCTGCTCCAAATGTGTGCCCAGTAGCCACAGGAGTCACATGTACAACGAGGAAGGCGCAGATAGGCCAAAATAAATAATACCAAAAAAATCATTTCAAGTTATTTTATTGTCACTTTACAGTTTACACAGGTATAGACAGAGAGTGAAAAACTTTGTGCAAACGCCCGACAATGAACAGCAGTTATAAAAAAATAAAACATATGTTAAAAATCTAAGTTAGAGCTATGTCAATTAAAATATACAATGTTCAAAACAATAAGTATATAAAAATTTAAAGTAAAAAATAAATTGAAAGGAGCAATATATATATATATAAATCAATGTGATAAATTATGCATTGTTATATAATTACAGTTACAATACAGTGCAATAAGGTGTGCAAAAGAACAAGTTATCGGAATTATAAGTTTAATTATTTAAGTGCGGCAGGGATCAGCAGCTTGTTCAGCAGCCTGATGGCCTGACTGTGGAAGCTGTCTGAGTCTGCTCGTGTGGATCGTGTATCTTTGTCTGTGTAGTAAGAGCCAAATTAATTACTTAGGAAAAATTATAAGAAATATAATGCACAGAGTTAACATCATTATATGAATGGAAATATTTTAAATTTGAATGGAGTCCAATGGGAAAATTGGCTTTTTGAGCACAAATCATAGATGTCAGCAGAGGGCGACATTATATGCGGTGCTGAGGTTGAGAGCTGAAAGCTGGCCCCTTGCATCCTGCGGCAGCATATCCGCTCGGGTTTGGAGGCACCACGGGGTGCCCACTAGCAACTCCCTATGTTCGCCATCCATGTCTGCTGGGGGAAATTAGAGCCATCCGGCAGAACTCGTACCTTTGAGTCCCTGATCCTCACCAGAACCATAGGCAGGAGAGGGAAAGGGGGGGAGGGGGGGGGGGGGGGCATAGAGCAGGGCTGGAGGCCACTGGAGCACCAAGGCATCCACGCCCAAGATCCCACTATGGGATATCGTAAGGGACAAAGCATCCTTCCTGGATGCAAAAGGTCCACCTATTACAACTAATATAATTTCTGTATAAAAATGGCAGTGACCTGCCTACAACCACGTTAACAAATGAGTCCAACTCTAACCCAAGGGCCTGAATCAGTGGTACTGAAGGGCCGTGAGGAGTGTGGGGACCAACACAATGCCTAATACGGCTAGTATAAACAGAAAGGTATTAGTACAAACTAATCTGATTTCTGTATAGAAACGGCAGCAATCTGCCTATAACAATAATTACAAGTGTGTCCAGCGCCAAGTCAAGAGGCCGAAACAGTGTTACTCAAGGGCCGCGAGAGGGCGTGGAAGCCCTGGTAGCATGTGTGTACTGACATTAACAGGTATTAGTATTTACTAATATAACTTCTGTATAAAAACGGCAGTCATCTGCCTACTACACAGTACCAGCCCGAATCAGTAGCACTGAAGGGCCGCCAGAGGGCGCTGAAGCCTCAGGTAGCGTGTGTCTACCGACACAGAGACTACCTCCGGCTTCCCTTTCTTTCTCTTAGTAACAATGAGTAGAAAGACAATTCAATGCCTCAACATGGCTAAATACAATCAGAATATATCGGCATAACCCAATCTAGTTCCGCAAGGAAAACCGGCAGTAAACTGCCTAATGCTTACCTTGAAACGTTTAGCCAAACAACCAGTTGCAAACCGCGATTCCACGTTGCTAGGGAGGGAAAGCCCAGGAAGCATACTCCGTTAGGATGTAGCTCCGGGCAATCGGGAGAGGCAAGAAAAGTCGCTATTCCGCGGGTTCCAAAGGGAACCATAAAAAAGCTCAACTCACAAGGAGGCAAAAAGAGGTCGGGCGGCATACAAGCGCCATATTTATGGCATGACGTGGGTCCGCCCGTAGTGGTGGTTAATTTGCTATTCAGTCTCCTAACAGCTCCTCCTCCCGACGAGGATGACCCATATGGTGGCGTGTTCACCGTTATGAAATAGAACATCATACTGATATCATCAAAACTGAACACTAGGGGCGCTATATAATGTACTCAATGGAGCATAAAAAAATTAATGGCGGAGATAGAGAGATATCAGTCTCTATCTCTCTAAGGTCTCTGAACCCATCTAAAGGTAAAGCCCCACAGAAAGCGGTGACATTGCATGCCATCGCTCTCACCTCCCTCAATCTTCAATACGCTTTCTGTGGGGCTTTGCCGTAACGGCACCGCCCATCAAGTGCACAGTTAGGGGGTCTGGCGCGCCCCCATGGCCAGATTTGGTGAGAATCCGCCTTCATACCGCAGTTTGACGGACAAGGCATGCGCAGTTTAGATAATTCATTTTAGACGACGCATTTGTCAATTGTCACTTTCCGTGTACAGTAGTACCTACTAGGGATGGGAATCTCTAGGCACCTCACGATTCAATACCGATTCAGAGGGCTACGATGCGATTATAAAACGATTATCGATGCATCTTGAATATTTCTATACATGATAAATTTTTTCTCACTGTGTGACTACTTGCTACATTTTAAACATAGCGTATTTGTAATGATCCATAATTAAAATAAACAGATGAATGTACTTCCATTAGCCTATCTTGTATTAATACAATAGTAGTAACAAATGCAAAGAACCAACAAGAAAAGAAACAAAAGCGTGCCTGTAGCAGCATCCTTGTAGTAAATGAACACGGACTTGAATCACTTGATAACATCAAAAGCTGCCCTTATTCACAAATAGGTTCAGCCGTAAGAAACGTACAGTCCGGAAATTGTTATTACCTATCGCTAAGTCCCGCCCCTCTTGGTTAATGTTCCAAACTCGGACAAACAAATTGATTTCAAGTCAGAACTTTACACTGTAAACAATAGCCACAGTGGCTCTTTCCGAGATACTCAAGTAACGTTAATTTCGGAAAAACGAGAGCGAGATTTCCTCAAAGCACACAGAACGGTTTGAAATATGGAATTGAGCAGTATGTGCAAGAAGTAAAAGTGTGTAAAAATGAAAATGTCATTAGAATCGAGGTCAATTAAAGTCTACCGCTGGAGAAACTGCACCAGCTGATTACCGATGTTGCTGATAAACAACACCATCGAGTAGCAGTGTTGTTCCTGCACTGCAGGTAAGATTAAGCTACTGAACTAACCTAGTTATCGTTAACATTATGAATATAAACCCCCAAAGCCAGTGACCTGAAACTGTCATGTTAAGACCCCAGTATAAGTTAGACTACTCGATAGCTAACTCGCAAGACCATCGGAGTGCATATTTTCCATTTCAAAAGGGGTAACGTTAGACAGGCAGTATGAACAAAAGAAAGGCTACCTGTTTGTTTATATACGGTTTATAGAACAAGCAAAACTTAACGGGACATTTTTAGGAATTTAGAAATCCCGTCTGGACAGATATTTTCAGTCCCAAAAGAATAACTGTCCAGGAAAAAGAGGACGTCTGGTCAGCCGAGCTAACGTTAACGCCAGCTATATAATGTTAAATAACTTAATGTTACCTCAAGTTTGCTGCTGTTCAGATCACATCAGATTTGGTGATGATAGCTGGCTTTACTAGCTTAACGTTACAACAGAGCTAACATTACTTTGTGAGCAGCACTGGGACATTTACTTAAGTTAGCACAAATGCATTTGTCGCTGGTTTTGGGTTTCGGAAAAGGGACAACAATTTCTCCTCCCTCCAATCTTTCAGGGTACCTGGTGTAGGTATTACAGGTTCCCCAAGCACATCTTTTAACCATCCTGTCTGACTCAATTTATGTTTTTTTAAAAACTATTTTCAGTGAGCTATTGCAATCTTTCCATTGGTTTCAGTACAGCTTGACCGAGGTCAGAACGCATGGTAACGGTTGCTAAAGTATGAATGGACAATTTCTGGTTTGGAGAGGAGCATAGCGACAGGTCAATTGAGTTTTAAATAATCGATTATTGAGTTTTCTGCTTCGAGTTATAATCTTTCAAGAGAGAATCGCGATGCATCTCAGAATCTATTTTTCTCCCACCCCTAGTACCTACGTAACTGGGTTCATTTTAATGAATTGAGCGTTTCACCATTCAGAATATTCAGGCTCAGACTTAATCCTCCATCAAGCTCTTGCGATCAAGGTCAGATGAACTAAAAACCAGAAATGTCACCAGCACTCCAAGACCAGAGTTGCCTACCCCTGCTATAGTTCTTTTCAAGGTTATATAGTTTATACATGCACAACTGAAATAATTTGTCACTTGTCTCTTTTCCCGTTTACTATAGTATTGTAGTAGGCTATTGTTATAGGCTTAACTACGCTATAGTTATTTTTCTTAAGGTTATTGCTAATATTTAATATATGTACAATTGAAAAATGAAAAAACTGACAGTGAAAATGACTGATAATACCACAAAGACCAATAATACCAACATAGGGAAGCAGACTTTCTAAATAAGAACATACAGCAATATTATTCATAAGCCGCCAGACTGGCCAAATAAAGATAAAATTAATAAACTGCAATATCAACAGCTTTACATCAACCTGTTATTGGGAATATCAAGAAGTTCAAATAACTTATCAAAGGTTCAAGCCAGAATGGCTGTAAGGACTAGGAATGAATTGTAGTTTAAGCATACTCCTAATGATAACTAAAATGAACAGTGTATATATAATTCAGTGGGTGAACTGTTTACAAAAATATATAATTTATATCACGTTGACATGTGATCTTATTATGTTATTATTACACAAAATGTAGCCTTTCCTTAAATAAATCTTGCAAATACAGCAACAGTTGGCCAAGTTGTAATTTGTTAGATACCTCTTATGAAACAAGGACAAAGGAAAATCCACTCATTGCTGATGTGAAACTTTTATTTCCAGAACAAAACAGGGCAGTGATGATGATGGTTGATTCAGCGCATAGATCTGACTTCAGAGGCTATGGTCAAACACTGTAATAGGCAGAGAGACAGTAGGCTACATGTATGAAGCGCCCCTTGTAACAAAAATCTAACTTTGACATGCTCACACACACTATTGAGATTTCAGTAGTGTGTGTGAGAGGTACGCGCACACAAATATGTGAAATGTCTCTCACACACACAACTGAAATGTCTTGTGCCTCTCACACACACAACTGCAATGTCTCGTGTTTCTCACACACACAACTGAAATGTCTCGGTCTCTCACACACTATTGAAATTTCAGTTGTGTGTGTGAGAGCACACGTTGCATCGAAGTGTACTTGTAAAGAAATTAACGAGGTCTTCGTTGGCTTTCACCTCCACAAACACAACAACTTCATAAAATAATAAAAATGCAGAGAAATACATGGCGAATCGCAACTGTTCCTTCTTGAGCTAGCGACAGTAGATTTTGCCTTCACTTACTGACGGTTCCGCTATTATCACCTATGCAAGAGCCGAGGTAATCGTACACACTGATTTTTCAATAGTGTGTGTGCGAGACAAGAGACATTTCAGTTGTGTGTGTGTGTGAGAGACACGAGACATTTCAGTTGTGTGTGTGAGAGACACAACTCGGATAGCAAGGAAACATTGAATCAATGTTGAATTAACATAAGATAAAGCATTGATTAAATGTTGATCTCTGACGTTGATTCTGCGTCCAGGTGCTCGAGTTTACGTTGAATCAATGCATTGAAATAATGTTGAAACAATGTTGATGTTAACAATGGAAATCAACGTAACTGATGTTATATCAATTTATTATCAATGTAATCTATCATAGCTAATGATAATATCATTGTATAACTACATTTTACATTGCTCAAAGTAACTAATTCTTGTTCAAAGTAGTCAAAATCTACAAAAAACAAATCAAAATACTTTTGAGTTAGGCTACTAAAATAGATAACACGTTGACATCAATTTTAAAAATGCAAACCTTATTGATTTTAAACCTCTGCTTAATGGACACAATACATGCAATAGTAGCCTTGTTATAGTTTCATGCTGAAAAACAAAAGTTGAAGTGTTTTAAAAGCTAAACTCGTCTAAAAATAATGTTTGTTTACTGTTCACAATGTGGGTTGCGGTGAGCTGCCATGATGATGTCCTGACTAGTTCTTCCTAGTCGGGAGGTCTATTTAAGGACTGATACTGATGCTTATAACACAATATCAATGTTGATTCAATACTTCCTATCTGGGAAGACATTTCAGTTGTGTGTGTGAGAGACATTTCATGTATGTGTGTGCGCGTACCTCTCACACACTACTGAAATCTCAATAGTGTGTGTGAGCGTGTCAAAGTTAGATTTCTGTTACAAGGGGCGCTTCATCTACATGAGCAGGAAGGCATAAACAGACTATGAATTCAAAAGCTGCTGTATAAAATTTCCACAATAAAGGGATCTATAAATAAATACAAATCACAAACTTCTCACTTTGGGTAGCCCTGATCTAAATAAACTTTAGTGCAGTTCTGATAAAACTGAGACCATAATGATCTTGAGAAAACTATTCCTCACAGAAACAAAAGTAGAAGTCAGGCAGATAACAGTTGATAATGAATGTGATTTGCAATTACATATCGGCTACTTTTTCACAAACTAGCAGAAAGTACCTTTGCACACATAGCCTACACACTTTAACCTGGGTCTAAACGTTGTATGACTTAACGTTACATGACAACGTGTAAAACTTCCTTGCAAGCTAAGTTAGTCCATCGCGTCAGCATGCTAAAAATGTAGGAGCGCTAACTAACTGACTAAGCAAGACGTCGCTGTGATAATAGATTTTACAATTTAGGCATGTTATAGTTTTTAAAGCATTTACTAGCCTACATTACAACATTACACTCCATAACTAGTGATGTTCATAGAATTGTTGCATTCCACAATTGTTTCTTCCGCCGTCACTTTCAGAAGGATCGAGGTTACTTTATTGCGCATGCGTTGTCCGTGAAACTCCGGCGCTCCATGCCTGCAGCTCGATGCATCTGATATTATCAGCCAGCCTGGGCCTTTATATAAGAAAATCTCTGGTGTAGCAGACACAGCTATTTCGGTTTTTCTGGAACCGGGAGTAGCTACTACTGAACGAACGAACGAATCTTTCGAAAGAACGGAGCTAAAGTTTCCATCACTAATTCAGATCCATGAAGTTTCTCGGTCCTGAAGGATTGCCTAGGGCCCTAAGCAGTAGGCTAATCGCAATGGGGTGCTTTGGCAGAGGTGCTGAGCAACAAATAGACATTTACATTTTAGAATGTGAAACTAGGAATGGTTCGAAGTTTTATAATTTTTTTAAATGATTAGATTTCGTTAGAATTTTTTACCGCGAAGAATTAACCCAACAAAAACCTAAAACACTTTATGCGCGGTCGCAAGTTACCTTTGTCTACAAGGGTTTAGGCGATGTTTAATTCTAAAATAAATATAAACGGTTGCTTTCACGAAACAAATAATCAAGCACAGAGGCAGGCAGTCACCTTGCCAAAACGTCTGCTTTAACAACAACGCTTGTTTATCCTGAATAAATTACCCGCTCAATCGAAGATGCGTAGATGCGTTCTGAAATGCGGAAACAACTTCCCAAAAGTTAGTGTAGTTTCCTTCTTTAGTTTGCCTAAATCTTCTTATATGCGCGTTCACATTTTAACGAAAACGTTGCTACCTTGTTTAGAAAAGTAGCAGTCACAGATGTTTGTGAAGTGTTTTAGATTGACAAAAGCTTTGCTTTCAATACTGTATTATGTAAATTCCAAGATGACTGATTTGCGAAAATCGGGTTGTGTTCCTACATGCATATGGGCTGGACTGGGTCTGCGTCATCCTTGAGTCAGATCTTGCCACGCATTCACTGTCGTAGGCTATCATACTGGAGTGTTCACTATAAAACAATGGGGTTTGCAGTGCGTTTATTTTTATGTTTACAGGTGTGTAGCTTCTTTGTAGTTGTTTCGGTCGCTAACGAGACAAAGGACGAAGTTAAAATTGAGGTTATGTTCATGCCCGAAAACTGCACAAAGAAGAGCAAAAGGGGAGATTTAATGAATGCTCATTATGATGGATTCCTTGCAAAAGATGGTTCAAAATTCTACTGCAGGTAAGCACGGTTAACACGGTCGGCATCGGAACTTGGAATAATGCATGCAACATTTTCGAGAAAATGTGTTTTAAGGTTTTACGTTTATAACTTTTAACTTATAACTGTATGGCAGTAGTTTCTGCGCATGCGCGCAGTGTTCTTGCTCGGCAGCTAAATGTAAGGCGTATGAAATAACCGAAGTATGTAATTTGAAAAACTATTCCCATATATTACATTGATCAATGTTTGTTCTATTCTTTCAGTCGTTCAGAAAAGGACGGACACCCCAAGTGGTTTGTTTTAGGTGTTGGACAAGTAATCAAAGGCCTAGACATTGGAATGAATGGCATGTGTCCTGGTGAGAAAAGAAAAATAATAATCCCTCCCTCATTAGGGTATGGAAAACAAGGCAATGGTAGGTAATGGGAAACCAGCTAACTCTTTTGAGAAAACGTGTGATGAAATAAGATGCAATTATATGTAAATATTAATGAAAAGTGGAAAACTCCTAGCGTTGTAAAGGTTGGGGTAAACCACACTGCTAAACTCTAACCATGGCACAATGCATGCAATAACCAAGCAAGTTTTTTTTCACCCCCCTGCAGTTTCTGACGAAATGGTTCCAGTGCTCAAACATCACGCTATACAGCTGTCTCATGGCATGTAAGCATGTTGGGAGAAGGTTGATCTGGTGTGTTTATGAAGCTGTAGAAGAGCATATTCTGTGCTAAACAAGTCATATGAGGTGATGCTATAAATAGGGCCTGGAGAAATAATGGATCTTTGAACCATGTTTGCTATGAACCTGAATTTCAGCAGTTGTCATCCAGGTGTCAGTGTAGGCACGCAGAGTTCAGCTAAGTGTTGCAGTCTGCACAAACACATGACAAATTACACAATGGGGGAATAATTATAAGGTGTGCATCAGTGCAAACTAATTAAATTATGCTGTCATGAATAATGATGGAAGAAGTGAATCATGGGCGTACATACACAATCAAGACCAAAGACAGAGTATAACAATATCCTGCTGGTAGTTTTAATATAGGACAGATCTAATATATTTTGCACTTGTACCAGGTGATTCCATGCAAAATCACATAAAAAGAAGAGGCTATGCTATATCAGAAGTTACAAACCAATGAAAAAGGGGTCTCTGATGCTTTTTCGTTTAAAAATGTTTATTTGTTTACAAGTCAGCCATTTAGATTTCAGATGGTTTAAATCAGACACTTATATTTTGACCAGCTTTGGTTACTAGTAATGACTATGGCACTTCATGAAACTTAACTCCACAGTTTGAACATTTAACCATACGGTATATAATTAATCTGTCGGACAAGTCATTTTTGAAGCAAACTCAAATAATTTCTTTACACATTGCAATTTGGACTGGTTGAAATTAACAATGTTGAGCCCCCCAATGTTGAGGGGTCTAATTCAATCAATTGTGTTGTCACACCTGGTTTCTCCACTAGATGTCCTACTATTCATTTGAGTGAAAGAATAGATTTATTATTCAGAGATGCCTCTTAAATATACAGGTGCAGCTCAAAAAATTAGAATATCGTGAAAAAGTTCAATATTTTTTGTCACTCATTTCAGAAAGTGAAACTCATGTATTATATAGATTCATTACACATAGAGTGAAATATTTCAAGCCTTTATTTCTTGTAATTTTGATGATTATGGCTTACAGCTAATGAAACCCAAAATTCAGTGTCTCAGAAAATTAGAATATTTTGCTTTAACATATTTTTTAAGTATCATATTTAATATTTGGTCGCATATCCTTTGCATGCTGTTACTTCCTGAAGTCTGTGACCAATCAACATCAAAAGACTCTCGATATCTTATTTTCAGGTACTGTTACAAGCGATACTATAACCTCTCTGCATTTGAGCTGATCTCTATGGGAATTGGGGGGTGAGACTAGATTCAGCTGTAAATTACACTGGTACAGTATGGAACACATGGCTGGCTAAATGGCTTTGTAACTGTAAGACTATAAATATAACCATACTTGGGATTTTCGCGGACCTCGATTGTAATTGTTGACGGGGGGGGGGTGCAATCGCCTTTTTTTCTTTATACAAACTTCATTGAACGTTTTATTTAACGTATGTACTGCGGGTGTGCGTCCGCGTCTGCGTTTGTCTGTTATATCGTAAAAGTAAATCCCCATTAACCAGCCACGTAGATACACGCGTCAGATACTTAAGTTCTCGCGGGCCGCATAAAATGACGTGGCGGGCCGGGTTCCGCGTCAGATAATTAAGTTCTCGCGAGCCACAAAAACAAATGCAGAGAGGTTATAGTATCGCTTGTAACAGTACCTGAAAATAAGATATTGAGAGTCTTTTGATGTTGATTGGTCACAGACTTCAGGAAGTAACAGCATGCAAAGGATATGCGACCAAATATTAAATATGATACTTTAAAAATATGTTAAAGCAAAATATTCTAATTTTCTGAGACACTGAATTTGGGTTTTCATTAGCTGTAAGCCATAATCATCAAAATTACAAGAAATAAAGGCTTGAAATATTTCACTCTATGTGTAATGAATCTATATAATATATGAGTTTCACTTTCTGAAATGAGTGACAAAAAATATTGAACTTTTTCACGATATTCTAATTTTTTGAGCTGCACCTGTAAGCTAACGAGCTAAAATGGTGACAACTACTGACAAAATAATTTTTTGATGGCTCAAGAACAGAAAACAAAAAACTTTTGATTAGACACTAGTTTATTACCCTGATGAAAAAAAGTCATGCACCCCCCCAAAATGATTATGTGATGATGAATGGAAAATGCTCAGCCATTTTATTGCAAAAATTGGCATGCATGGAATGACACTCATGCAAAACATGTGCGAATGGTGCATAAGGTGTCACAATGGGTGTTTCGAGACAGTTTGTGAATTTAGTCAGACTAAGTTCATGCTTCAAATCCATGAAAAGGAAATCTGGGTTAAGTTTCTAAAGATAAGTGCAATGAATGCATGTCCCATAATAACGTGATGTCTATAGTCCAAATGACAACCCAAAGGGGGATATTCTAACCCTATCTGGCTTAAAAATACATACTTACAAAAATTCTCAAAAATTTTTCTTTGACCCTTAAATTCTTTTGAGTAGTATATATGAATTCTAATGAAATCCATATAAATCCATTAGTTCTCTTGACCTGCAGAATGTTATAGTCAAGTAATACTACATACACAGTATTATAATGTAACGAGATCAAGAGCAATGTGAAAATGCTTCCAATAAACATTTTCAGAACAAAAAAGCATCAGGATCACTTTTAACAGTTTGTATCTTCTGATACAGGGTCAACAAGATCCTGTAATATTGGTGACCGATGAATTGACATGGAATACCCCATACTTTAGGTCATAGAGAAAAGTGCATTAGACCAGCAGAGACACAAAATGCAAAAAAGGAAACATAGACATAGGTGTCTACAACATTAAGTGGTAGTTGAATGTGAAAGATTTTTCACTCATGCATTGAAATGAAAGCTTTATTAACCCCTTGGTGGTGGACTGAAATACATGTGAAATAGCAACCTGATTATTTCTCTGGGCTGTAGTTATAAACACACATGTGTGCATGTGCACACATACAGCATAAACTGACTTAGGAAAGCATGTGCATGTGTTCCCTTGTCCCTGCATGCAAGCTCCTTTCAAAGCTAACTTATTTAAAGGGAGAGGGGGTGTACAAGTCTATTCACTTTGCATATTTGGCAAAAAGTCGTTTTCCATGTGATGGTGCCTTTTAGGATCCTGGACAAGAGTATACAGAAACAAGAGTAGTTATGAATCCAGGAGTATATACCTGCTACTGTAGAGTAAGATAGTGTTTCCTCAATTGTTCATGTGAACCTTCATTCAGAGAGTTATAACTGAACTAATTAGGCCTAAAGTAAAAATAACATTTTAAACAAACTCAACAGTATAAGTGCCTTGCATCTATAATTGCTAAAGGAGAGTTTCAAAAGTAAGTACAATACAAACGCATTGGATGGTTTACATATCGGTGTATCTAATTAGCACGATCCCACTATTTAAAATTTTAATAATAAAGATAATTTTCACGTTGACAACATCAATATTTTGTTACATTTTCCACAAGTCATTCGTTATTTTTTCCCCCTCTGTGGTCTAAAGCAAAAAAAGACAGTTCAATTAACTCCAAAGCAGCTTTGGAAGTCCACTTTGCCTTGCACTGACTGCTGTGAAGAGTTTCATAATACTCTCACATTTTGGAGCCGATGACCCCTATGACAAATTGGCATGACCATCATGCCTGTACGGTTTCAGGCATGATTGTCCTTACATGTTTAGACCAAAATAAAGCCATGACATTGTGTTTTTTTACCCCCCGATCATGCAGAAAGAGTTCCAGCTGATTCGACGTTGATGTTTGAGATTGAGCTATACTCTGTATCTAGAGGACCACGCAGCATGGAGGCCTTCAGAGAAATGGACCTAGATCAGGACAGAATCCTTTCTAAGACTGAGGTATTCCAAGTTTAATTGTAAGCTCACTGTAGCATAGCATTTTCTAATTATTTCACTACGTTGAAAATGTACCACAAACAAATTGGTTTCAGCTTTTAAGATTCTTAAAGCAAAACATCATATACATTAGTTTTCCATACTAATGTCTTCTTTTCCAATTCTTAGGTGAAGAAGTTCCTGATGATTGAGTATGAGAAGGGGGGTACTCGGCGTGATGACTCATTTTATGATGCCATTATTGCTGATATATTCCACAAAAGCGACCACAATGGGGATGGAACGATATCTGCAAAGGAGTACAATGTTTACGAACATGATGAGCTGTAGCAGCCACCAGTAACCACTGATTCACCTGAGGTGTTGTGTTTTTAATATGAACATTGCACGCATCGATTAATATTTTTTATGTGAATATTTCACATCGGATTCACATAGTTTTGTCAAATAAATACCACTAAAAACAAGCCATTTTCTGTACAATTTATTTGTAGATATTCTCAGGAGTACATCATTGTCTGCACATTTGATGAAAATGAGCCATATAATTTGATAGTAAAATTATTTGTTTCATAATTTCAGTAAAGTCCTGGCACTTATTTCATTCATTTAATTAAGTGAAGTATTTAATTCAGAAGAGAACTGGATACGTCATTGTCTGAGTACATACTTAATAAAAATGTAACGGTGTAGATACAGTGCCCTCCAAAATTATTGCCACCCTCTTGATAAAGATTCACTAAAAAAGGCTATATAAAGTAAAAAAACAACTGTTTGCTCAGAAATGTGAAAATTATATTACTGTATATTGTACTACTGTAGTTGACAAACTTGGTTTCTGCAGTGACCATTCATTTTAGCAAGGTAAGGCAAAGTGACGTTGCATAAGATTTAGCTGCTAAAAGATGTGAAAATTTACTTTCTGTTCTGTTGATGGAAAGCATGCTTACTTCAGTATGTGTAAACAGGAGTCTGTATCTATTGTGACATTCAATTCTTTATGGAGCTGTGAGGTGTCTTGATTGGCAAAACTTGTGAATATTTGTAATGTTCAGCTGGCAAACTGGTGAATTGATGTGGCTCAGATAAACTAATCCTACATGCAAAAAGCACAGAAAATAGGGTATGGTATCTATAGCTACCCAAAACAATAGCAGTAATGTTAATTGACAAGCTGAGTTCAAGTTGCATGCTCTTTTGTTTTGACTATAACCTAATACAGCTGTGTCCCATGGCTAGCTAGTCACTTAGCCGTGCTATTTATCTGTGGTTAGCTGTTCATTATCAAATTAGCAACGGTCTAGCACAGGGGTAGGCAACCCTGGTCCTGGAGAGCCGCAGGGTCTGCTGGTTTTTGTTTTCACCCTAAATACAGCAACTACTTAGACTAAAGAAACCAGGTGAGGTGAGTTAACTGTGTAATCAACTCCTTCAATTGATCAATTAAGTGGCGAGTCACAACAAAAACCAGCATACCCTGCGCTCTCCAGGACCAGGGTTGCCTACCCCTGGTCTAGCAGTACACAGCCAGGACACTTTTTTAAAGATACGGGGTGAGTCAAACCACACAGTTTCAATGAGGGTGGCGGGCCTATTTTTTTAGAACCAGTTTATTTTTAGTGTACACATTCTTCAACCGCCCATATGAAAGAAAATGAAGTTTGAGCCTTTGAATTGTTATTAGTTTATGGAATATAAAGGTTCAATTAAGGTCCAGAATGACCATATTTTATTTACATACCATTTTCAGATAGCATTTACTCATTAAATAATAGAGATATCAATCAGATTTTTTAAAATGATTGCTAAAGTAACCACTACGAACATATGAATAGCAAAAATGTAAGCAAAGCATGTATAGAACCCATTATAAAAATGGTATATCTTCAATGTTAGAAAATCATGTGGGCATATTTGTTCAGCCTCGTAACTTTCACATTTTACAGATGTCTATACATTTAATGTGTAGAATGTCATTACCCTTATGAAATTCCTTCATGGTTAATTAAAGGTATATATTGGACCTTGACTTTCAACAACCTGTAGCAGATCTCAGTTTCAAGCCACAATGAGGAAGCCGACACATAGGGCTAACGGCACCAGAAGGCTGAGACCAACCTTTTGAAATTTGAACACGGGGAAGTTGGTATAAGCTTCCTCTGAAGCTGGCAAGGTCAGCAAAGTCAAAGGTCGAGTGAAGGCTATTTTCAAGGTCATTGCCACCTAGTGTCCAATATGTGTAGTAGTACATCACACTATTATTTGAATTAAATATTGCCGTTGGTCACTAGAGGTCACTGTTTTAGTCACGATTCAAATGGAGGTTAGAAAATAAACATGACTAGGAATGGAATGGAAATTCTGCACAACCTGGTCCTGTGAGTAGCCCTGCTTTGGCTCCGTTTACACCTGTTGTTTAAAATTATCCAACAGAGTTTCAGATCATCATGATTGAACTAAAAACTTGACCTGAGTGATGACTGTAGACATGATTGTTTGAGTGTGTGTTCCTCTCGTCCAATTAGATCATTTAGAGCCATTATTTCTGGCTATTAAGGTGACCCACCAAAACTTAATTTAGACAACTTTAAAGTCACATATCAGTTTTGAAATTCAATAAAGACGACGACAAGGGATGCGTCCCAAATGCACCCTCCCTTCTTCCACTACCACCTCCTCTCCTCCGTGCCCCGGAAACGGATCTTTGTGTTTTAATCTAATGCTGCTGATTACATCTTAATTACGTATAAATGGTTACATATTAATTAATGTCTCGACGCAAACCGCAATGTCAGGTACATTGTATATTGTACATGTAAATACTTGTAGTGAAAACGTTCAGTTTTGCATACTTCCGGGTAGGAGAGGAGTGGTAGTGGGGGAGTGGAGGAAAGGAGGTGGGGAGTGAAGAATATTGGGATGCAGAAAAGGAGGAATAGTGATTGAACGTATTGTTACTGTGAAACATGCATGCTGCTGCACACTTATCATGCCCAGTTATCCAAGGATTTGATGGACATCCATTAGTCATTCTTCCTCACTGAATCTTATGACTGATATCTGAACTAGTGTTAAGCAACAGGTGTAAATTTGGGCCGTTGCAAATAATTATGAAGTCAATTGCCACCTAATTTCCAATATGTGTAGTACATCACACTGGCCTAATGTAGGAGTTATGATTGAACAATTATTTTCCCTATGAAGGCATTTCATAAGGATGGTGGCTTTCTGTACTAGTGATTAATCCCGGTATTTCCCATCACAATTTCTTTCCGTTCCCAGCCGGGAGTGACGTTGGGAAACCGGGAAATTTAACATGGGCAATGCAGATAAATAACTTGCATTATATTTGGCCTAATTAAGTACAATAAAATAATCAATATGTGAAGTTTATTTCCAAAATGCAGTATCCACCATTTGAAAAAAACTTACGCCTACTCATAACTGCTTATTGACAAGCGAAAACTCTGTAACTGATTGCACTTTAGAGCATGTGAATGTTGCTAGCGCACGCACAGGAAATAGAAGTTCAATATTCCTGCTCGAAACGTGGTGAGCAAAATCATATCAAGCAACATGTGGAAGAATTTTGAGAAACTTAATATTAACGAGGCAAAATGTTTGTTTTTTTTAAAGTTGTAAATTAATTTCATAGAAAAGAATAGGCTACTGTAATTGCGACGTCAATGACTAGGCTACCACTAGGGGGCAACCGTGAATAGGGACAAGTAGAGTCCCTTGATAGAGAGAGTAGCGACATAGAGGGTCCGGAAAAATCTAGTCACGTGATTGCATGGAGCCATTTTGAGTCCATCGCGGACAGGATCGGGATCGGACGCATATCGATTTTACGACAAAATGACAGGTTGTAGCGCTTGTGGGTGCACAAATAGAACGGAGAAGGGATTCAAGGTATATAGATTTCCATCAGATGCAAAAAGACGGGAAATCTGGGAGAACAGAGTCAGTCGTGTTGGATGGAAAGCAACTTCTTCCTCAGTTCTCTGCCAGGTCAGTGGTAATGGTCCCATATGCGTATTGAATTAACATGCACATATTTGTACTTTTGTGATTTTATGGAGTATGGTTTAAGACAAGAGAAAACACCCTCTACCTTTCCATGCGTAATTAAGAAAATTATGGACATATTTGTAATGCCTTGACGGCTTGAGTGTTTGTTAAATTTAAATTTGTTTTTTATTTTTAATTGTATGTAGTACAGTACGTATGTAGTATTTAAATGAATGCAGGGCCCCAATGGAAACCAGTTTTTAACTGTTTGGGCATACCCTGGGTAAAGAAATGCAATAAATAAATAAATAAATAAACCCTAGCTTTTAAGAGTAGGTTATACCAAAGATTTATTTTCCCCCTTTGGCATGCACGGCATCTAGTTTAGCATGAAAAAAATATCACATTGCACCACTATCCAACGTGTTCCTATTTGTAATTTGCAGGTTCATTCCGAGTACCTGTCTAGTTAATTCCTTCTTTGTCATGGTTCTAAATGTCTGTGACTGTTAAATCACAACCAGCTCTGTGATTTCCTTCTTTATCATATGGCTCTTAGTTGTCATAAATCTTCTATTTTGTCATCTTCACATAATTTGTTCATTATCAACGTGGAAAAGACCATTCCCATCTCTCATACATAGAGAACATAATGGAATACACGGTTCAATGCACTAGCGCCATACGGCGGCTCCACACTGAATGGACTCAAAATGGCGTCAAATCGTGAGTTGTCGCTACTCTCTCTATCAAGGGACTCTAGGGACAAGGGGTAGCCTAATAATGAATGCAAACCCATAGTTTTGTTATTCCAGGACATCGGATTCTGCAGAAATACAGCCCAGCTATAATTACTAAACGAGCTGGAATTCTTAGAGCGTCCCTCATTTTACAATGGTAGGCTAGCGTATATTTGCTGATGTGTCTTGGAGATATTGTATTTATGCCATAACATTTACTTAGGCTATATAATATAGGCCTATTACTCTCATTCTCAGGTCTTGCAGCAAAAACCAAAATTTTTTACTTAGGTTTTATTTTTTTATTGGCTTGTTAGGAATTTCTGCATAACACACATTACTTTATTTCCTAATTTCTCAGTTTTGGGCATTCACCGTCGAATGTGTAGGTTTGCCTGTAGACCTAAAGCCTTTTTGTCATGAACAGTTATAGCCAGCGTTAATACTTCTCACGGTTCAGATAGGCCTAATACCCCTATAGCCTTTGTTCAGATGTCCGAAGTTCCAAAGCAGCCATAATTTTGTACAGAACATATGTTGCTTTTATTAATAAAACGTCTTTGACACACAGTTTGTTGTTATTGATATTCAAGAATCTCAGCCAATAGTACGCTAGTGGACAATGCCATGGTGCTGAAAGAAAGTTTTTTATGGCATATGGATGCCGGTAGCCTGTAAACCAATAAGTAGGGTCCCACATTTGATAATAGCCTACTAGAACTAGGGATGTTCCTAACGACTAATTTCCCTGACGTTTAAACGGAAGTTTAAACTTAGACTAGTCTAAAAGTAAGAAAACACTCAGAAAACAGTCAAAACTGAGCACAATTTAATCTATAAGGTTAAATATTGTCCGAAAAAATATTGCGTATATTATAAGAGCCATTTGAAACCGTTAATCACATTCTTCAATAACCAAATCGTATTTTAAATGCCGGTGAAATGTGTGGCACTTTGCGCCTTGCGTTATGAACATTGCACATCACAATACAAAACATGACAGCAACTCACTAAATAAAAGTGAACAAATAACATTTCTTGAAAACAATATTCAACGTAACAAAACATTTTTAGGAAACGTGCCTGGTTATTACAACGGCATTTTCATTGGGTGAACGCGATCGCATAGCAAATACAGTAAAAAATAATAATCGGTCATCAGAAAAATACCAATAATTGGAACACAAAAAAATAACAATTAGGCCGACTGATCGACGTGATCGACATTAGATTCGTTTTATTGGGCTATTCAACAACGCGATAGGCCTACTTACTCTTTCCACCTCGCTGGTTTAACTTGCAGGGCGAACAGGCTAATGCGTTTTGTTTTTTTCCTTCATTTTTTAAAGTTTTATTTTGAATCCGGCGTTGTTAACATTAGTAACGGATGCTCGTTTTTTTATAAAGCAACATTTGACCAGGAAAACATGACATTTCAGTGCAAATTATGTCAATATGTAATTTAAATGTGTACATTAATAAAATAATAAGTTTAACCGACTAGTATTTCTGGTGCCGACTAGCGAAGGGAGCAACGTTTAATCGACTAGCCGACTAAACGCGCACATCCCTAACTAGAATGCCCCTGGTTTTTTAGACGGGATTTCCCGGGAAACCCGGGAGCAAGGTGTTATAATCCCGGGTTTAAAAATAGCTAATTTTCGGTAAAATATTCAACGCTATTCTGTACACATTAGCTACATGTCAACACTTAAATTGTGAAAGTTTCAAGATTCTATTCATATGCCCACATGTAGCTTTATATTTTTGAGGACAAACCACAAAATTATTTTTTTAAATTCCCTGTATAGATGGCAGCATTAATATTTTGATAAATGTGTTTTATAAGTTGTGTGAAATTATCCCTTCAAAAATCTGATTTTTATTTCCTTTATTGCCTGAAATACGCTCCCATAAAGGGTTCCAACCCCCCATTATGGCAGCAATGTTTTGGCCTACTTGGACCCCTCTATCTCTACAACTATTCAGAATATCATGACAAAAGTTCAGCTTTATTCATTTGGATGGACATGGATTGTGTGAAAATAATATGAGAACAATTTGAGACCTAAGCATGCAAAATCAGCAAATCCTCATTGAAATAGCTTGGTCTGACCCGGGTATAAATTCTGACATGCAGGAAGTACATATTAACAGTGGCAGTGAATAAGATTTTTTTGGGGTCTATTGCATTAGAACAAATGTATATGATTCATTTTTGGGTAATGATGCCATTAAAGTAAGCAACTCAAATTAAAGCATGTACAAGAAAGTTCCCAAATTTGACCATGAAGCTGGCCACTGCCATACCTAAATGACACCCTTGTTTGTGCATTGCCAAAAAGCTACATTTTGGTCTCATTTGGTCCCTTCTGACCATAACACCCACTTCCAATGAATGTACAGCATTGTAATTTTTGGCCATGTGCACTAACTCTGTTTAGCATCAGTAAAAGGATGGAATGTTGGGAAACATAACATTCCTTTTCAACATAACGTCCTTTTAAACATATGTGGTGTTTGGGATTGTTTTACATATATTATTCCGGGGGTTTAAAGTGTGGATAAGGTGTGATGGAATTATGAGCTCCAGTAAGTACCAAGACATTTTGTCAAAAAATCTGGTAAACAACCTCCTTCCCCCAAAGGAAGCTCATACTTGGCCACAGAGGGGTCTTTCAGCAAGACAACCCTAAGCATACCAACAAATCAAGCAAGATGTTTATCTGATCACAGATGTATTGTTTTGCAAGGGTCATAAACTAGTTCTGCAAACTAGAACCCAATTGGCAGTTTTAGTATAAATGTATGAGGAATTCAATGACCCCCCCCCCCCCCCAAATTCAGTGAGTACCATAATTCATTGGACAGTGACATGTACTTTAGCACTTTGAGTCTGAAAGCATACAATGATGTCTGTGACCCAACGGGGGGATGCTAGGTTTTTATCAAGAGTCTTTTGATATTGTTGGGTCACAGACATCAGGAAGTCACGGCATGCAAAGGATATGCGACCAAATATTGAAAATTATTACTTTATTCTGCATTATGTTAAACTGTACAATAGGGGGGTCAGTGCAGACGGTCAGTGCTGACTTCAACCTCATCATCCTTTCAAACTCAACGTGTACAGCGTGTCAAAGTACAGAACCAAAATAACAAAAAATTGAGGACCACACAGAAGTTGTATCCTTGCAAAGGGTGCACAAAGTATTAAATAGCGGTGGAAATAATTTTGACATCTTTTATGGAAAATCTTTTTCTGAGTAATTTTATTAGTATGAAAGAATATAACTTTCCTTTCTTGAGTATACAGTAGAGCTCATTACCTGTGTTTATTTTACAGTGTTTTATGCTCACTCAATGGTAGCCTTTTTGTGGGCACTGCATTAGAAATGCATAGTTAAATGTAGTTTTTTACAAAAATAATAATTAAATCTCAGTTTTTTCCCCCCTATGTCAAAGGAACTTTAACTTTGCTGGCAATAACCCAATAATCTAGTACAGGGGTCTTCAACCTTTTTCAGCCTAAGGACCCCCTTGGCCGATATAAACAGAGCGGGGACCCCCAGATATATATTTTTTTAAAACAAGTGGTTGCATCATGGGAATCATTCTTTTTTTATATAGTTTTTGTCAACAAAAGTAGCTTATTATTGCCTATTAATGCTTTGAATTTACTCAATATTATATATTTTTTGTCGAAAATACATTTAAAAATTGTTAGATTTAATTTTTTTTAAATCCCACAAAAATTGGGGGACCCCCTGCAGTACCTCCACGGACCGCCTAGGGGTCGCGGACCCCCTGTTGAAGATCCCTGATCTAGTACATTTTTTAAATTGTGAATTATTTACTCAGGTTGCACTCAAGTGAGTCTAACAGATGCTGCTGGCATTAAATTTCCACATGGGAAGAGAGGTGGGGCTGTGGCTAGGGATCATCTCTTGTGTCACATTCCTCCCTTAAGAACACAATAAACCAAGAAGAGCTATCTACTTTCCATCAGAGCATCTGAACACAATCAGCTTTTGAGACGTGGCACCACACTACAGTTAGACACCAATGCTGATTCACCTCATGGTTTTATGCCACAGATCAAAGCATGGTACAACATGCAACCTGACATACTTCTGTCCGTTTGAGGTGCATTCAAGGCAGCCATACACCGTCTCACGTTTCTGATGACCCATGCCACATAGTGCACAGGGGCCTTTGGGAATGTTATGGTTAAGTAGATTTACACGGGTGTGAGATCCCTCTCTGAGGTAGCTGGTAGAGATGTCAGTCATACTCGCTGCCTTCTCATAATAGTCTGCCATGAAATCATCCGTGTACACGTCTGAATGCGTGAGTTCTTCAAACGTTCTGTCATCTTGGCATACAAAAAAGAATAGAAACAAATGAGTTTTAATGCGCATTTAGCATTTTGAAATGAAAACATAAGCACACAATAGACACAACCTTCAAAGTTTTTTTTTTTTTTTTTACAAGTTAGTTCAGGAAAACATGGATGGCACATAAGAAGAAAATACATCTAACCTGCTCGAAAGGGATTTCCATAAACAATGCCCGACAGAAATCTCCGCAACCTCCCCATGGAAAACCGTCCAATGAAGCCACCAAGCTGCTCTCTGATCTGTTCTTTCTCAAAGCCACCCGGTGTCTCGGATGTGACACATATATCTAGAAAGACAATTCGTGAAATATAAAATATATGCATGTGGGTACAGTAATCCCCAATCAGGTGCAACCACTGAACTATAATGTCCATAATAGTGGTGTGAGGTATTGCAGCATCTACTGTGTGAAATGTATTTCAAATGTCCACATTTGAATGGTGAATTTAATGTTGCGTCTGACATGTTCACTATATCCCTCCTAATATTGGTATGGGGTCACAAGCAGCTGTAGCAAGAAGTTTGAAAGCTAAGATGAGTTTAAAGACAGAGAAGGTTAAAAATAAGTCACATTGAAAAATTGAAGAGAATATCAACTGAATTTGAACAATACAAAATAAAAGTAGTTCAGTTTTTGCTCTTTGTACAGTATGTGAAAAGTATTTTACGTTTCTAGTTGTGTGGTTAGGGAGTTGGCTTCTGGGTATTCTGATTTTTAATGGGAGACTATGTGACTATGTAAAGGGCGGGTGTTAATTGGCATCAGCAGGGAAACGTTCACTATTGTTAAATTGTAATTTGGCTGTTAATTTCATCAAAAGGGGTTCATGATTACATAGCCATGCAGTTGACAAATATTTAATTTAGTTAATGAATTCAACCATCTTAATAGCCATCATAAACTTGAATGTAAAATATTCAGATTAATGGTTTAGCAACTTTAGCTGAATTGTGGTTTAAGGTAAAGGATAAATAGTTTGAATAGTCAAGTAAATATACTGGAAATGTCACAAAAATGTATATAAAAAAAACCCTGCATTGCAAACAAAAAATATACTAAGCACATACGGTGTGTACAGTTTGTGTATCAATTCTATTAGAAACCAAAAGTATGACTTGGAATGTTGATAACATGTATTTATGTCCCTTTGATTGATCATGCTCAGGTTATAATAATAACATTGCCTCACCGAGACGACCATCCAATCGGATAAAAAGTTCAAATATACTGAATGCTATAGTTGTGTGAGCTGGAATGACTATACTTTTGTCACGACCTTTGGGGTTGCGTCCATCATCAATCTGAAACTGGGTGGGGGGGGATTGGGAGAGAAAAAGCCTTATGAGACAAGAAAACATTTACAACCCAAGCTCTCATTAGTTTATTACGTCTGTGCCTAAAATATACATATGTGTATTTACCCTCATGGTTTTCCCATGCATGCCTGCATGTACAGTGAGAGAACACTGGCGGGTCGTGCGAATGCTCTCCATGACAACACATAAAACAGGCCTCCCACTCTCCTTGGACTGGCGGATCAGACAGTGGTCCAGGTCCACCTTCCTGAAGTCAGAAAGGTGTCAAATGTGTTAAACTCTCAATTGCAGAGACTCAATTTAAATAGAAGAAACCACACTTGTATATTAACTCATATTTGAATTGTCCCTATTAGCATGGCACAAGTAGGAAAAGTTGCTACTGTATATTTTTAGGGCTAAATGTGTGAGCAGTCTAAATGAGCAGGCTACTACCTTGAATTAAGTTCTCTCAGTAGTGTCGGAACCTCCACTTCATGCTTTGTCACAATTCCAAAAGAGGCTTTGACGGCAACAGAGTCTGATCCACTGATGTTGAAGCCAACATCATTCAGAAGGTGATTCCCCAATCGCCCATTCAGGGAGACATCAGACTTATCTTCATAGTTAAGCAGCTGGTAGGAAGAAACACCTAGTTGGAATAGAAATTTTAAGTTTATGATACATCAGTTATTAATTATTAATCAAATGGCATTAAAATATAATTTTGTTCTGCCATTAATCCATCCATCAATTTTCTAACTGCTTGGTCCAAATCAGGTTCGTGATGGCAACAGGGCAAGCAGAGCAACCCAGGCACCCCTCTCCCCAGTGACATCCTCCAACTGCTTTCAACATATTTTGCTTTCTTTTTGTACACAACAATATGACAAGAATCAGAAACAAGATTAGATAACCGGGAACTGGATTTGAAGCAGAATCGTAATGTGAATCAGAATTGATAAAATCAAAACAATACTAAACACTAAATACAACACCTGCATTTCTACGGCTGCTGCGCCTAAACGGCACTCAATCTCTATGTCCCTTTTACCCTCACTCGTGAATAAGACCCCAAGATAGTTGAACTCCTCCACCTGGGGCAGTTGTTTCCCACTCACCTGAAGGGGACTATAGCCTCAGACTTAAAGGTGCTGATCCTCATCCGAACTCCCCATCACACTCTGCTGCAAACTATTCTAACGCACATCGGAGGTCACAGTATGATGAGGGCAAAAGGATGACTTCATCCACAAGCAGCAGAGATGCCACCATTATGCCCCTGAACCTGGCACACTCAGGAGAGGAGACGAGGCGCACCCTTGTCGGAGTCCGACATCCACCTTGAAAGGGCTTGACTTAATTCCAAGAATGTGAACACAGTTCTTTCTCTGACTTTACAGGGACCGAATGGCTCGCAGTAGCGACCCTGGCACCCCATACTCCCGCAGCACCTCGCAGGCTCGCACAAGATACCTTGGAAAATATAGCCATAAGCTTTCTTAAAATCCCCCAAAAAATACACATGTAGTCCATTTTTTGCGGCCAAAAGTTTATCTCGTACGTACGACTTATTATTTTAAAACAATGTCACCTTGCCTGAAGGGCTTCCAAACATTGTGCTATATTGCAAATGATTACACAATACACATAGACACATGGCCACTAAAACCAAGTATTTTGTAGATAATTAAGAATTCAAAGACAAATCAAATGACAATGAGCCAAACCTGCATTTTGTTAAGTTTAAGTAGAGAATTATTAACACATGTCTTCAACAATTTTAATTGAGCAAGAGGTTGGCTGTAACAAAAACCAGCATACACAGGGGTCCCCCAAGACTGAGTTTGAGAACCACTGGGTTGCAGGGTATAGCCTTGGATTTAGTATGGACTATTAAATCCATGCAAAATGCACTTTAAATAAGTGTGTTTTCAGACTGTGTTGGGAGGCCATTTTGTTTTGTTTGTTTTAGACCAGCAAAATGACTGGTTCTTGAGAAAACTTTAAATGTTACATTTACTATCATATAAGCTGCAGATGTGCAATAGCCTCCTTAAATTTTGCCAAATGTCTTCAAATATAGCACCTTTGCTGTGTGTTCCACAGTAATAACAATATAATGATAACAATAATGAATAATAATGCCCAAACAAATGTTAGGCACCCTAAAAATAAAAATACCAAAAACAGAAAACAAAAGGTTTCTAGAATCTACAGCACTTGCACCACTAATAAAACTTAAGGCAAAAAGAGGGCAGTTTTTAACTAAAAAAGAAGCTAACGTCAGTACGCCTACTTTTCTCTTTTACAATTTTCAAACATACCTGCTGTTATTTCCTTTTCACCCACAAGTATGTCTTTTAAAGAGAAGGGTGTGGAGGCATACTTGGTTTTCTTCCAGAAGTGTGCCTTCTTCTTCTTGGTAACAAGGCCTAGGGGTTGATATCGATCAGCTTCGCTCAAACTAGGGACAGGAATAAGTCTCCCAGTATCTCCCACCTGCTTCACAAAGTTCTTAGTGGCTGCAGCAAACATCCTGCTGAAGATGGTACATCAATTGAATTATACAACTGCAGTCTGGTATATTTTGGTTTATTTGTCTGTCTTGCTTCACAGATGATAATCCATGCACCAGAGAAGCAGCAATATCAGTTAACTTGAATTGAGACCTGTCTACTCTTTTTCAAAACATGTTGAATAATTGATTAACACTGTAAGTGGATATAGGGCAGGTACAGCTGAGTGGTTATGTTACAGTTTCCCACTACCCTGCTTATTCTCTTGCTTCGTCCAATGAATACTGCTTTGTATACCTATAGTGTCAGCCATTAGCCCCTAACTTCAAGCATTTCTTTAAAATATTTTCCAGTCTGTAAAAGCGAGAGCTCAGATCAAAAGAGGGTGCTCTCACAATTGTAGTTTAAGCTAGAGATGTAGTCATATTTCAGACTTTTTCAACATTAGGGAAAGAAACCCAACGTCTCAGTTTATGACGCATTGGAATATCTAGCCCTGTGGACAGCCAACATTATACATTATCCAGATTTTTGCTTGTTTATTTTATCTGTCCAGTCCAGTCCCCAGAACACCATTTGTGTTTCAGTCTTTTGGTAACACCAACACATTTCTTCTCTTTCATGGGTATTTTTGCAAATAATTGCCTCTCCAAATGTATGTATGTACTCCTTTGAACCCTGATTATAATTTTGTATTTCCTGTTAGGAAGAGAAAAACACAAATATTGTTGTGGTTATGGTGTTGTCCTACTTGGTGGTGTGCACTGCAGTATCAAGATCCAATTATGTTGAGAATATATATTTTTTCTTTTTGTAATACCTTTTACATTCAAAAATTTTTTAAATACCTGTTAGATGACATTGTGGTATAAATTGAGCAGAGCTCCATAACTGACCAAAGCCTCAATGTTAATATTAAAATATATACTTCTGTGTTCAATATTTACACCAGCAGTTCAATAAATGCATATTTAACTACCCATTAGCTTTTAAAATGAGATGCATTTTGATTGTCTGCTATGGAAGATTTTTTGTGAATTTATTAAATGCAATTACTATAGTGACAGATAGTGAAATGCAATACATATCCAGGGTTCTGCTTGCTTTTATACAACGATACACATTTATCTCGCCATAATGCATATTGCATTGTATTTCATTGTGTGTGTGCTGTCAAAAACACTTATACTGAAATACAATATGGGGTGTATTGTTTTTCAATGCCAGTGCACAGTTTTCATGCCACAATTAAATGTAATACAGACCTCGGAATGTAATCCACATGCCCATTGCATTTCGCTTTGTGACCATAGGGTATTGCTATAAATGTGACAAAACACTAAGCAGTCATCATTATTGTATTCATTGGACTCCTGAGTAGCCTGTAATTGCTTTTCAACATTGTGCGCAGTTGTAATACACATTTGTGAATGGCCTAAAAATTCTAAGCAATTCTTTGTCATTTCATTTATTGAACTGCAGAGTGGTCTGTATTTGCTTTTGTCAAAACGCCACAGCGGTTTTGTGCCTAAATTAAATGTAATCAACTGTCCAATCATAGTCTGGGGGCGGGCTGGGGGTGTTGTGGCATGGGGATGAAACAGAGGCCGTTTCTCAATACCAAGAAGGCACAAGTACAGTGCAGTCAATAAGTATTTGGACATGACGCAATTTTTGTTGTTTTGGCTCTGTACTCCAGCACATTGGATTTAAAATGAAACAGTGAGTATGAGGTTAAACTGCAGACTTTCAGCTTTAATTTGAGGGTTTTTACATCTATATCGGGTGAACCGTGTAGCAATTGTAGCCCTTTTTATATATAATCCCCCCATTTTAGGGGACCAAAAGTAATTATGGAAATGACAAAACCAAAACAACAAACATTGTGACACTGTCCAAATAAGTATGGACTGCACTGTACATACTTGGCGTTCTTTGGATGCACATAGTTATCAAGTGTCCTTGCGACACTGCACTTCCAAGAACATGTTCTTGTGAATAGGGTGATGTAATATTTAATGGTCCAAGTTGTGTTCCAAAGGCAAGGGCTGTGGCCAAATCAGAACCCTATGTACTGCCTCCTGTCTCCTGTGTACTGGCAGCTGTGTACTTGTGTAATCTGTACTATTTAGTATGCCATGTGCACAGGGCCGGATTAAGACTATAGTGCCCCTGGGCATCAGCACCCCAAAATGAATCTGACACAATGTACAAAGGTATAACATACACTTAGACAAGCCAGTATTAAATGCAAAATGTGAGCATACTATCAGATAAAAAAGAGTGTGTAGGCCTCATAGCTACTAGATACTGTTTAAACAATCAGATTGATTTGTGAAGCACAATCTTGCTGTTGATTTCAACATAGACAAAAAAATTGAAATGTTCTTACCGGCCTATAGGGACAATACATTTTCTGTACAAAATCTTAACACAGTGCCTAACAAGAATATATATTTTTTTTTAAATAAATCAATAAAAAAATAATTACAACAATTAATATTGTATTCAAAACTCAATAACACAAATATAGAAATCACATTGTAACTATAAAGCAGGATGATATATAGCCTAAATCTAAACAGAGTGCAGAGCACTACAAATATTGACCCATGTGGGGATTGAACAAAACTAATTTGTAATAAAATATTGCCCCTTTGTCAAGCCTCACCCAAGTCCAGCTCTCCTTATTTACTGTTGCTAATTTCGTCAAGATTTCGCTTCGAAAAGCAAGTTTCGTCGCAAACCCGAGCCATTGCGAGGACCTGTCAGTTATAGCTGTAAACCTGAATTATGTAGGCTACTTTATGAAATTAAACACAGATTAGATTGCTAATCAAGCGAGTCTCAGATAGGCTAAGTTACAGCGTGTGGGAGTGTTTTCATGGTCATGTCGGGGAAAAAACAGCTTATTTTCCCAAGTAGCCTAAAGGAAGCTAAACTAAGCATATTCGACCAATGCTTACTGCATTTACTGTGTATGGCCAGTTGACACTATGCACATAACTCATAAATGCTTCCAGGTAACGGTTAATCAAATCAAATAAGTTGTAGTGTCATCTTTAGTCAAATTCAGGGGTGTGCAGAGGGTGCGGCTCTAGTGGCTCGAGCCACTGCCCCTTTGCCCTCATTGGCTAAAGGGCCCCTCTGGACCAAAATTTAAAAAATATATATTATTATTGTGTTGTTGTTGCTGCTGTTAGTGTTATAATTATGTTTACTGTTATTAGACCAAAATTAAATCACTATAATTGTCATTATAAAAAAGGTGATAGGGCAATGACAACAGGAGAGAGGGGCAGCAGCTGCTAGCTGTGACGTCACACTAGCTGCGTGCGAACTGAGCGAATGCAGTTGTTGCACTGGCAACAGTGTGTGAAGGGTGAGTCCGAGGCTGCATTCAAATCCCTTATTTTTACTCCTTGCATCCTTTCCTCGCTCATTAGCTCCACCCAGTGGAGGGCATACGGAAAGGATCCAAGGATCACATACGAGGAAGCAGCAACCGAGGCAACATGAATTAGGCAAATTAATGTCCTTGCTCAGTCAAGCGTCAGCTGAAGCGACGTAAATTACTAATGTAGTGTTGCACAGCTGTATCACCTGTCAAAAAAAAAGAAAAAGAAAGCCGTATCACCTGTCAGTGGTAATGAAGGCTAACGGATTGTTCTGTAGCCTATTGTATTTTTATCTCTGAGCTTGTTTTTGCATGCAAAATGGTATAAGCTATTGTTTTATTTTACGTTATATTGCACTGTGAAGTTATCACAATTATTTGCAATGATTTTTTCCCATGCAATTTGACAGATGTGAAAATGACGTGAAATAGGGATATTGTCTCTCAATTACAGGTGTTTGTGTTTGACGTACAGTGTCCCATTAACACATCCACAACAAACGGCTATTTGTCAGTGTGTGAATAAAGATCACACGAAGCATAATTTAAATTGTAAGTAGGCTACGCCTATATTTCACACGCTCAATGGCCAATTCATCAATGGACTTGAATTCATGTTTGTTCATTAAAATCGGAGCACATTACAAATGACACAAGTCATTTGGCTCTATATCATGCAGTCCCATCAGATGAGCTGCGGTATCCAATTATTAAAGAGTATCCAGCTAATAACCCAGCTGATACCGTTTAATTAATTCATCAAGCAAGTATGATCTGATCGTATATAAGCGACAGATACTGATTTGAAAACTTATATCGCGCACTTCAATAGGCTACTATACTGCTCTGCTACTGTACGCAATCAACATGTCCACAATGAACCATAGCGTTCGCCCTAAACGCATGGCACCGGCTTCAGCGGGAACGGTGGCGTTGCCAGTTCAGGAGATCGCGACTGCGTCGCACGGTCTTGTTACTAAGTGAGGTAAGAATCACGTATTCTCAACAGTAGTCATAAGACAGTGCTTTTGATCAAACATGGACATTGATACGCATGAAGCACTGTTAACAGTGGGTGGAGTAGAATTCACCTGGATAAATATACAGCAAAGTTATGTCATGCACACATAGTAATTGCATGTTCTATAATACCACACACTTACCTGCATGTAGGACTACAAACTGTACATTTGGCTACTGTGGTTTGGTGTTAATCAATCAACATGTGTGAACTGTAGGCTGCATGTACACACTTCATGTGTACATTTTCATTCATACTTTTTTAGGTTGACGATCCAACAGCTGGGCATTATGCCCAAGAAAATGCCACTGTGCCAGTGCTCCAGCTTTACTTTAATGGGGACCAGGACCTCATGGTAGACTACCATCTGAACCATGGCTTCATTGAAGAATTGATAATGCTATACTGCCACATGGGGAGCGTTGGCTGGGTACACCACTTAAGAGTCCAGGAGGTGCCTGCTCTTCAAGGCTCTAGAGGTGGACCACACCTTTCTACCCACGGTCATCACCGCATGTGCCGTGCTCCATAACATCGGCCTGACAAAGGGGGACATCCTTGAGGCCGTCGAGGATGTTGGTGATATTGGTGTGGCTCCACGTCCAGCGAGGGGTGAACAAAGCGGGCCGGCGAGACCGACTGGCGGGGCAACCGTCTGTTCCAAATATGTGTCCAGTAGCACTGAATGAACATGATTATATGTAATTTGGCAATTGTTTGAAATATTAAATATACAGGAGAGCTTTTTGTTAGTTTCTCCGTTTCTTGTTATGTTTGTATATTCTCCCTTGCAGCCCCTCTTTCTGTCCAGTGTTAATCCACATCTGTTTTATTTATGTTAGTGTTAATAAAATCACTTCTGGATACTAACATATCAGTTTCATACATCTTTTCTGTGCCACATTTTCATTACAACCTTTATTTATTTCAAAACACACTATAAGCATACCACTTTGACTTTGAATGTATGTCAACCACCTGTCGGGGAAGTGAGGATTCTGTAAAATGTCTATTTTCTGAATCCAGCGTTTCGAATAGTCAATGCCCTTCCTTGTTAAAATGTTCAGCACTCTGAAGACTGAACACAGGCGATATTGCGTGCTAGAACCCCTCACTTATTCTGCAGTAAAAATATATTTCACATCATTTCATAATTATTAGAAATGACAATCCTCAATTCAATCGCATAATTCGTCCATAGGTCAGTCAGACAGCAACCTGGTGGAAGGAACACGTCAAGACAGAGTCTAATTCAGGCCTAAGAGTACATAATTTCAGTAAAAGAAAAACAGTCAATTAGAATAATGACTGCAAATCCTTCATTAATGAATGTAGGCTGACTACTTAGAATTTACAAAAAGGAAGACATTCATTTGAAGTTACCAGTAAAGAGCGAGAGACCGATAAGCCAGAAATAGCCCAGGTATTAACCTCCTGAAGCTTACACGATCAGCAAAATTGTTAGTATTTCTGTATTTTTTTTTCTCCCAAATTGTACTGTGCTGCTGAAGGGGGCACTCAGATGAAAACTATCTTAAAAGGTAAAAACACAAGTAAAAAAACGAATTGACAAACACTTATGTGAACTATTTACATTTTATTAAGCATTTTCTCAAACACGTCCAGTTTGAGCTTTCCAGCGTGGCCTTGAATCGCTCCTCTTCTCTGGCAGCATCTTCTCTGGCAGCTCCCTCACCGGTCCTTCTCCTTTTGGGGGGGTGTGGGACCAGCACAGCCTTTAGCCAGGCTGTGCATCCTCTTCCTCCTCCTCCACACATGCCCGGCTACAAGTGACCGCCACAAATCCAGGAAGAGATGAGCCAGTGCCAGTCTCCTCAGCCACATGTGCCAGGTTTTCTGCAACACATGAGTCCATCAGGACAGGAGGATCAATAGATGGCCTCCCCCCGATGGCCTCATGCATTGCATTAAACCATGGCCATGTGGCTGCTGTGGCCTCTCCCCTGTCTGTCCCATCCCTGTAGCAGGGCATCGGAGTGCCTACAAGGAAAGATGCAAGAGTGAAGGTGAGCCGTGAGCCTATTGCACAGGCATAATTTTGTTTCAGTGTGCAAGAGAAACTACAAATTTGCAAAAGAAAAACATCATAAATTGAACCTCACCTTATATTTTCGCTTCAGGTCGTCCCATTTCTTTGCAATTTGGGTGGGGCTCACCTGGCCCTGTAGGCCCATCTGCAGAAGAATTTCACTGAGGAAAACAACACATGTTACCATACCATACCCAAGTGCCCTACAACAATTACTGCCATGCCATAACATGTTCATGTGTTGTCCATTTACAGGGGCAGGCATGCCTCTTGCTATCACACTTACATTATGGATATCAGAAGTTATAATTTGCATAAAATCGACTACTTCAACACAAGACATGAATCACGGTGCAGAGGAGTGATTCCGTCAACATTAGCCTATGACATGTAGAAAGAAGGTTGCAAGTGAAGCATCAGTGCCCTGTAAATAAAGACTAACCCCACCCTCAGTCTCACAATGTTCTTCACATGACAAAACTGTAACTACAATGACAAAGAAATCACGGGTTTATTAAGAGCAGCCTAATAAGTAAGGGGATACTCACATGTAACTCCTTATGGATATATTACAGTGATTATTATACATTGGGAACACCAAGTCGCATACTAAATATAAGAGTATAGGCGAGCGTATACAATACGGAGTGACGTGGTCCTGCAAAAAAATAAATTAACACTTTTTTGGCTTATTGCCAAGATTTCTGTACAACATCTTTTAGTTACACGTGACATCACACATTATAGTATAGAATTTTCACACCTCAGCCGAATGAGGCTGAGGGTACTCTCATTTGTCCCTGTAAATGACACAACAAACCTGTAAAAGTAAGCCAGCTAGTAATGTCTGTGTATAGCCCTAAATCACAACGGCATGCGTCAAGGGGCTTCACAAGCCCATATTTCAGACATGACATATGTAAGTACATGATGAAAAATAGTAGACTATCCTAATAAGCTAGCCTAATATGAATTGCATCGGTCAAAGACAGCAAATGCAGAAACATAGACTGAAATGACATTATTATTTCTCAGTCATAAGAGTGAGGAAGAACATATTTTGAAAGCAAGGCAGCTGCGTGTTCATGTTTCAGTTGTTGCACTGGAAAACGAGCAGCGACTGTAGAGCCTATTTCTCAGTTAGCTTACTTGCCGGGATGCATTCAACAGTGTGAATATAGGCTAAACGTGACATAGCCTAACCTACATATTGTGGCGATCCGGGGCGATTACGAGTGATGTAAATTATTGTGTATATCGAATTGTGTATGTGTACTTGTGCTGTGCAGACCCAGTGCACGAGTGATGGTTGATGTAATCACATGATCAGAGCGTGTTCAAAAGCTCTGACGTGTACAGTAACAATGGCGGTTAATATTTGAATACAACCTCCCGCCAGAACGGCGACTGTTGTGATAAACAACAGTCGTATACAGTTCAGCTAAATGTGATAGCATGCGCTCAACCAGGTCCGCTCTAGAGAATGTTAGAGCGAGGCCAACGGTTGTTTTTGAGTATGACTGAGGGGATTACGTGTGATTGGTTAAGGTGAGCTGCAGGGCACCTATTAGAGGTCGCCTTTGTTAGCATGCTCATTTGCATATCAGGGGCTATAAAGCTGGCTACAGTCCAGCGCGCGTAGTCTGTTCTGCCTGTACGCTGAGAAGGAAGAAATAAGAGATTGTGCTCTTCAATAAATTATTACCCTGAAGCAAACCTGACTCCGACTCCATGGCTCGCCACAATGGTGTCAGAAGCGGGATGATCTGGGAACAGATCCGCGAATTGGAACGTCAGGTGACCAAGCAGATGGACGTTATCGCAGGAGCGTCTGCGAAGCGGCCCAAGAGTAGACCCGGCGGGCTCCCCGAAGGAGCCAGCGCCGCAAGACCGGAGCGAGAGAGGCCGATTGCAGACCAGGCGGAGGTGCCCGCGCTGGTGGCTGACCCCGCGGCCGGGAGCGGAGCGCAAGTAGGTCGGCTGGAAGCCAACGAGGACGCCCCTGCTTCCAGGCCGAGCCAGACGGCGGTGCCGGTGCGGCGACCGACCACACCGTCAAAGGCGGCGATCAAGCTACCCCGTTACACGGGAAAGGGTGAGCTAGAGTCGTACCAAAGCCAGGTACGATTCGCAGCTAGCTACAATGGCTGGGACGAGAGCCAGACAGCCACCCACTTAGCGTTAGCCCTAGAGGGCGAGGCCTGCCAGGTGCTTCTAGACCTGGACAGCGCCGAACCACTGACGCTACCGGCACTGATGACAGCGCTGGAACGCCGGTTCGGACAGCGGCAATTCCTGGAGGTGAGCCGGGAGAAGCTCGCCACGCGACGGCGGACCGGAGCAGAGAGCCTCAGCGTCCTCGCCGCCGACATCAGGCTGTTAGCTCGCCGCGGCTACCCTCAACTCGACAACGCAGGCCAGCAGGAGCTAGCCTGCCAGACCTTCACGCAGGCCCTCACTCCGGAGCGCCTACAACAACAGGTTCGCATCGCCAAACCGGAGTCCCTGGACGCAGCGCTTCGCGAGGCCGAGCGACTGGAGCTCATCCTGGGCACCACACCCAACGGGACCCCGGCTAACAAGCCCCGGGTCCGAGCTGCCGACTGCGAGGACGGCGAGGAGGTGAGATGGGTCCAGCGGAACCAAACTCGACCGCGGCAGCGACCGGAACGGGAGCGACGCTGCTTCCGGTGCGACGAACCGGGGCATTTCGCCCGCGACTGTAACGCCCCTGCGCCAAAAGCGAGAGCTCCACAGCCGACGGGAAACGACGACGGGACGGCCCAATGAGGAGACCACCGTCCCATGCCACACTCCTCCTCAACCAGGCCCGGCCCCAAACCAGCACTCACGCGCCCAGCCTGCCTATCCTAGCAAAAATTCCAAGAGCAAAAGTTCCGTTTGATGCTCTTTTAAGAGCAGAGGAACAGGCCCACGAGGCCGAGCCTCGTATTGGCAGGCTGGGGACGAAGACCGGGCTGTACTTGCCTTGCAGTTTGGACGGACAAGCCTGCTGGGCGCTGGTCGACACCGGAGCCACTATTTCCCTGGTAAGGCCGGGGGTACTTCGGGGTACTAGCGGGCTGCTTTCGGGTGCATGGACCCCTACCTCTACCCAGCTAACCTCCGTCACTGGGCAGAAGATGGGCATGCGTGGTAGTAAACAATTACAAGTGTGTGCAGGAGCCCAGCGAGTGAAACACGAGTTTTGGTTAGCAGATATAAAAGATGCATGTATTATCGGTTTGGATTTGTTAGCGTTGTGGGGAACTAGCATAAATGTGATAGCCGAAACTATAACTATTGGTACCGAAACGCTGGGCCTCCGATCAAAATGTGAATTACAAGCAGCCCGCCGAACTAAATGCCCTGGGGTGCCCCCCAAACACTGTCGCCCCAGTTCTGTGCTTGCCATGACCACCGCTGATTCGCCGCTTGTTACCGTGGTACCACCTCAGGTTACAGTACCACCGCAGACGGGCGGGCTAGCCTCAGCTACCCAGCCCTCTGCGGGGGTGCTGCAAGCCGTCCTAGCATTATGGACGCGCAGCAGCAAAGGGCTCACACCGCAGCAGAGCCAGCAGCTTAAAGCCCTGCTTGTCCGTTACACTCACCTATTCGCTGTGCGGGACGAAGAATGCACACAGACCGAACTGGTTCAACACCAGATTGATACAGGTTCGGCTGTGCCCATTCGGTTACGTCCGCACAGGCTGTCTCTAGCCAAGCGAGAGGTGGCGGAGGACAAGATAAGGGAGATGGCAGCTGCGGGCATTATCGAGCCTTCTGAAAGCCCATGGGCGGCCCCTGCTGTCCTGGTTAAGAAAAAGGACGGGGAGTGGCGTTTTTGTGTAGATTATAGGCGTCTTAATCAGATCACAAAGAAAGACGCCTATCCACTTCCCCGTATTGACGAGGCCTTAGACCATATCGCGGGGTCCAGTTGGTTTAGCTCGCTGGACCTCCGCAGTGGCTATTGGCAGGTAAGGCTGTCCCCGGAAGCGAGGGCAAAATCAGCTTTTACCATAGGGCAAGGGTTGTGGCAGTTCCGGGTCATGCCGTTCGGGCTCTGTAACGCCCCTGCCACTTTTGAGCGACTGATGGAGCGGGTGCTGTCGTCCGTCCCGCGGAGTTCCTGTGTCGTGTACTTGGACGACCTCTTAGTACACGCCAGCGACTTCGAGCAAGCCCTCGCTCATCTAAACGACGTGCTTACTGAGATTGGCCGGGCTGGGTTACGGCTCAATCCCAAAAAGTGTCAGCTGCTCCGGAGGGAGACAGCTTTCTTGGGGCACGTCGTTAGTGAGCAGGGTGTAGCCACTGACCCAGCTAAGGTGGCTTCTGTGCGGGAATGGCCGACGCCTAGCAATGTGGGTGAGCTGCGGAGCTTCTTGGGGCTAGTGTCGTACTATAGACGCTTTGTCTTGAGCTTCGCCACCCTGGCTAGTCCGCTTCATCGCTTGACCAATAAAGGTCAACAGTTCGAGTGGACAGGGGACTGCCAGAATGCTTTTGACCAGTTGAGAGACGCCCTAACGGCGGCTCCCATTCTAGCATATCCGGATGTCGCGCGACCATTCATCGTCGACACGGATGCTAGCAATGTCGGAGTCGGGGCCGTACTCTCCCAGGTGGGACCAGACGGGGAACGAGCGGTAGCCTACTACAGTAGCGCGCTGAGCAAGGCAGAGCGAAACTACTGCGTTACTCGGCGCGAGCTGTTAGCGGTGGTCAAAGCGGTTCGCCATTTTCGCCCTTACCTGCAAGGCAGCCATTTCCTCATTAGGACAGATCACGCGTCACTAACCTGGCTTTTAAATTTTAAAGATCCGGAAGGCCAGGTAGCCCGCTGGCTCGAGCTGTTGCAGGAGTACGATTTCCAGATTCAGCACAGGCCCGGAAAGCTGCATGGTAATGCAGATGCGCTTTCCCGGAGGCCCTGTGCAGAGCTGGACTGTAGGCCTTGCACTAAAGCCGAGCAGCGAGAGCAGGTGACGGCGATAGCATGCCAGGTTCAGGCTGTAGAGGGGGAGTTTGAATGGTTGCCTCTTAGCCAGCAGGACCTGCGCCTAGCGCAAGAGGGCGACGGCGAGCTGCAGCAGGTGCAGAGCTGGGTCACGGCGGGGGCACGGCCTGCATGGGGGGAAGTGTCGGCCAGTAGCCCAGCTGTGAAGGCTTACGTGAGTCAGTGGGGGAGCCTGACGTCGCAGGGTGGGCTGCTCTATAGGCGGTGGCAGGCCCCCGGCTCCGACCAGGACCTCCTCCAGCTGCTGGTGCCCCGTGCGCTCCGCCCCCAGGTACTGGGACTGGTACATGGCTCTGTGGGGGCGGGGCACTTTGGCATCAGCAAGACTTTGCACCGACTGCGGAGGAGGTTCTACTGGCCTGCCTGCCGCCGGGACGTGGAGCTGCACGTCCATTGCTGCGACGCCTGCACGGCCAAGAAGGGGCCGACGCAGCGGTCGCAAGCCCCCCTCCAGCGGTACGTCGTGGGAGCTCCGATGGAACGGGTCGGGGTAGACATCTTAGGGCCTTTCCCCGTCACCGAGTCCGGCAACCGCTACGTGCTTGTGGCCATGGACTACTTTACTAAGTGGCCCGAGGCGTACGCGGTGCCGGACCAATCGGCGGACACGACGGCGGAAAGGCTCGTAACTGAGATGTTCGCCCGGTTCGGAGCCCCCGAGGAGCTACACAGCGACCAGGGGCGAAATTTTGAGTCGCGGGTGCTGGCGGCTGTGTGTAAGCGGCTGGGAGTGGCCAAAACCCGCACTACGGCGTTGCACCCCCAGAGCGACGGGCTTGTTGAACGCTTTAATAAAACACTGGCCACCCAGTTAGCAATTCTAGCCAGCCAGCACCAGCGGGACTGGGACCGCCATTTGCCCCTGGTCCTGTGGGCATACCGCTCCGCCGTGCAGGAAAGCAGTCAGTGCTCCCCCGCTGCGCTCATGTTCGGGCGCGAGCTGAGGACGCCCGTCGACTTGGTGTTCGGAGCCCCGCCCGGACCAACGGAGCACCACCAGTCAGAGGCCGGGTACGCACGGGCCTTGATCGAGCGCCTGGAGACCGCCCACAGCTTTACCCGCCAGGCCCAATCCGCCGCAAGTGTTAAGCAGAAGCGAGCGTATGATGTGCGCTGTCGGGGGCAGCCCTTCACCAGCGGAGACAAGGTATGGATCTACTGTCCGATCCGTAAGAAGGGTCTGTCCCCGAAATTGCAGTCGCATTGGCGGGGCCCTGGTGAAGTGGTGGGCCGGCTTAGCGAGGTGGTCTATCGAGTGCGCATGCCCGGCCGAAGGAAACTGGTGGTGCTTCACCGGGACCGTCTAGCTCCTTACCGGCCGCTGTTGGATGGTGTTGAGGAGGGGATGGGCGTCGGCGAGGATCAGCCCGCTTTACGTGCGCCCACCCCTCCTCCACCAGAAAACCCAGCGGCAGCTAAGGGCCCGAATCGCCCTTCTCGCCCACGGAGAACTCCTGCCCGTTTCCGGGACGGTGTTGAGGAGGGGATGGGCGTCGGCGAGGATCAACCCGCTTTACGTGCGCCCACCCCTCCTCCACCAGAAAACCCAGCGGCAGCTGAGGGCCCGAATCGCCCTTCTCGCCAACGGAGAACTCCTGCCCGTTTCCGGGACTTTGTGCGTGAGTGCGGACAGTTTAAGGGGTCGCAGGGGACTGCTGACCCCTTAGGTGGGGGCAGTGTGGCGATCCGGGGCGATTACGAGTGATGTAAATTATTGTGTATATCGAATTGTGTATGTGTACTTGTGCTGTGCAGACCCAGTGCACGAGTGATGGTTGATGTAATCACATGATCAGAGCGTGTTCAAAAGCTCTGACGTGTACAGTAACAATGGCGGTTAATATTTGAATACAACCTCCCGCCAGAACGGCGACTGTTGTGATAAACAACAGTCGTATACAGTTCAGCTAAATGTGATAGCATGCGCTCAACCAGGTCCGCTCTAGAGAATGTTCGAGCGAGGCCAACGGTTGTTTTTGAGTATGACTGAGGGGATTACGTGTGATTGGTTAAGGTGAGCTGCAGGGCACCTATTAGAGGTCGCCTTTGTTAGCATGCTCATTTGCATATCAGGGGCTATAAAGCTGGCTACAGTCCAGCGCGCGTAGTCTGTTCTGCCTGTACGCTGAGAAGGAAGAAATAAGAGATTGTGCTCTTCAATAAATTATTACCCTGAAGCAAACCTGACTCCGACTCCATGGCTCGCCACAATATATAGGGACATTTTATACCGTTTTGAAAGGACATGGGTTCATTGAAGCTTGCGTTTCATTTGCAGTAACGTTAGCTAACAAACAACTATATAGGACAAAAAAACGTCCGAACTTTTTACATTACATTTTACATACTTTTACGCTTACACGCTGAACTATAATGTTTGTTGTCTCTTTTTTCATGAATAAACTTGCCTTTCGTTTGTCCGAAAGAACGAGTGACATTATAAATTAAAGTGCTTTATAAAATACATAGAAAAGAACGGTAAGCGCTTACATTTATGTCGGAGTCTGTCCCGCCATGTTTTTAAACCAGGGCAGATGTTGCGGTTGTGGATCAAACACGTCACACGTTCCAAGTAAAGACTTCCGTAAAGGCTGCACTCGTGTTTCCTCACTGAAGAATTCCCCGGGAGCCACCCACTGGTCTGGAGTGTGGACTGGGAATCAGTAATACCCTTGCTTAATAAATAAAATAAAATTCTAAAATACCAATAATAAAATTTCAGTTCATATTAATAATTCAAACTCATATTCTATTTATTAAGCCTGTTGAATGTAAATACTCCAACAGAAATGTAATACATGTATCCCCTGTTGATTGTTTCAAAATTCTGTATATATTAAGTTGTGTCCTCACTTCATGTAGCTTGGTTTTTAGTCTCTCTCTCTGTCTGACATATTTTATGCAGCTGTACTACATGATTTCCCCACAAAATTCACATCTGCCATCTCCATGTTTGTTTATCAGGAAAAGTGTACGATTTAGACATGTGTGTCCTAACCTTAACCTTGTGATAACCCTGTCTTCCTTCCTATTTCCCCGTTCAGATTGTGTATTTCCAACCAATGGTTTTATTCTAAATAAATGCCGACCTTTACTTTCCCTGGTCCATTCCTCTTGCCATCTCTTTTTAATTTCATTTTTAATGACCCCTTTTACCTCTGCTTTACTGATTTTAACATCCATCTGTATATAGTCTGCCATTTTTTGCAATTATATCTGCTTCCTCATTCCCTTTAACTCCCACATGAGTAGGTACCCATACAAATCTAACACTTATTCTTAATCTTTGTATTCTGAATAGTGTCTGAAGAATTTCAAATAAAATGTCCTGTCTGCTACTGGAATTAAAAGACTAAATGACTTATCTGTATTTCACTTGTAAATACAGATAAGTCATTAGGTAATCTTTTCTCCTCCTTAATGCCTAATTCTGGGATGACAAAAGCAGCTGAAACTCTTCCTGAATTTGGATCTTTTGATCCATCTGTATATATTCTTAAAGATCCATAAAACCAATTGCTAATATGTTCATTCACTATTCCTTCATACTTATTCCCCTTCCGTTCATCTCTTTTTTTGTTATGTAGTTCAAAATTTACCATTGGTTGTGGCAATAACCAAGGAGGTATAGCTGGAAGAACGACTGTTGGGCTGTATTTCTTATTTAAAATCCCCATCTCGCTTGCCTTCTCCTTCGCATTCCACCCAAAACTTTTGGTGTTCCTTTTTTCGTGCTCCCAACATGGTTCAATAACATTTTTTGTTGGGTGATATTTTTTGTGACCTTGCAGATTCGCCCAATATGTCATCATTAGCTGTTGCCTTCTCAGTGTTAATGACATTTCCCCCATCTCCACTTGCAAGGCTGACACTGAAGTACTTTTACATGCTCCACAACATATCCTAAGTGCTTGTGCTTGAATCACTTCAAATTTTTTGAGTAAGGTTTTTGAGGCTGACCCATATGCCACACATCCATAATCGAGCACTGATCTTATTAGTCCCATATATATTGTTTTCAAAGATGTCCTATCTGCTCCCCAGTCCTTACCAACCAAACATCTCATTACATTCACTACTTTTTTACACTTTGTTATGACCTTATCAATATGAGTACTCCATGTGAGCCTCGTATCGAACCACATACCTAAAAATCAAACCACATTCACCCTCTCCAATTCTCTTCCGTACAATTTCACTTTAATTTCTTCCTGAATATTTTTGCGTGTGAAAAAGGCAATGTTTGTTTTTTCCACAGAGAACTTAAATCCCCACTCCAAGGACCATTGCTCCACTATTTTAATAGCCTCTTGTAGTTTTTTCACTCTATGATTTACATTCCTTCCTCTCTTCCATAAAGCCCCAACATCCGCAAATAATGATCTCCCTATCCCTTGTTCCACCTTCGAGTACACATCATCAATCATTATTGAAAATAAAAGGGGACTAATAACACTTCCCTGTGGGGTTCCATTATCCACCAGAAAGCAAGACGAATACTTTCTTCCCCGGGAGTCTCCTCTTTCCCCACTCCTCTTCTTCTTCTTCTTCTTTGGAGTTTAACGGCAGCTTGCATCCTTTGCGTTGCATTACTGCCATCTTCTGGAGTTAGTTAACTCCTACAGTGTCCATTTTGTCAAACGCTTCCCATCAGTCCTGTTCTCATAAGATATGTGCTCAAATACTTCCTGCCTTGTCCACTTCCACCACACTCCAGAATGTATTTTAAACCGGCTCCTGTTAGTCCTGCTCTTTCCATTCCATCCATCATGTCCTTTCTTTCTATGACATATTTCCAGCAGTTAACAAGAACGTGCTCTACTGTTTCTAGTTCATGACACTGTTCACAGAGTCCAGTTGGATGTTTCGCTATAATGCTGAGAGTCCCGTTCAAGTTACTATGTCCTATTCTAAGTCTAGTCATCACTACCTCCTCTTTCCTATTTTCTCCTCTGTTTCTCTCCCTACCCACTCTTTTTTGTATTGCATGTAGATGTCGTCCTCTTATCTCCTGATCCCAGTACTGCTGCCACTCTTTATTGATTTCCTTCCTTGCTATACTCTTTCCTTCTGCTTTAGAAAGTTAAATTGCAGTGTCTATGTTTTCTTTTCTAACAGCTCGTTTGGCTAATTTGTCCACTTTCTCATTACCCTTAATACCCATGTGCGCAGGAACCCAAATTAATGTGACCTCAGTGCCTTGTTTTACCACTCGTGAATGTATTTCCATTATTTCAAATAATAGGTCTTGGCGATTACTGGATGTACCTAGCTTTAGACTGTACAGAGCGGATGCTGAATCACTACAAATCAGAGCTCTGCTAGGTTTGGCTTGTTCAACCCACTCTAAGGCCATCCATATGGCGTACAACTCAACTGTGTATACACTTAAAAAGTTTGATGTCCATTTGCATACTTCTGTTCTACTACTAGGCACTGCAACAGCAGAACCAGTGTTGTCTGTTATTGGATCTTTTGATCCGTCCGTAAACACCTGTACATACTCTATGTATTTACTTTCTGTATACCAATAAAACTCATAGACTAAATCTGCATTTTCCCTCCTTGCCTTAACTTGCAGCAACTCTAAATTTATGATTAGTGGTTCTAGTATCCACACAGGGATTCTAGGCCTATACACTGTTGGACAGAACTCCATTCCATACACTCCCAGGTCTCTTGCAGCTCCATCCCCTGTCCAGCCAAAACTTGTTTGAACTGTTCCCTCCCTTTCCCAGCAGGCCTGTAGCACTCTTTTGGTTGGATGATTATCTCTGTGTCCTCTCAAATTCATTCAATAGTTTACTCTGAGCTGTTTCCTTCTACTTGAAGGGCACACACAGGTGATGTTCTCACTGCTCCTATGCATAATCGAAGGGCTCCCCACTCCTCGCTCCTCGTGGAGCATTTCACGGTTTGGAATGTCCTTAATTGTTCCAAACATCATTTTTATACTTATTCTTTACCTAACCTATGTGACATGGACAATTTATTTGCTAATCTTTGCTCCCCGTGCGCGCCGTTTAACCATTTTTAAAAAATGTATTTTGATAAAAACTACAGATAGGCTACAACGTTTTAGTTAGGCTACAATCCTCATAGAAAGTAATGATTGCTAAACGTAAGCTTTACGGAGTCCGTAGTGGTAGCAACAATTGCTATGCACAGGAGTGCTTGGTTCAACTAGCCAGTGCTTTGTGTTGGGGAAGGGAAAAATATCAGCTGCTTGGTGTCCCTGTGGGGCGTGGTGCCCCTAGGTACGTGCCCAATTTCCCATATGGTAGATCCGGCCCTGCATGTGCAGTACGAATAAACTAAATTTCCAACTGTACTGTGGAAGTGTTGTAAGATGTCCCACCCTTGCGCGGACATGTGTTGTTTTTGTTTTTGGAACCAAAATGTCAGCATACTTCTTGAAAAAGTATGCTCCCAAATATACAAGGAGCTGTCATGGGAAAAGGTCAGGGAGGATTTGAACAGGGAACAGCTAAGTCAGGAATCAGTATGTCAGGAAGGTTAGTAATAATGTTTTTCCTTCTTCAGTGGAATGCTAGGAGTTTGATAGCGAATGGGCAGGAATTCAAGGGTTTTATTGGGGACATGTTGTGCAAGCCTGAAGTAATATGTATTCAGGAGACGTGGCTTAAGCCTTGTTTGGAATTTGTGTTGCAGAGATATGAGTGTTATAGGAGGGATGGGGGGGGGGGTGTGCTACGTTTGTGAAACAGGATGTACAGAGTAGGTTACTTTCATTAGGAGGAGATATGGAATATGTGGTGGTGGAGGTGTGGTTGAAGGAGGTGAGTCTGGTGGTGGTGAACTTTTATAATCCTTGTCTCAGATTGGAGTTGTCTTTGTTGGAGGGTGTGGTTGGGCATGATTAGTCGGATGGTGGTGTGGTGTGGGGATTTCAATGCGCATAGTACGTTGTGGGGGGGTAATAGGACTGATGGGAATGGGCTGGTGGTAGAGGAGTTGATGGATGCGAGGGGGTTAGTGTGCCTTAATGACGGTAGGGGTACTAGGATAGATTTTAGAACAGGCGCAGCATCAGTTTTGGACCTTACTTTGGTGTCGGAGGAGATGGCTGGGATTTGCTCATTGAAGGTGTGGGAGGAGTCAATGGTGGGGAGTGATCACTATCCGGTGAAGTGTGAAGTGGGTTTGGTGTCAGCCGGGGTGAACGGGACTGGTTTAGCCAGGTGGGTAATTGGAAAGGTGGACTGGGGTAGGTTCCGGATAATGAGTGAAGAGGGTTTGGCATTGGTGGGGGTGGGACAGGGTGTCGATGAACTTAATGAGGAGGTTCGAGCGGCGATAATAGGGGCTGCGGAGTGGTCTATCCCTAAGAGGTCAGGGAGGGGAAATAGGAAGGCGGTGCCGTGGTGGACAGAGAGATGTAAGGAGGCTGTGGCGGATAGGAATAGGGCGTTCAGGGTTTTAAAGAGGACGCACAACAATATTCAACACCTAGTGATGTATAAAAGGTCGCAGGCACTGGTCAGGAGGGTGGTTAAGGAGGCTAAGAGGTCTTATTGGAGGGGGTATTGTGGGAAAATAGGGAGGAGCACGCCGGTCGGGGAGGTCTGGGGTATGATTAAGCGGATGAGTGGGGTGAGGAGGGAGTGGAACTATCCAGTGCTGGATAATGGAGTGGGGACGGCTGTGAGTGATGTGGAAAAGGCTGACATGTTGGCCAAGGCCTTTGTGCAGGTACATAGCTCTAGTAATATGACGGAGGAGTGGGAGGGAGGGGACTAGGGTGGCGAATATAAGGGTGTTGGGGGTGAGGGAAGGTAGGGAAGATGCGATGGATGCTCCGTTTACATTGGCGGAGGTCAGGAGGGCAGTTAGTAGGGCTGGGTTGACGTCCCTGGGGAAGGATGAGGTGTGTTATGCGATGTTGGCTCATCTTAGTGATGTGGCACTGGGGGTGGTGCTGAGGTTATTTAATGAAGTGTGGACAAAAGGGAGGTTGCCGGGCAGTTGGAAGCAAGCGGTGGTGGTGCCGGTGAGGAATCCGGGGAAGGACAATAATAATAATAATGCCTTGCATTTATATAGCGCCTTTCTCACCAACTGGTGACTCAAAGCGCTTACAATGATGAGGGGGAAACTCGCCTCAACCACCACTAAGGACCCTACGAAGCCGGGAAGTTATAGGCTAATAGCATTAACATCACATATGTGTAAAGCAATGGAGCGGATGGTAGCTGAGAGGCTGTCATTTTACCTTGAGATGGGGGGGGTTTATGTCTCCATGTCAGAGTGGTTTCAGGAAGGGTAGGGGTACAATGGACCCTGTGTTGTGCCTGGAGTCAGAGGTGAGGAAGGCACAGGTAAACAAGGAGGTGGTGGTGGCTGTGTTTTTTGATGTGGAGAAGGCGTATGATATGATGTGGAGGGAGGGTCTTTTAATCAAGCTGGATGGGATGGGAGTGGGCGGCAGGGTGTTTAATTGGGTGAAGGATTTTCTAAACTGTCATTCCATTCAAGTGCGGGTGGGTAGGGGGTATTCTGGGTGGTATATAGTGGAAAATGGTACACCTCAGGGAAGTGTGATTAGTCCTCTACTGTTTTCGGTCATGATAGATGATGTATTCTCCGGAATCCGACCGGATATTGGGAGGTCTCTATTTGCAGATGACAGGGCTCTGTGGAAGAGGGGGGGGAGAAATATGGGACATACAGTTAAGAGGGTTCAGGAAGCAATAGACGGGGTAGAGGAATGGTCATTAAAATGGGGATTCAGGTTTTCGGTGGAGAAGACTCAGTCACTTTTTTTTACGAGGAGGAAGGTGGGTCGGGGGGTCGGGTTGAAATTGTATGGGAGTGAATTGGGAAGAGTGGGGTCCTTTAGGTTTCTGGGGGTATAGTTTGATTCTAGACTCACTTGGGCGGTGCATGTGGAGGCAGTGGTTAATAAATGTAAAAAAGAAATAAATGTAATGAGGTGTTTAGCGGGGATGGAGTGAGGAGTGGATAGGTCGACGTTAAGGGCGGTGCATGTGGGGTTAATAAGATCGGTGATGGATTACGGGAGCGTAGCATATGGATCTGCGTCTGCCATTGTGTTGGGGAGGCTGGATGTGGCGCAGGCAAGGGCATTGAGGATTTACTGTGGGGCGTTTAGCAACACTCCTGTGGCGGCTCTACAGGTAGAGGTGGGTGAAATGCCTTTGCGGTTGAGGAGGGCTCAGCTGGCGATGAGCTATTGGGTGGCTTTGAGGGGGCATGGGGAGAATCACCCGACGAAGGGTATTTTGGGGGAATGCTGGGAGCAGGGTAGGAGGAGGATCAATAGTTTTGCTTGGGTGGGAGATAGTCAGGCTAGGGAGATGGGATTATGGGGAAGGGAGTACAGTCAAACGGTGGTGTTTCCGGCGGTACCGCTGTGGTTGTTGCCGCAGCCGGATGTGGATCTGGAGCTGTTGAAGGGGGTGGGGTGTCTCGACAGGAACAGGTAGGTGAGTATATAAAGAAGTGTTTTTATGGACATATACAAGTATATACTGATGGGTCGAATGATCTGGTGACGGAGAGGGTGGGGTGTGCCTTTGCGGTGCCGGAGTTTGGGGTGGCGGTGGGGAGGAGAGTGGGTGATCAGCTGTCGGTATACACGGGGGAGATGGTGGCAATTGTTTTAGCACTGCAGTGGGTGGAGGAGGTGAGACCAGAGAGGGTAGTGGTGTGTTCGGACTCCAGTGCGGTGTTGGAAAGTTTGAAGGGATTCAGCTCTAGATGGAGGCCGGATCTGATTTGGGAGGTGTTACAGGCTTTGTATAGGTTGAAAAGGATGGGGCTGGTGATTAGGTTTGTGAGGGTGCCGGCGCACGTGGACGTAGAGGGCAACGAGATGGCTGATGTTTTGGCTAGGAGGGCGGTTGGGAAGGCCGATGTTGAGGTGGGTGTGAAGATGGGTAGGGCGGAGGCAAATACAATAATTAAGGAGAGGGTTAAACGAAAGTGGCAGGAGGGATGGGACCGGGAGGGCAGAGGCAGGCATTTGTATAGGGTTCAGAAGACAGTGGGTAGGATCAGGCATGGAGGGAGGTGTAGAAGGGAGGAAACGATAATAACAAGGCTTCGGGTGGGGCATGCATGTTTGAATGGGGTTTTAAGGATAATAAAAAAACATCCAGATGGGCGGTGTGGGTATTGTAAGGAGGAGGAGACGGTGGAGCATGTGCTGATGGAGTGCGGAAGGTATGGGAGGGAGAGGGGGAGGATGGTAGCACGAATGAGGGAGAATGGGGTGGAGTTCGAGATGGGGTTTTTAGATACGGGTTTGCATAAAAGGGTTTAGAGGATTTTGTTTGTTTTTATTTATTTATTTTAAAAAATATATATTTACTGTAAGAGTTTATTTTCCTTTTGTTTGTATTCTTGGTGGTAGTTGGGTGGTATAATTTGTTTTGGAGGATGTTTGTTTTGTTTGGTTTGGGATTAGTGGGTAGTCAGCTGGTAGAGTTTGTTTTGGGAGTGGGTTGGGTCCCTGGTCCATACTCCAGTCCGGTAGGTGGCGGTAAAGCTCCTAAAGTTGGATGCAAACCGCCATAAAATAAATAAGAAGAAGAAGCCGATTTACGTCATATCTGCGTCTGACTGCGTCGGCCTGCATCGGAAACAGTCCGAGATGGCCGAAAAATCGGTGCTGCGTGAACTAAGGCGGAAATGACAACAGAAGGTTAAGCAGGCGCCTTGCCACGAGTATACATAGCTGCAGCTGCAGACTCCAAGAAACGCCCCTCACTAAAAGAAACGCCCCTTCAGCTCATTAGCTATGTGAACGTAGTTGAACGTCAAAAAAAAAAAAACGAGGGAATTTAGCCTACGTTATCATAGCAACGTGTTAACGTGTGTTAACGTAAGTTAGTTTGCTGACTCTCTTTAGTTTATCTAGCAAGTGATCATCCATGTAACTAGCTAGGTATAGCACATTCAGTTCCAGAAGGGAACTAACTGACGTAGTTACTTCAGCTGCTTATTGTCAGAGAGCAATGCAGGGCAACGTTAATGTTAAATGATGTCATGCTGTAGGCCTATCTGTGTGGAATTGTGTATTTTTGTAAGCGGCGTAATGAGCGAATAATGACGTTATTTGATGTAAAACGAAATTGATCTCTTGCCAAAGCAAAATGAACTCCACATGTGGTCCTGACAAATTGCTAACTAGGCTACTAATTGTAGCAAGTTTAGATTCTTTAAAAAAATAATAAAGTCAACACTTTTTTTTTTTTTTTTTTGGACATGATAATGGCTTGACCAATGAATATTATCGTGAGTGGTAGCTTAACTGTCGGGTAGCTATATAAAAATACTGTAAATCCTTGAAAATAGCTACTGTATTAGCCATGATTCACCCAGTAGAGCGGGACTGGTAGCTGCATGACGCTAACTGCGCAACAAATGAGCTATTCAAGTGTATAGGGCAGGCTAATTCATAACGCTTTCATTAACCTTAATTTGTGACTTTATTTATAGAGGGGGCACACTCGGCTAATTGTGAGATTTAAAAAAATTAGGCCGTAGCTACATAAAAGGGAAACCATGTTTGTTTCTTAATTAGCTACGTTGTCTAAATTAAACGCGTGAAAGGTCGGCTATAGGCGAGCCGAAGGCTCAGATCACAAACACCGCTTTTGAAAGTGGAACAGCAAAGTTTCCAGTTTGTGGAAAGTGCTCTCTGGTTTTTAAGTTAACGTGCTTACGGATAAATGTTCTGCAAAATGACGTTAGCACTACCGCATTCCTGTGGTTTTCCCTGCCTCGATTACTTGCGATTAAAAAGTCAAACCGACATCGGCATGTCAAAATTGGAAATTAAATTCGACGGTTATGTGAAATTTTACTGTGTAGGCAGATTTCAGATATCAAGAGGCAGCCTTCTAATGGATTTCATCATGATTAGAATAGCCTAATAGGTATATCAGTACAGCAAGAATATGAAACACAAGGCTGATATTATAGTATGTAGATTGCTTTATTATTACATAAACCAATAGGACATTTGTTGCTTTAAGGGCTTGGTTCCTTCGGTAAAAATGTTATACATTTCCCGCAGTGATTGCAGAACGACTGCAGAACTGAAAGGGCCTTGCCACAAAATGGACAAAACATAATGAAAAAATACGACACGGAAAAAAATGTTTTACGCGAGTATTGGAGGCTAACTAAGTTAACTATCAAGCAATATACCTTGCTTGGCAACGTTAAGCAAGCAAGGCCAGCGAATAACTTGGCTTGTGTAAAAAATAATGTATAGTACACAGTACTAACAAATTGGTAAATAGCTTTTCAAGTCCACGAAGCACGCGTTAGGTTAAACTCCGTTATCAGTGGCACGACTTGAGTGAGCAACGTTACTAGAACGGGGAGTCCTGGGCGCGGATTGGCCGAGTTTCTTTGGTTTAGAGCAGAAGTGTGGCTGTGTTCGAAACTGCATTAATAGACGACCAGTAGTACGTGCCGATTTAAACAAAATGTAGCAAGTAGTGTACGGTTTCGAACACAGCCTTTTTCGACAGTCTATGGTTAGTCTGCGTGCTGGTTTTTGTTCCAATCACATCGGTTTTTAGTTTTATAGCAGCTCTATGAAATATACTGGTTCAATTCTGAACTTGAGCACAGCGACATTTTTGTGATGCTCTGGCAGACTGCGTCTGTAGCTGGTGGTTATACAAATATCAGTTCGAGGATAGATGGGGCGGGGGTTTTTTCCCATAGCGCCATATCGTGCTGCCAGCCTCGGGCCGCCATCTACTGGGTGAATCATGGCCCTGCAGTATTTTCACGAATTTACAGTATTTTTTGTAATGTACAGCTAACGTTATCTGAAAGTTAGCGTACAACTCACAATTCATTATGATCATCATAAAATAATTAACTTTTCTGTCAAAGCATCGAAGTTGACCACAATTGGTAGGGTGTCTGGACCACATGCAGGCTAAATTGAGTTCGTTTGGCAAGAGATCAATGTCGTTTTACATCAAATAACTTAGCTAGTTAGTGTGTACCGTACTGTAGGGAACGTAGCCTACAGTGCAACAATGAACGGGAAACGATAAGCCTGTTTTTCATAGGTGACAAACAGTGAGCCACACGATTGGCTTAATGTAGGCTACTGTAATCAAGCTGCAGTTCCGTATAAGAACGAGTTTCCGTTATATTCCTGAAATTATTGGACTTGTTAACAGGCTTTATGTTAATATGTCTGCAAGAAAACTAAACTTTAGTTTGTTCGCCAATTTTGTGATAGTTATTATGCCAGGAGACCAGCTGCTCGTTAGACTTGCTATGCAAATTGCACTCTCAGACTCACTCGTGCATACGTCACCTGGTCCCAGTATGCTTTGCGCACAGGCTAACTGTAGCATTTAGCTTTCAGGCTTAATAGAAACAAGGATTTCAATTTAGAAACTCGGATTTCAATTTAGAAACGAGGATTGTGTTTTAGAAACGAGGATTTCAATTTAGAAACTCGGATTAACTTTTAGAAACTCGGATTAACTTTTAGAAACAAGGATTTAATTTAGAAATAAGGATTTTGTTTTAGAAATGAAGATTTACATTTAGAAATAAGGATTTTGTTTTAGAAACGAGGATTTACATTTAGAAACAAGGATTTCTATTTTGAAATAAGGATTTTGTTTTAGAAACAAGGATTGTGTTTTAGAAATGAGGATTTACATTTAGAAACAAGGATTTATTTTTAGAAACAAGGATTTAATTTAGAAACTCGGATTAACTTTTAGAAACTCGGATTAACTTTTAGAAACAAGGATTTAATTTAGAAATAAGGATTTTGTTTTAGAAATGAAGATTTACATTTAGAAATAAGGATTTTGTTTTAGAAACGAGGATTTACATTTAGAAACAAGGATTTCTATTTTGAAATAAGGATTTTGTTTTAGAAACAAGGATTGTGTTTTAGAAACGAGGATTTACATTTAGAAACAAGGATTTATTTTTAGAAACAAGGATTTAATTTAGCAATAAGGATTTCTATTTTGAAATAAGGATTTTTTTTTAGAAACGAGGATTGTGTTTTAGAAACGAGGATTTTGTTTTAGAAACGAGGATTGTGTTTTAGAAACGAGGATTGTGTTTTAGAAACGAGGATTGTGTTTAATAAACAAGGATTTTTTTTTAGAAAAGAGGATTTCTATTTAGAAACAAAGATTGCTTTTTAGAAATGTGGATTGCACCTCTGGGCCACCGTAATTCTGGCACTTCACCTCTCCACAAATATCAGCCGGCTGGGGCAGGCTATGAACGGTTCGCCGTAATCCATACTTTTAGCGAGCTATAACAGACCATTTCAATACAAACTCAATTTTAAATCGGCTCTAGCCGAACACGCCCAGTGACAGACGTGGCATTATTATTCGCTGGCCCCGCCCCTCAACTATGACAGACACAGACTGTTGCGCGAGCAGAAAAGAGAACCGCGAGCAAGAAAGAGAAACGCATGCGCGAGCAGTATCTGTGCTCGGATAGCAATTTTGCGCGCTTGTGCACGTTATGTGCACGCTCAAAGCCTAGATTTCTCTTCAAAAGCTATAATATTGCACTCAAATACAGACTTTACTCGCGCGCGAGTATGTCATGGAGGAATTATATTCTAGTCTTAAAAGCACAGTGACAGAATTTGAGGATTTTGAAGTAGAGGACTCACCCCCCTCGGAGTCCCTCACGTCAGAGTCCGAGCAGCATGAAGATGGCCCACAGCTATATTTGTTCAAGCCGCTTGCTCCGGCCGCTGAGCCTGGTGCAGCGGCCGTGGCAGAAGCGGATAACTGGAGAATGGGTGAGGTTTCTCATCTGCAAACTGCTGCGGGAGGCTAGGCTACGTCCTTCGCTATGCAGCAGTGCATTCAGAAACCAAGCCACCATGGGAACAACCCGGGACCCCATACAGTCCTTTTCTTTTAGGCCTTCACTTTTGTTGTAGCCGGAAGGGGCAGGGATTACTATCAATTAAAATGTATGGTTTGTGTAGCTACTCACTGATCCCAGGACTATTGCAGTATTTATTTTGCATACTGCATGTCACATACTAAACAGAATGCAGTAAACAGTACACCGTACACAGGACACAGCACGCAGTAGAAGGGCTCTGATTGGGACAGCCCTAAAGGCTAACCCTGCCACGTTCCCAGCCCGCACCCGGACTATGATTGGACAGTTGATTACATTCAATTTAGGCACAGAAATGCCCTGGTGCTTTGAAAAAATAACAATGATTTATTAGAAGCCGTTTAAGCCATAATTCTTTTTGGACCTCATATATACATACAGGTGCAGCTCAAAAAATTTGAATATCGTGAAAAAGTTCAATATTTTTTGTCACTCATTTCAGAAAGTGAAACTCATATATTATATAGATTCATTACACATAGAGTGAAATATTTCAAGCCTTTATTTCTTGTAATTTTGATGATTATGGATTATGAAACCCAAAATTCAGTGTCTCAGAAAATTAGAATATTTTGCTTTAACATATTTTTAAAGTATCATATTTAATATTTGGTCGCATATCCTTTGCATGCTGTTACTTCCTGAAGTCTGTGACAAATCAACATCAAAAGACTCTCGATGTCTTATTTTCAGGTACTGTTACAAGCGATACTATAACCTCTCTGCATTTGAACTGATCTCTATGGGAATTTGGGGCTGAGACTAGATTCAGCTGTAAATTACACTGGTACAGTATGGAACACATGGCTGGCTAAATGGCTGTACGTCATCAAGGGTCTGAGCTATCGAACGAGCCCCAAACCATCACTCTGTTGCCAGATGTTGCGTAGATGTGGATGGATCACTGCAAGGGTTATTTCTCCTGACTCATTTTCCTATAGAACTCTATGGGGAAAAAAGTCAGGAGAAACAACCCGTAAAGGGATCCATCCACATCTACTCCATATCTGGCCGCAGAGTGATGGTTTGGGGCTCGTTTGATACCTTAGACCCTTGATGACATACAGCCATTTCGCTAGTCATGTGTTCCATACTGTACCAGCTTAATTTACAGCTGAATCTAGTCTTACCCCCCAATTCTCATAGAGATCAGTTCAAATGCAGAGAGGTTATAGTATCGCTTGTAACAGTACCTGAAAATAAGATATTGAGAGTCTTTTGATGTTGATTGGTCACAGACTTCAGGAAGTAACAGCATGCAAAGGATATGCAACCAAATATTAAATATGATACTTTAAAAATATGTTAAAGCAAAATATTCTAATTTTCTGAGACACTGAATTTTGGGTTTCATTAGCTGTAAGCCATAATCATCAAAATTACAAGAAATAAAGGCTTGAAATATTTCACTCTATGTGTAATGAATCTATATAATATATGAGTTTCACTTTCTGAAATGAGTGACAAAAAATATTGAACTTTTTCACGATATTCTAATTTTTTGAGCTGCACCTGTATATTCCGCTCTCACATACACATGTTTTTTCTTTCACATACATTAACTTTACTCTCACATACATATGTTCTCACTCTCACATACATGTATGGTCTTTCACATATGTTCTCACTCACATACATATATTCTAGCTCTCACTTATGTATATTCTGATTGCCACATACACTACCATTCAAAAGTTTGGAGATATTTTTATGTTTTTCAAAACATTGTCAAAACATTGATAATGTTACAAACTACTTTTTCCATTTCATTCTATTTCTAATTTAGCAATTGTAGCCATTTTAACATATATATTATTTTCAGGTACTCTTACAAGCGATACTATAACCTCTCTGCATTTGAATGGATCTTTATGGGAATTGGGGGGTGGGACTAGATTAAGCTGTAAATTACACTGGAATAGTATAGAACACATGGTTGGCGAAATGGCTGTAAGTCATTATAATGTATATATAATGTGTCTGCTTTCAGATTAAGATCTTGTCTCCTCCCATTGTGTTTTAAATGTGGCTGTCAATTTATTGACCCAATAGCAAAGACTGTAATCTTTAAAACAAGCGTATTCTTTTTTTTTTAGCATCTTTATTACTAAAATGTTTTCTCTTTGCTGTTTTTTTTATTTACAAGTACTGCCCCACTTTACCTGAAACCCACTGTTTATCTAACACTGTCAGGTTAAGTGGGACAGAACTGTAAATTTGATTTTCATAAAATCTGATGGGGATATATACTAATTCAAATTATATTTTAATACTTTGCCAAAAGTGATTCATTTTAAGACTATAAGCTAGATTTTTACATAATAATTGACAGAATGTCAGCCTTATCATTCTAAAACAATATTTAATTTGTCAGCATGCTTACAATGAACTTTCTTGTGTTTGAAAATTAGCAACACACCCACAATTATGATGGCACACCATGACACCAATAAAAAGCTTTATTTAATGTGAAGTAGCTTGTTTGATACCTTAGACCCTTGATGACGTACAGCCATTTCGCCAGTCATGTGTTCCATACTGTACCAGTGTAATTTACAGCTGAATCTGGTCTCACCCCCCAATTCCCATAGAGATCCATTCAAATGCAGAGAGCTTATGGTATTGCTTGTAACAGTACCTGGAAATAAGATATCGAGAGTATTTTGATGTTGATGGGTCACAGACTTCAGGAAGTAACAGCATGCAAAGGATATGCGACCAAATATTAAATATGATACTTTAAAAATAGGTTAAAGCAAAGGGTATGAATACTTATGTAAATGAAAGATTTCGGTTTTCGATTTTTAATACATTTTCAAAAATTTCTAAAAACATGTTTTCACTTTGTCATTATGGGCTCTTTTGTGTAGAATTTTGAGACAAAATATTAACTCAATCTATTGTAGAATATGTCTGTAATGTAATAAAACGTGGATAAGGTGAAAGGGGTATTCAGACTTTCCGGCTTGACTGTATATTTAATCTATACTCACGGAAATGTTCCAGTGATTGTTATCATTTATGACACCCAAGAGAAGATGATATTTGCTTGGATCAACCTGAAATCAACAAATAACAGGTTACGAATGACTGAATATTAATTTAATAATATTTTTTAAATAATAAAATATGCGCTTATTTGCACATTACATTACAATTTAAATTACAGGTTAGTTTTTTCAAGTTAAATAATTTAATGATATCTGCACACACTATTTGATATTTACATTTCTCAGGGTCCGAAGTGACCCTTGCCAAATTTTGGTCACGGCAAAGGTATCGATCATGTAGGCCTTGTCCTCATGTTCGTTGTTGTGTTTTCTCACAAGAGTAGAGATGTATGCATTAATCACCTTTAGTAAAATAAAAATATTGTGCATGTGAGACGCATTCCAATTTTGGCTTATTTTTGTACTTATAAAATGTTATTGAACTTACACTTTAAGTTTAAATGCTTTTATGTTAGAACAACTGTACCCAGAACATGTCCATTAGTAGTAAACATGAATAATTTATAATGGTGTGTAATTGCAGAGTACTGTATCTCACTCTCCAGCTCTTGATTAGGTGCAAGGCGTGCTATATCCCAATCAAAAATTTTGTATGGCCCAATTTTTGCCATTAGAACATTCCCAGTCCTCCCAGACCAAACAGCTTCAACACCTGCCAAAATGTAGAACAAAAAACTGTTCTTACACTATGAAACTATCGTATGCTGGAGATATGCTTTAACAATGTAATTGGTCATTTAAATATTACTGCTGTGGTCAGCAATGGTTGGACTGGAAACAATATCACTAATCCCTCAGTAAAATATGCTTGTGGTAGCCTGAAACTCGAATCAGCTCATCATCAAATTGTAATATACACATGTGCTTACATTTTTCATTGTCACCCAGATCAGGAGCATAAGGACTTTGGACGGGTGAGGCAGGAGGGCTTTGGACGGGTGAGGCAGGAGGGATTTGGACGGGTGAGACAGGAGGGCTTTGGACGGGTGAGGCAGGAGGGCTTTGGATTGGGGAGGTAGGAGGGCTTTGGACGGGTGAGGCAGGATGGCTTTGGATGTGTGAGGCAGGAGGGCTTTGGATGGGGGAGGTAGGAGGGCTTTGGATGGGTGAGGCAGGAGGGCTTTGGATGTGTGAGGCAGGAGGGCTTTGGATGGGGGAGGTAGGAGGGCTTTGGATGGGGGAGGCAGGATGGCTTTGGACGGGTGAGGCAGGAGGGCTTTGGATGGGGGAGGCAGGATGGCTTTGGACGGATGAGGCAGGAGGGCTTTGGACGGATGAGGCAGGAGGGCTTTGGACGGGTGAGGCAGGAAACACACAATTTCTGCTTAAAAGTTTGTGAGGAACACGTGGTACCTCCTCAACAAATGGAACCAAGTGGTCGACACTGACTTTGTTGATGGTGACACTCTTTTTATTGATCAGGTCAGCACTCTTTCCCTCAAGTTGTTTTAAGGTGAAAGGCCCCAGAAAGTCTCTGTCCAACTTTCCCCCTTTCCTCTGCTGGCTTTGGCAGTTCTCCCGAAGCACCTTCTCTCCCGTACGGAAGATGTGGGATCCGGTACCAGAAGGCTTATTTTTTTAGCTTGTTTTTGCCCTTGCCGTTTTCAGATTTCTCCTCACTACCTCTTGGATGTCATCCTGCATCCTTATCCCTGGGTAGACTCAGTCTCAATTATGTCCTCTGCAGTTCCATTCACCTTAGAAATAAGAAATATTGATAAATTAATAGACGTTAACATAGACAAGTAACATTAACAACAATTTTTGTTGCATTTGACAATTTTTTCATTGTCCTGCAAATTCAGTATTGATCAGGAAGAATGAAGAAGAACACTATTAGCTCACACAGAAAGATTCTGGGACCTCAGAGAAGTACCGTGCCTCTCGTCCAAACATAAGAAAAAATGGTGAATGTTTTGTGGTCAACTGCTTTTTTGTTCGTATATTGAACATGACCGCATCAAGATACGTGTCCCAGTTTTGCAAGGGCCCTAAGGAATGTAATTTTTTACAACACTGTACAATACAGAATAAAGTATGACATAAAGCATTGAATAATTATCAGAAACAATCAATACATTTCTGCATGAAAAATAAATGAAAGTAATTTGCATTTTGATGAGGCTTTGTTAGTTGATGCTGCACAGTTAGGAGACTTACTTCTGTATGGTGTGGTTCATTTTCTCCACCAGCCCATTTGTCTACGGGTGGTTTGGTGCGCAAAGACTCCTTGATACCGAAGAGGTGACAAACCTCTTTGTTTATATAAAAGCGAAGTGGGATGCTAAAATCATCATCTAATACAAGCATAATACACTAGATGAATACTCTATAATACAGTTTTACAAGCGCTTATTCATATATGATGTACAGTATGTAATATAAGACAATGGGAATACATTTTTCTACTTATGCAATTACATAGGTCCAAGTCCATGTTAAATAATACACAAACATGGTTGACAAATTCTCTCCCCTGATCTTTTAATATTCTTTTTCGGGGCCTCAAACCGGCAAAAATCTTGGTGATGCATGAGGTCATAAATAATAATAAAACACTGTTAACTTACAATTATGGGTGTGTATTGTTGTGGGCACTTTATTGAAGACTTTCCCTGGCATGATGAGCACTGTTGAATCTGTAGATGAAAGAACTGATATGACTTAAGAAAACCTTATACTATGGTATGCCTGCTGTAACAGCAAGTCAATGTGTTTTACACAAGCAGTTCACAGAAACCATGCAACAAAGGAAATAAACGTAACATACACTGCCTGGAAAAAAAATTTGCACAATAATATTTCGTTTGGACTGCCTTTAGCTTTGATTACGGCGCGCATTCGTCGTGGCATTGTTTCGACAACCTTATGCAACGTCACAACATTTATTTCCGCACATTAATTTTTGGCCGAGATCTTGTATTGACGACGGGAGAGTCGAACCACTCCGTAAAGTCTTCTCCAGCACATCCCAAAGACTTTCAATGGGGTTAAGGTCAGGACTTTCACACAATAATTGGTGGTCAGTTCTTGTGTGAAAATGATTCCTCGTGCTTCCTGAACCACTCTTTCACAATTTGAGCCCGATAAATCTTGGCATTGTCTTCCTGGAATATGCCCATTGATGGTCATTCAGTACATTCAGGTACTCCGCTGACTTCCTTTTATTGCTGCATAACGTTGTTGAGCCTAGACCTGACCAATTGAAGCAATAAGCAAGCAATGTCTTTTTTTTGTACTGTTTTCAATTAAATATATGGAAAAGAAAATGTACAAATCGCTGCTTTATGCTTTTATGCGCAGTTTACATACTGTCCCAACTTTTTTGGAATTGGGGTTTGTATATAAAAACATAAAGGAATTATAGAGATATCATTTTACAAAGGAAATAAAAAAGTTTATTGTACATATGTAAAACTCACCCATCTGTCAATGTCGATGCTCATTCCAGGCCAGTAATACCTGTGTGAAATGGCATCCTGTGTTTTCTCCTTTCCACTGTGTCCACCTGTGGCACTGTCGTGGAATTCTATAAAAATTTCATCTGCTTCTTCAGCACTCCTCACAACCTTTGCTCTTACCTCTCTTGCAGTACCCTTATGATGGACATAAAAAAGTGTGCCGTCTGAAAATAATTAAATAACCAATAAAAGAAAATCATAAATATACACGTAGCACTTTTCTCTTTCCCATTTCTATAGATTACAGCATCCGACATGTAATCTAACTGGCGACAAGACAAGTTTTGCATTATCCCATCCACCAATTACCACAGATTGAACAATGTTTATCACTTTTTGAACTGATAATCTTTTTTTGTCCTCTGCCCTGTGTGTATCAGAGGCTAGTGATGCATTGGGTATCAGAGGCTAGTGGCTATAGTGTATTTTGTCCAGGTTTATTTAGGCAAAAACAAAATGCTAGTGGACAATGCAGGCGGCAGTGTAGTATCATGGTAATGGAACTGGGCTTGTAACCCAAAGGTTGCCGGTTCGATTCGCAGGTAGGACACTGCCGTTTAACCCTTGAGCAAGGTACCTAACCTGAATTGCTTCAGTATATATCGAGCTGTCTAAATTAATATGTAAAAATGCAAAAAAGACGCTGTGTAATGCTCATAAAATTTGCTACATTAAAATAAGATACTTGTCGAGGCCTAAAATCACTTCCTGGACTTCCTGAAGAAGTTCACTATATTAGTTCACTTCATTTTAACTTAATTTAAAAGTTATTTTTAAGCTTAGAAATTATATAGGGTCTATACAGGGCTCCTAATAGTAAGATATCTTCTCTTGTTTTCTCATTACATAACAAATAGACTGAGGTCAAAAATGAATTATTATATATATTTTGGCAACTTTGTGGACACTTCCAATTGGATTTATTTTGACTTACCTTGTACAACATATTGTTGTGCGCGTCTTCGAATCACAACTTTTTGTGCCTTCGGTATGTTTTCTGGGTATTTACCCATGGTTTTGTACCTGAATACCTCTTCATACTGCATCGGATCCATTGTCTTAAAATAAAAACAGTAAAATTGTGTAAAATTTGAAATATGTTTACACTGTGGTGATTATGCAACTTTGGGCACTCTTGGCCTTGTCAACTTTTAGAAAATGAAGCTTCTTGAAATATACTTAGTAGTCTGATTATTTTTCTGGAAATGATCATGATCCAATTATAGATTTTTGTCAATTCTACTTTGGTACTTGGCCCTCAAATGACAAATAGAGGATTGCTTAATAATATGCATAACATACAGTATGTCTGCATAAATACAATGAATTTTGAACACTGAACAAAAGTACCATCATTTCAGACAAAGTAAATATAATTGCCCAATACAATGCATTATAAATAGGGACACCTATTTATCTAGGGCAGTTTTTCTCCTTGCAGTTCCCACAGCAAGGATCCCACAGAAAGGATTGTTTTATTGCAAATTTCTAACACATCCAGTACCGAAATATATACTCTAAATTTAGTGTGCTTAAAATCCCCAAATGATATACTTATTTCCGAGTTTAGCTGATAATGGAGGATATTTTTATGCCACTAAACAGTATGCAGTAGCCTAAGCAGTAGGCTATACAGCCGTCCTATGCCAGGACGCAGACAATTCGGACACAGCCCATGTAAAAAGTGATTGGAGTTTTTGCTTCCGGAACCTAAGTCCTGCGTTTCCACTCGATACAGCCTTGAGCCTACTACGCCTGAAATGAAACACTGCTTTGTAGTTTGTTTATCTAGTCTATCAGCCCAATAATGTAGCTAAGTGGAGCAAGATTGTTGCCCCGCCCACTGATTACCGTATACAACCTCGTACATGCGCTATAATACAGGCGCTTTTATGCCTTTCTGTCGATGTGACATTGGGGGGGGCAGATAGAGCTTTCTTCTCTGATATTTGGTGGGGGGTCCCCCGCGTAAATGATGCCTATGGCGCGAGCAGCACATTTTTTGCATTCATTTAACCGTAAATACAGTTTTTGGAGTACAAAGAGCCCATGTAGGCTTTGGTTGTAAAGTACCAGTAGGGTTGTGTTTAGGAGTTAGGTTTTAGAAATCAAAGGTCCTTGAAGCTTTTTGAATATTTGAATATTACACCATTTAGGCTATTTTGAGAAAAAATATATAAATGTAGCTACAAGTAAAAAACAAAAAAAACAAAGCCCTAAACGCGATAGGTCACTGTGGAAATGTCGACTGTACGGGACTTTGGCGAAACGTAACAAGATAAACTCTTCAGGGTTGATCATAACACAGTGGTAGCTGCCAGGGTCGGATTAAGGCTATAGTGCCCCTGGGCATCAGCATCCCAAAATGTCCCCCCCAACATACATGTGTGCCCATTCTGCCCAACATAATCGGTGAACTGTGGTAGGGTAAACTGAATCTAACACAATGTACTAAGGTATAACATACACTTAGACAGGCCAGAATTAAATGTGAAATGTGAACTAAATGTGAACATACCATCAGATTTTTAAAAAGGGTATAGGCCTCATAGCTATTAGAAACTGTTTAACTGTTGAACCACAATTTTGCTGTTGATTTCAACATACACAAAAAAGATCTAAATGTTATTACCGCAAAAATAAACATGGTGAGGCCGATAGGGACAATACATTTTCTGTATAACATCTGAACACAGTGCCTAACAAAAATAGAAAAATTATTTTAAGTAAATCAATAGATAATAAGAAAATAAGTAGGCTACAACAATTAGGCTACTATTACCAATACTCAATAAAAAAAATATAGAAATCATGTAGGATGATAGGCTATATAGCCTAAATCAAAGAGCACTACAACATATTGACCCACGTGGGGGAGTGAACATAATTGATTGGTAATAAAATATTGCCCCTATGTCAAGCCCCACCCAAGTCCAGCTCTCTTTAGTAACTAGTTACTGTTGCTAATTTCATCAAGATTTCGCTTTGGAAAGCAAGTTTCCTCGCAAACCGGGGCCAGTGCGAGAACCCAACCAGTTATAGCTATGAACCTGCATTATGTAGGCTACTTTGTGAAATTGAACACAGATTAGAATGCTAATCAAGCGAGTCACGGGTATAGGCTACGTTACAGTGTGTTAGGCTACATTTCATTCAGTTCATGGTCATGTCTGGGGAAAAAAACTGCTTTATTTTCCTATGTAGCCTAAAGGAAGCTAAACTAAGCATATTCGACCAATGCTTACTGTATTTACTGTGTTCGACCAGTTGACACTATGCACATAACTCATAAATGCTTCCAGGTAACGGTTAATCAAATCAAATAAGTTGGTGTCATCTTTAGTCTAATTCTTTCTGCTTGTGCTCCCACCTCCGTACAGGTCAGAGTTTAACGTTACTTTTCTCTAACATTCTTCTGCTAGGTAGTTTTCATTCATTGAGTCAAAAATCATGTATTTGAAGGGGTTTACACAGATATGAATCTGGACACAATCCGTAGGCGACTTGAAGTTAAAATGTAGACTATAACGTGTAGACTATAATTATAACTATAATGTAGACTATGTAAGTTATGTAACGAACAAAACGTTTTTATTTAAGTTAACTAGCTACAATGGCTATGATATAACATAGCCTATAATAAGGAAAATATCAGCGCATAAAGAATCAGCAACTTTATCACTCTCAGCGTAAACAAGAGAAGGTTAATCTGTTGTCAGTGGAGCGACACTGGCGTAAAAAGGCATAACTGTTCATAGCCTATCGTGCACAGCTGGGCAAGTAACTAGCTAACATTACCAAACAATTTAATTGAACATCATTTTTATATTTACCTAACCTATGTGACATGGACAATTGATTTGAGAATCTTTGCTCCCCATGTGCACTGTTTAACCATTTTTATTTCATTTTGATATAGCCTACAGACAGGCTACAACTCTTCGTTTTAGTTAGGCTACAATCCTTATTCCTTATAGAAAGTAAAGATTTCTAAACGGAAGCTTTACGGAGTCCGTGGTGGTTAGCAAAAATTGCGGTGCACAACAGTGCTCTGATTGGTGGTTCAGCTAGCCAGTGCTTTGTTTTGGGGAAGAAGAAAATAATCATCGGCTGCTTGGTGCCCCTGTAGGGCGTGGTGCCCCTGGGCACGTGCCCAATTGCCCATATGGTAGATCCGGCCCTGGCAGCTGCATATAGCCTACAGGTAAGATATTTGGTTTCATTAACATATTTATAGCTACGAGAGATTTTGGAGAAAAGAAATTAGGTGTCTTCTAAACCGACAATGCATCAGGTAGCCAGTAGCCTACAGTAAGCAATGGAAAACGCCGAATGCCTATTTGTACAACATTTAAAAAATATATTGTTTCTAGCTATATCTGAACATGATTTTCTTGTAAACGGTGCATTTTACAGTCTGCGGCTGTGGCAAGACGATGGTCGTAAGCGCTTCGGTCTATTAATATCACCCTCTTATTGTATTGCACTGCATGTATCAATCCTGCGGGTTTTCTTAAAGCTGTAGCCTAGTTTATAATTTAAGACAAACATGAATACTGTAATTGGGACCGATACGTTTACCACTATAGTATGGGGCGCCAACGTGGATTGGGTTAAAGCTTTTACCTTTTCAGAAGTTAGAGCTTCAAAGGTAGCCTAATTCAAAGTTGGAGCATGTTCCATCCAAGGGGCCAAGACTGGGGGTGCGTCTCAATAGTAGAAAAATGCAACCCTTCCTCTTCCACTACCTCCCCGGAAACGGATCTTTCATTCCTCCCTCCCTCCACTGTCCCAATAGTGTAGAAAACCAGCGAAGTGAGTAGGGTATAGCTGCAGCCTGCAGACTCCAAGAAACGCCCTCCAAGAAACGCCCCTCACTCCAAGAAACGCCCCCAACCAACTACGGTGGCCTTGGGGGATCCTGTTGGTTCGCTGCTGTTAACCCGCAGCAAAATTATGCACACTAATATAAATGGATATAGTGAAAGTATTTAAATGCATGTAAGCCAGCTAAACAGTCCGTTCTATCCATATCCATTCTATCCATTGTTACCACTCATATTTCTGTCATGAGCCAAATGAATTACGTTAGAGTGCTATATATTTTTACAATACAAGCTAGTGAAAATTAACATGGCCGGGGAGTCTATTGAAGAAGTCAGTAGTTTGTATTGAAATGATCTGTTATAGCTCGCTATATATATATTGTCGCTTTGGATAAAAGCGTCTGCTAAATGAATGTAATGTAATGTAATGTAATGCTAAAAGTATGGATTACGGCGAACCGTTCATAGCCTGCCCCAGCCGGCTGATATTTGTGGAGAGATGAAGTGCCAGAATAGATAAACTTTCAGAATTACTCGATTGTTTTCGGACGCTTAAGCGGCCCACAGCGTTCACTTTTTTCAATGGAATAATATGGTGCTGTGTCTGAAGATATTCATATCGAAAGCAATTTATTACATTGTTATTTCGTTGTATTGAAGACAAAAGTAGAATAATTTAGGAATATTTTATGAATGAAACTCATTGGTTAATGCAATTTAGAACTGTTCAATGAACCTATGTGTAACCTAATTGTAATTTTTAATTGTTATTTTGTATTTCTGAATCATTATTATTTAATCATTCGGCAGGTTATCATTCGAGCAAGCTTGTTACCACCAGCTGTGCCAGCCGTTTCATTTTGTTCATTATTAAACCCTCCAGAATAAAACAGAACAACCCCTCTTTTTTAAATGTCACTCCTAAATCCACTCTGAGATTCTTTAGTGCAACAGTAGCATTTTAATGGGCTGTATTGGCCTATTGGAATAGGAAAACGACTTCCAGCATAATACATTTGATAGCCTTTTCTCTCAATTAAAACCTAACTTTAAAAAAAATTATAATAAAAAAATGCACATATTGACAGACATGATTGTTCACGTCAATTTGTTGGCCTAACTAATGGGCAGGTTGGAGTTACATATACAGCTCTGGAAAAAATTAAGAGACCACTGCAAAATTATCAGTGGTCTCGTTATTTCGGTTCCGTACTCTAGCACTTTGAGTTTGAAAGGATACAATGACAATGAGGTTGAAGTGCAGACTGTCAGCTTTAATTTGAGGGTATTTCCATCCATATCGGATGAACGGTTTAGAAATTATAAAACCTTTTCTAGGTGGCATCCTATGACAGTGCCATGTTTAAAGTCACTACTAAGCTCTTCAGTACGACCCATTCCAATGCCAATGTTTATCTATGGAGATTTCATGGCTATGTGCTTGATTTTATGTACCTCTTAGCAGTGGGGGAGGCTGAAACACCTGAACTCATTACTTAGTAGGGGTGTCCACATACTTTTGGCCATATAGTATATATATACACTGCTTAAAGAAATTAAGGGAACACTTAATTAACTCCTCGTTTAATATCTCCTCCACGCTCTTGAGACTGTGCTGGGAGACAATAGGTAACCTAATTCTCGTGGTTAATAGTAAATAGTAAATCTCACTGTACTGTTTTAAAGCTGATCGTGAAAAACGAATAGCCCAACTAAAATGTTCCGTGAAATATATATATATATATATATATATTTCTTATTTCGTCCTAAAACCGTCATTAAATAACGTTATCTACACAATGAGAAATTTGCAGAATGTATGTAGCTAACGTTAATCTAAAATGTAGGCTATTGCCTGGTGGATTATAAATGAATTATTTTAATTGAAAATCTTACTCTTAGTTTAACTAACCAGGAATGTCATTATTGTAGTGTAGTTGGCCTATATCACATCATGAAAAGTAAAGCTATTTCTGATTATTTGCGCCATGCTTCTATCAATAATACAAATGGGCATTCTGATAAGGTCTGGGGTAATTTAGGGTACCCCTCTCCGCAGGGAAGAACAAGTTGTGATTGGCAGATGGTGTCTGACTGATAGCACAACATTCTTTAGTTTGACACATCACTTTAGTAGCTAGTTTCAGCACTGGATTAGACGTGTTTCTGAACAAACTTTGTATTTCATAATAATTGCAAGTATAAGTGGCATTGCTGAAAATGAACGAATAGGCTGGTAACGGCATACTTTACGTAGTCTAATGACCTCAGTCGACTGAGCCAGATTTCGCTCATTACGCCGCTTACAAAAATACACAATTCCAGACAGATAGGCCTACAGCATGACATCATTTAACATTAACGTTGCCCTGCATTGCTCTCTGACAATAAGCAGCTGAAGTAACTACGTCAGTTAGTTCCCTTCTGGAACTGAATGTGCTATACCTAGCTAGTTACATGGATGATCACTTGCTAGATAAACTAAAGAGAGTCAGAAAACTAATTTACGTTAACACACGTTAACACGTTGCTATGATAACGTAGGCTAAATTCCCTCGGTTTTTTTTGACGTTCAACTACGTTACCATAGCTAATTAGCTGAAGGAGCGTTTCTTGGAGTCTGCAGCTGCAGCTATGTAAACTTGAGCGAAGTGGCTTCAAACTCGGCTTTTCCTCCCCTCCGGCGAAGCATCGATGTATGCTACTGCGGAACTTTTTTCACATTTTTGGGTGACATCATCACGCTCACGCCGACAGAGATTTAAGAAAAGGCAACATTGATGATGCGTAACTATGCCTTATATGAATTTCCCCAAGATAATGATGCCCCAATGCAAGATATTTAGCTTAAATTGTGTGTGCTTCAGTAGGTTATTAGCACACAATGGACATAACATCCTACAACGAATAACAAAATGCCAGTCTGTTTTTGTGGTTCATATCCTACATAAAAATTTGGCAATTTAAGTCGGGGAAACAGCTTTATTTATTTTCTTGCACATTAACGTTGCTTATTCATGAACATGACTGTATATAAATATAGCCTAAGCATGACAGCTACCATTTCAGTAGCTATGTGAATGCATTAATGAATGTATTCAACCATTCCAAAGGACGTTTTTAGATTTGATTTTAAAAATTACAGTAGCCTATAGGCCTATGAGGTGATTTAGTGCTTGGTATCTTCAGACATCGGGAACATCGGGATTCTGGAATTACAGTAAATTGTTATGTTTGCGTAGCAGCTATAACGTTTACTTTGATCGAATGTTGCTGATTACATGTTAATTAGTGTCTCCACGCGAACCGCAATACAGGCTATATTAACACTGTACGCAACTAGGTTACTTGCACTTGTCATAGTTATGATAGAGCAACTTCATCAATAGTCGACGGCGATTTTGATGACGGTGAAGCAGATTCGCCTTCCCAATTTTGTTCACGACTCCTCTCCTTCACTCCCCTCCTCCCCTCCCTTCCTCCACATACTTCCGGGTAGTAGAGGAGTGGTAGTGGGGGAGTGGAGGTGGGGAGTGACAAATATTGGGACGCACCCTTGGCTTTCGTTTTGAAGCTCACTTCCTGTTTGGGCTGGGAGCGGCAATTGTGCCGTTGCATACTAGCGCCGGTTGGCTCCAGTCGAGGTCTTTCACCATGTAAGTCAATGGCAGCAATGTGGTCAAAATACTCAATTATTTTTTCCCCACAAAACTTTTTAAATTCCAATAGGTGCCTTTCCTTCATCTAATGCCTCTGCATTTTAAAATATTGTGTCGTTTGGACAGGGTATTAACATTTGTTCAGGACCAATCAGAGGGACAGGTTGAGTCCTCTTCGGCTCCACGAAGCAGACGCAGTTTGTAAAACTTTTGGAGACTCAATTTGGTTTTTACTAGGGATGTACCTAACGACTAATTTCCCTGACGTTTAAACGGAAGTTTATACTTAGACTAGTCGACTAGTCTAAAAGTAAGAAAACACTCAGAAAACAGTCAAAATTTAGCACAATTTAATCTATAAGGTTAAACATTGTCCGAAAAAATATTGCGTATATTATAAGAGCCATTTGAAACCGTTAATCACATTCTTCAATAACCAAATCGTATTTTAAATGCAGCTGAAATGTGTGGCACTTTGCGCCTTGCATTATGAACATTGCACATTATCCTACAAAACATGACAATTCACTAAATAAAAGTTAACAAATAACATTTATTGAAAACAATATTCAACGTAACAAAACATTTTTAGGAAACGTGCCTGATTATTACAACGGCATTTTCATTGGGTGAACGCGATCGCATAGCAAATACAGTAAAAAATAATAATCGGTCATCAGAAAAGCTACCAATAATAGGAACACAAAAAAATAACAATTAGGCCGACTGATCGACGTGACATTAGATTCGTTTTATTGGGCTATTCAACAACGCGATAGGCCTACTTACTCTTTCCACCTCGCTGGTTTAACTTGCAGGGCGAACAGGCTAATGTGTTTTGTTTTTTTCCTTCGTTTTTTTAAATTATTTTTTTAATCCGGCGTTGTTAACATTAGTAACGGATTCTCGTTTTTTTTATAAAGCAACATTTGACCAGGAAAACATGAAATTTCAGTGCAAATTATGTCAATATGTAATTTAAATGTGTACATTAATAAAATAGTAAGTTTAACCAACTAGCATTTCTGGTGCCGACTAGCGAGGGTAGCAACGTTTAATCGGCTAGTCGACTAAAGGCGCACATCCCTAGTATTTTCCCTAGGCCGTGGGAAGGCAATGGGTGACGTCACAGTGACTTTGTCCATATTTTTATACAGTCTATGGTTCCATCCAACTCGCTGCGCACACTGTCTTTCTACCGAGTTGCTCCAAAGATTTAGATTGCACTCTGCTGAGCCGCATTTCTATAGTTTATGGTTCTATGCTTCTTCGACTCGTCTTCTTGTACTGACATCTTGAAGGCGACTAGTACTATATATCGCCATTCGCAGGCCGAAAGACCATATTGCACCCAAAAAATTCAATAAAATTAATTTGGATATGATTTTCTTTGCAGTTTTCTCAATTATTGTCATTTTTGCGGTTGCGATTTCCATTTGGCTGTCCGTAAAATCATTTTGGCGGCCGCCAAACAATTTACTTTGTCGGAAAAACCCTGACGTATGTATATACTGTATTTTTGAACGCTTGCATCTTTTTCCTGCCAGCACTTAATTTCTGCCAGAAGCAATCAATTTGCAGTGAAGATAGGATGTGTAACGTTGTATGAGGCATGGAACATTTTAGTGTGATGACAAAATGGAGTAGACACTCCCATGCACCTCTGCATTTCTAGACGCCGATTGCCGAGATTTACAGACGTCCTTTGATAATTATTTTACAGACATTGTCCTGAAAATTATCTCGTCCGAATAGGGCTAAATACAATACTAATCAACATTTTTGACTTTATAAAACTTTGCAAGTATGATCATACATGATTTTTACAGACCTTCTGCATATAGGTAGATTTAGCAACCTCACGTTATCACCCGAACATAAGTATAGATCCAGTTGGCGTTCTGTCATAATTGAAGGTCGGGGCCAGCGAGGGGGAAAACAATTTCGCTTCCGTCACTGTTCTGAATAGGGACACATCGTAGATCAAGCTAACTATCGTTATTTTATTAAAATGTCAGAAAATTACATTGACACGTTGTTTCTTAAAGGCATTTTGGCAAAATAAACCAAACAGTAGGCTACTCGAGTGCCTTATGCAGTTAGAGGGAACAAATGATCCAACTTCGTGGTCTCCGGTATCATTCCCTGACATCTTGTGTCTCATTTAATGCCCAGGTAAGGAACCATGTCAACTACATTATGATCCAGTGGTGTACCGTCGGCTGTAAAATAGGCCTTCTGTAGGCTAAAATTACCTTTATATGGATATTAATCTCAACCGGTTTCCATTTATAGTTCTTAATTACCAATTAACTGAATAACAAATAGCTATCAATGAATAGAGCAATGTAGAGAATATTAATTTAAATCTATACACAGGGCGTCACTTATGTACTCAAGTACGCCACTACCATCCTTATACAACTGGTGGTATAGTTTTTGCATAATAAATCAGTCTCATAAAATTTATACTATTCTCAAAAGAGAATTCCAACTAAAAATGGGTAACGTGAATTAATAATTAAATGAATTACTAATACAATTACACATTAATAATTGTCTTAGCAAAATCACAATATTATGTACTCAGTTGATACCAAATTAATATAAATGCTTCAGCTAAGGTGAAGGCATTTGGGGAATCCATGCAATTAACATTGTCTGACTCAGTTCAACACAAGAGCAACATTAATACACACAATCTTGGAAAATGTAATAGTTTATTAAACACAAAGTACCAAACAGAGCAAAGCATGATTCACCGGCGGTGCTGTGCTGCAGAATCAGTGGGTGCATTGTTCGGTTAGTGGTTCTTCTTGACCACCGGGTGCTCACGAAGCCTCGTTGCGTCGAGTCTCCGGTCCTCCGTGGCCGATAGCTGGGGGTAGATGAGCCTTCCTTGTGGAGTCAGGGCTCTTTCCCGGGCGTGCAGGCTGCACGGAGCGGTGAGATGAGACAGTGAAAGCCTTGGCGACTTGAGCGAACAACACCACTGGTAGAAACTGGGGAGAAGAGGCGGCCGTGTTGCCCTTTTTATGAACTTTATTGCCAGGCGCACATTTCCGCCGCATCGCATTACAATGCGGAAATCACAAATCGCCACCTGTGGACTGTATGGAATTGTAGTTCCTGTTGACGCTACAGCAAGTTTTTCTGTGCTAGAATATTTTTTTGTCATAACGTGTAGCACTGACTTATTATATCCCCATATTGATAGCTGGTGCACTGGAAAATATAGGCTACATTAGACTTGTTTCCGTTTATTTCGCTTGAGTAGCCTAACAATCAAACAATTCGCTGAATAATCAAGACCAATATGTAGCCTATAATGATTACGAAATGACAAGATAACTAACTTGATTGTTTAACAAGGATCAGGCAATAATCTGAATGCGTTCAGGAATGTAATTTTAAGATGGCACTCAAATTAGTCAAAGTGATTTAAACATGAAAAAGCATATTTAAAGAGGACAGCCTCTTAAGTGTCTCGAACCGTTCAGCACAACGCATAATTAAGGCTATAAAAACAAATTTACAATCTACGAAACATTTAAACATGGAGAATTTAAAAGTCTAAACCTTCGCATAACACATCATCATAAATGTGGATATAGAAAAATGCAACAAGTGTGATGCACAGAACAATAATGCCATCTCAAAACAAATTGGTAGCCTAATAATTTACTTATCGGTCTTGGTTATTAAGCGAATCAATTGATTGACAATCAGCCAAAGTAGACGGAAACAGATTGAGAGTGATCATCCGTTAAAGGTAAGATTACAGAAGGCCTATTTTACATAATCCGTGTCTCAGATTGGAGTTGTCTTTGTTGGAGGGTGTGGTAGGGCGTGATGGTCGGAGGGTGGTGTGGTGTGGGGATTTCAATGCGCATAGTACGTTGTGGGGGGGTAATAGGACTGATGGGAATGGGCTGGTGGTAGAGGAATTGATGGATGCGAGGGGGTTAGTGTGCCTGAATGACGGTAGGGGAACTAGGATAGATTTTAGAACAGGGGCAGCATCAGTTTTGGACCTTACTTTGGTGTCGGAGGAGATGGCTGGAATTTGCTCATGGAAGGTGTGGGAGGAGTCTACGGTGGGGAGTGATCACTATCCGGTGAAGTGTGAAGTGGGTTTGGTGTCAGCCGGGGTGAACGGGACTGGTTTAGCCAGGTGGGTAATTGGAAAGGCGGACTGGGGTAGGTTCCGGATAATGAGTGAAGAGGGTTTGGCACTGGTGGGGGTGGGACAGGGTGTCGATGAACTTAATGAGGAGGTTCGAGCGGCAATAATAGGGGCTGCGGAGCGGTCTATACCTAAGAGGTCAGGGAGGGGAAATAGGAAGGCGGTGCCGTGGTGGACAGAGGGATGTAAGGAAGCTGTGGCAGATAGGAATAAGGCATTCAGGGTTCTAAAGAGGACGCACAATTATCAGCACTTAATGGAGTATAAGAGGTCGCAGGCACTGGTCAGGAGGGTGGTCAAGGAGGCTAAGAGGTCGTATTGGAGGGGGTATTGTGGGACAATAGGGAGGAGCACGCCGGTCGGGGAGGTCTGGGGTATGATTAAGCGGATGAGTGGGGTGAGGAGGGAGTGGAACTATCCAGTGCTGGATAATGGAGTGGGGACGGCTGTGAGTGATGGGGAAAAGGCTGAGATGTTAGCAAAGGCCTTTGTGAAGGTACATAGCTCTAGTAACATGACAGAGGAGGGGAGGAGTGGGAGGGAGGGAACTAGGGTGGCGAATATAGGGGTGTTGGGGGTGAGGGAAGGGAGGGAAGATGCGATGGATGCTCCGTTTACATTGGCGGAGGTCAGGAGGGCAGTTAGTAGGGCTGGGTTGACGTCACCGGGGAGGGATGAGGTGTGTTATGCGATGTTGGCTCAACTTAGTGATGTGGCACTGGGGGTGGTGGTGAGGTTATTTAATGAAGTGTGGACAAAAGGGAGGTTACCGGGCAGTTGGAAGCAAGCGGTGGTGGTGCCGGTGAGAAAACCGGGGAAGGACCCTACGAAGCCGGGAAGCTATAGGCCAATTGCTTTAACCTCACACATGTGTAAAACCATGGAGCGTATGGTAGCGGAGAGGATGTCATTTTACCTTGAGACGGGGGGGTATATGTCTCCATATCAGAGTGGTTTTAGGAAGGGTAGGGGTACAATGGACCCAGTGTTGTGCCTGGAGTCGGAGGTGAGGAAGGCACAGGTAAACAAGGAGGTGGTGGTGGCGGTGTTTTTTGATGTGGAGAAGGCGTATGATATGATGTGGAGGGAGGGTCTTTTAATCAAACTGGATGGGATGGGAGTGGGTGGCAGGGTGTTTAATTGGGTGAAGGATTTTCTGTCATGTCGTTCCATTCAAGCGCGGGTGGGTAGGGGGTATTCTGGGTGGTATAAAGTAGAAAATGGAACACCTCAGGGGAGTGTGATTAGTTCTCTCCTGTTTTCGGTCATGATTGATGACGTGTTCTCCGGAATCCGACCGGATATTGGGAGGTCACTATTTGCGGATGACGGGGCTCTGTGGAAGAGGGGGAGAAATATGGGACATACGGTGAAGAGGGTTCAGGAAGCAATAGACGGGGTAGAGGAATGGTCACTAAAATGGGGATTCAGGTTTTCGGTGGAGAAGACTCAGTCACTTTTTTTTACGAGGAGGAAGGTGGGTCGGGGGCACGGGTTAAAAATGTATGGGAGTGAATTGGGAAGAGTGGGGTCCTTTAGGTTCCTGGGGGTGTGGTTTGATACTAGACTCACTTGGGCGGTGCATGTGGAAGCAGTAGTTAATAAATGTAAAGTAATAAATGTAATGAGGTGTTTAGCGGGGATGGAGTGGGGAGCAGATAGGTCGGCGTTAAGGGCGGTGTATGTGGGGTTAATAAGATCGGTGATAGATTATGGGAGCACAGCATATAGATCTGCGTCTGTCACGGTGTTGGGGAGGCTGGATGTGGTGCAGGCAAGGGCATTGAGGATTTGCTGTGGGGCGTTTAGAACCACTCCAGTGCCGGCTTTACAGGTAGAGGTGGGTGAAATGCCTTTGCGGTTGAGGAGGGATCAGCTGGCGATGAGCTCTTGGGTGGCTTTGAGGGGGCATGGGGAGAATCACCCGACGAAGGGTATTATGGGGGAATGCTGGGAGCAGGGGAGGAGGAGGATCAATAGTTTCGCTTGGGTGGGGGATAGTCAGGCTAGGGAGATGGGCTTATGGGGACGGGAGTACAGTAAAACGGTGGTATTTCCGGCGGTACCGCCGTGGTTGTTGCCGCAGCCGGAAGTGGATTTGGAGCTGTTGAAGTGGGTGGGCAGAGGTGGGGGGGGGGGGGGGTGTCTAGACAGGAACAGGTAGGTGAGTATATAAAGAAGAGATTTTATGGACATATAGAAATATATACAGATGGGTCGAAGGATCCGGTGACGGAGAGGGTAGGGTGTGCATTTGCGGTACCGGAGTTTGGGGTGGCGGTGGGGAGGAGAGTGGAGGATCAGCTGTCAGTATATACGGGAGAAATGGTGGCAATTGTGTTAGCACTGCAGTGGGTGGAGGAGGTGAGACCAGATAGGGTGGTGGTGTGTTCAGACTCCAGTGCTGTGCTGGAAAGTCTGAAGGGAGTCAGGTCTAGAAGTAGGCCGGATCTGATTTGGGAGGTGTTACAGGCGTTGTATAGGTTGAGAAGGATGGGGTTGGAGATTAGGTTTGTGTGGGTGCCGGCGCACGTGGGGGTAGAGGGCAACGAGATGGCTGATGTTTTGGCTAGGAGGGCGGTTGGGAAGGCCGAAGTTGAGGTGGGTGTGAAGATGGGTAGGGCGGAGGCAAATACAATAATTAAGGAGAGGGTTAAACGAATGTGGCAGGAGGGATGGGACCGGGAGGGCAGAGGGAGGCATTTGTATAGGGTTCAGAAGACAGTGGGAAGGATCAGACATGGGGGGAGGTGTAGAAGGGAGGAAATAATAATAACAAGGCTTAGGGTGGGGCATGCGGGTCTGAATGGGGGTCTAAGGGTAATAAAAAAACATTAAGATGGGCGGTGCGGGTATTGTAAGGAGGAGGAGATGGTGGAGCATGTGCTGATGGAGTGCGGGAGGTATGGGAGGGACAGGGAGAGGATGGTAGCACGAATGAGGGAGAGTGGGGTGGAGTTTGAGATGGGGTTTTTAGATAGACACTCTGGGGATGGGGGTTATATATATGTGCATATTTAGATTTTTGAGGGAAACGGGTTTATATAAAAGGGTTTAGAGGATTTTGTTAGTGTTTTAATTAATGTACTGTAAGAGTTTATTTTCCATTTGTTTGTATTCTTGGTGGTAGTTGGGTGGTTTAATTTGTTTTGTAGGATGTTTATTTTGGTTGGTTGGGTTTAATGGGTTGGGTCCCTGGTCCATACTCCAGTTCGGTAGGTGGCGGTAAAGCTCCTAAAGTTGGATGCAAACCGCCATAAAACAATTAAGAAGAAGAAGAAGAAGCCTATTTTACAGCCTACGGTACGCTACTGTTATGATCCGTGGCCATGGAAAAGTTATATTAGCTAGCTGATGTATGGTTTCACTTTGAACATCCGAAGCAATGTTAATCATGTCATTTTCTGGGCTAATGCTGTTAGCTGTTGTTAGCCACGGGTTTCTTGGCGTTAAAGAAATGTGCAAATCTTGTTTTTTTTATTTATCCGTTTGCCATGCAGTAAGCCACAAATCAGTTTTTTGGCATTTCGAAAATTGCAATGTTTTTAGCTGCAACCAGCAGCTAATGTAAGTCACTCTGTGGTCGGTCTGTCGGTAAAAAAAAATTATGTTGCTTTGTGGTATGCTTGATCCGGGTTACCCAGAGTGACGCGTGTAGCGCATGATCAATGTTTTTGAGTGAGAGTAGTTACTTCCTGGTTGTGATATTAATTTCATATGAAAGTAGCGATTGTGAAAAGCTGGTGTCATCGTTGATTCGGAGACTAAATACGAATTACAGAGACAACATCACTTCTGCGTGCTGATTTGCTAGAAAAAACCAACCTAGCACTAACGTACGTTGCATTCTAAAATGACGACATGAGACGTTCTGAGAAGGGGTAGGTCACTGCAATTCCTCTCTGCAACATTCTAAAACGGTTTTGTTGCATCGCAAATCTTTGGTCTGAGCTGGCCTTTACATAATGTTACATTGCGGATATTATCTGTTAAATTGAATTTACAGATCAAATGATAACGTTGGTATTTTGAGTTGGCTAACGCTAGCTATCTGGTAAACTGACTATGTTATAGCTAACATTATCTGTTAAATTTAGCATGCGTTTCCATGTTACTTTTAAATAGTTAGTGTTAAGTCCCTATGCTGCTTTGCGAGTGTGGCCCTTTAATTGTCTGTAACTTCTTCCATTCGGTGAAGACACCTGTCTCACGAAACTACTTTTGGTCATGTCTGTGAGGAATTGACAGACAAAATTACAAAAATAATCATAATAATTTATTCTATATCAAACTGCAGTGTGTGTTTTATGTGGGACTATAGTTATCTTTGCATTTGAGGTATTAATTCATATTTTTAAAACAATTTTTCCATCTAAAGATTCATTACCGTAATGCGTCCAGACTTTTTTTTTTACATTTAACCTCAAAATATTACAGTAAAACTGCATAATTTAATACATACATAAATACAAAAAATGGCTGAAATTGTACATTTTAACTGATAATGTTACCATTTTGGGTCTACCATTTATTAATAAAAATATTTTTGGACAAATACGTGTGTCCGGAGCATGTGGAGTTCATTACCGTTGCACACCTATTTGGCCCCATTAAAATCCCTGCGTTTGATTAAATAAAGTTTTATTGTCCCATGATGCACTGCATGGAAGAGAAGATGCAAGATGGCTACCAGGTAAGATGTGCTTTCAAGGTCAAACTATAGATATGTTAAAGATTGTATTTACAGACACCCCTGGGTACACTACTACTGGTAATTACCGTAATGGGGTATATTTAATGTTTTTTAAAAGGTATTGATTTGATAATCAATAGAAAAGTAGCTTTTATAGAGCCAAAATGATAGTGAAAATATTTCATCTGAAGCATGCTAACTATGTTAACTATTGCTAGCTAAATGTTATTGTCATTCATTACCATGTAATATACGAGGCTGTTACGGTAATGAACAAAACTGTTATGGTCATGAATGTATAGTATGTATAGTGATCTTTAACTATAAATTTATAAAGAATTAATGTTTATAATTTACATATAATGTATTTAATGAATATTGAATATTTTTTTAAATTAAGATCAGGAGAAGTGGAAAGGAAAAGGGCAGCTTCAAAGGCAAGGGTACTGAAGCACAGAGAGAAAGTGTACAGCAATCCAGACCTGCTAGAAGAATACAAAAGGAAGGAAAGAGAGAGGTTAGAACAGGATATGGTCACAGTGTGTGTGTGTGTGTGTGTGTGTGTTTGTGTGTGTGTGTGTGAGAGAGAGAGAGAGAGTGTGTGAGAGAGAGAGAGAGTGGGTGAGAGGGTGAGAGTGAAAGAGAGTGGGTGAGAGTGAGAGTGGGTGAGTGGGAGAGAATGAGTGGGTGAGAGTGAGTGAGTGAGAGTGGATGAGTGGGTGAGAGCGAGTGAGAGAAAGTGAGAGTGAGTGAGTAAGTGAGAGTTATTGAGAGTGGGTGTGTGGGTGAGAGAGTGAGTGAGAGTGGGTGAGAGTGAGAGAGAGAGGGTGAGAGTGAAAGAGTGGGTGAGTGGGAGAGAGTGAGTGGGCGAAAGTGAGAGAGAGTGAGTGAGAGAGTTGATTCGTTCTATACTGTAATTCTATAATGGATTTTTGTACACCTATCATTTTGCAGATATCAAAAGAGAAAAGAAAAGGGGCTTTTGAAGCCTGTTGCAGAATTAACCGCAAAACAGCAAAAAAAACAACGAGCACGGTGGAATGAGAATTCCAAGAGATACAAAGAAAGAAAAAAATGCCTCAGAGATGCAGAAAGTGAAGACAAGGACGCCATTGGAGTTGGGCAATGGGTGCTGGTCGAATACGAAGGAGACCTGTATCCTGGTACTGTGACACAGGTATGAATGTGCTACAGTTGGTGATCAAAGTATTAAGCACGTCAGGGTGCTGGGATCATTACATCCACTGTGGGACTTTTTGTCAAGGAGTGGACATGGAGGCAGGCAACTGTTCTTTGTTCTTTACTGTAAGGCAATGAATGTATGGTACAGAAGATGTATGGATGTAGAAATTAAATGTATGAAACAAACACAGAGAGGGTACAGTACATTATGGTTGTAATGATAATAAACGTTCCTTGATCTGATCTGACTGTGCAGTAAATATTTATATTTTTTCTTCTCTAGATTGTGGAAGACCAGTACGAGGTCGATACGATGAACTGTGCTGGTGAAAACAGATTCTACATTCCCTCCATCAAGCTACCAGGGGACAAAGTGTGGTACTATAGAGAGAACATAAAGGACATTATCCCTGAGCCAATGCCAGCAACATCTTCTGCCCGGCATTTTAGTGTTGCTGCAGAAATCTGGGCCAAATGGAGATGAGGGGAGAGGAAAGGGGTTGGAGGAGAGGAAGTGAGATATGAGGAGAGGAGGACTTTGGAGAGAAGAGACGAGAAAGGAAAGGATATAGAAGGAGATGGGGGAGAGGAAGAAGAGGAGAGAGAAGGCGGAGGGGAGAGGAGCGGAGAGGAAGAGATAGGAGAAGAGAATGATTGTTAATTGTTGTTGTTGGCAGTTGTTAATTAATTGTTGGTTGTTGAAGAGGGTGAGGAGAAAGGGAAGGAGATGGGGGAGAGGAAAAGAGAAGTTAGGAGAAGAGAGAAGAAAGGAGATAGGAGATGGGGAGATGAAGAAGAGGAGAGAGGGTGGAGGGGAGAGAAGATGGTGGAGATTAAGGGAGGGGAGGGAAAGGAGGTAGGATGAGAGGAGAGGATTGTGATACTAATTGTTTTTAAATGATTCATTAATTTTTAAATGATATCAAGTTTCTATTTGTGAATAAAGGTTTTTTAGGACTGTAATGAAGAGAGTGAGGAGATATGAGGAGATGGGGGAGAGGAAAGGAGAAGAGAGAAGAAAGGAGATAGGAGATGGGGAGATGAAGAGGAGGAGAGAGGGTGGAGGGGAGAGAAGATGGTGGAGATTAGGAGAGGGGAGGGAAAGGAGGTAGGATGAGAGGAGAGGATTGTGATACTAATTGTTTTTAAATGATTCATTAATTTTTAAATGATATCAAGTTTCTATTTGTGAATAAAGGTTTTTTAGGACTGTAATGAAGAGAGTGAGGAGATATGAGGAGATGGGGGAGAGGAAAGGAGAAGAGAGAAGAAAGGAGATAGGAGATGGGGAGATGAAGAGGAGGAGAGAGGGTGGAGGGGAGAGAAGATGGTGGAGATTAGGGGAGGGGAGGGAAAGGTATTAATAAATATATTAATTGTTGTTGAATTATTAAATGATGAAGTTCTTATTTGTGAATAAAGGCTTTTAGTCAAGTTTTAATTGTACTTGTCATTTTCTAAAGAGAATTTGAGTATTTAGTAGGCCTACATTTGAAACAGTGTAAAATATTGGCCTGCATATAATTTGGTTGGAATTCTAAACAAATTGCTTCTGATACATTTGAGGCCATTTAAGGTCATTACCGTAATAAAGCTTTTAATTACCGACATGCTCTTTTCATTACCGTAACACTTGCTGAATAAGTAAATATTTTGATAGGAATATGGAAAAACTTCAAATTTTCATTTTGTACAGGAAATGTTTGTCATGTCTTTTCATATTTGTAAATAGACATTTTTCATTCAATTGTAAAATTTACACTACAGTAAACATCAGTGTGTGGAACATGAAATTGTGTTACGGTAATGAAGATAATAACTAAAATTATTATATTAATATATATTTACCTGAATGTTTACACTATGTGACTATTTGTAACTATTTACAGGAACATACATTAAAAAAATAAAATGTCTAACATTTACTCACATTTAGTTATCAATTGAAAATGTGTTACGGTAATGAATTTATTTGGTCAATGACTCAATAAAACACTCAAAAAATGTATTTAAAAACATATACAGATCTTTTATTTTAATGAAACTAGTTAATTTAGAACCTGCTTGATACTAATGAGAGAAGAAATTGGCTAAATCTGCATTTAATTGTTTTGTCACATGTTAGACCAAGTTCGTGAGAATCACCCACCTGTGCCTGATTACCAGGGGAGCATAAATACTTGTGGCATTTCCCTCATTGGGACTTCATTCATTTTTTTCTATGGTTTGCTTCATGCACGTTGCCAGCCTTGCTGTCATGCTGAAGCGCATATTTTAAATTGTTGTTCTGGTGTTTGTTTTGCAGCCACATATTTTGCACTATTTTTTCTGGGGGAACTCTCCGCAGGGCACAAGACTACCAAAATCTGACAAGAAAAGGGAGCTGGCAAGCATACCTAGCGCAGTTCAACTTCATTGTGGGTTTGGCAGGCTGGAACGGGCAGCAGAGAAGCATGAACCTGGTGGCTTCTCTGGCCCTCCTTGATATCAATGAAGGCAAGCCCCCAACGTTCGCGGTTCTCAGTACAACGCTGGCAAGGGGGGTTTGGCGAAGCTACATCACAAATAGCCCTCAAAAATCAGCTGCAGGCGAAGGAAAGGCGACCCGGGGAGAAGCTAGGCCCCTATGCAGCTGAGTTCCAATGGCTAACACAGCGGGCCTACCTACAGCTCTCTGAATATAGTTTTGGCAGTGATGTAACCTTAGACTAAATCCTACCCTCACAACACATTTTAAGAGTGGTAGTTTTACGTACAGGTCACAATCATGGGTGGCAGGCGAGTCACATGGCAGAGTAATTTTCTTTTGTCGCAGTGTCAGACGTTTCACTTCACCTCATCACACTTGAATGATATCCCACCATTTTCCTGTCTTTTGCCTCTTTACAATGAAAGAGTGTTAAACATTGAGATTTTGCAATTATTTTATGCTCCACCACAATCAATAGGAGTCAGGACAACCTACAATTTGTGGTTCATATGCTCGTACCACAATGCACAGTATTATCGTTTTAAAATGTTAACTGGAGAAATTGAGCAAAAGAAAAGCGCAGCGAATGTCGTGTAGCCTAATGTTAGCTTGACGAGCGCATTCACGTGAAGGGGAGTTGAAAAACAGCACACTTGATTCAGCAGTGTTGACCTGCTCCTCCTCCACATTTTTCTTTACCAATCTACCCAAGGAACATTTAAATTTTACATTTAATTCACCCATTTTCTTTTTTATGCTCCCGAGCTGTAGCCTACTTTCTGAATTTGCCTTGGTCTCTGCTGTTTGAGCTTGCCACTTTGCCAGTTTCCACCCGACACAAAAAAACCTGCTTTAAGCTAATTTAAAAATTCCATAGCTGCACGTAGCTATGCAGCATAGGGACGTAAGCCTATAGCTACTTCCCACATAGTCTCGGGAAGGCCAGACTTTCTGATAAACACAAAGTCTGATCCATAGGCTTTCCTAACGCGTTAAAATGCCGCCCACTTTGACAAGATGGCGCATTTGATTGACATCCAATATAACCAACCACAGACCGTCTACGGTCGATTCAGAAACAGTGCTACAAGAAGAACAGACTCGCATGAAACAAATGCGATTTACAGAAATGGCCTGGCGATCTCCAGTAAAACAGTCCATCACAACAAAGAAATGTTGTGAACTTCAAAAACTTTCTTCAATCCAGCGTTAAGCTCTTAGTCTTGGTCAGAAACACTCATTGTTCTTGATGGATTCGCAGCATTCGCTAGCTACCGATTAGTTGGCACAACTTGTTTTGTGACAGACTGATAAAACCCAATGCACCGCGTCGTACCGGAAATACGCACACTCCTGTGATTGACAGTACTGCTCGCCAATGAGTTGCTGACTGTCAGTTTCCCACAGTCCTACCCAGCTTATGCAAGCCTATGCATCAGATGCTGCGTACAAAGTTCGTCAAAGCGGCAGAGGCTGAGACTACTTCCCACATAAACATCAACTTTCCAAAACGCTGTTTAGGCTAAATGTATTAAAAAAGAAGGAAAAAGAAATGGTTGTTATTTAAATTAATTTCCCCTCTCACCGTGGGGCCCTGTGAAGTGCGGGGCCTGGGGCGGTCGCACCGGTTGCCCCCCGCAAAAGACGGCTCTGGTGGCAGCACATACTCTTAAAGAGTATGGAAAGGCTCTTTGAGAGAAGGTTTGAACCAATCTCGCCCAGTGATGAGTACATGTTGTTTGAAATACAGTAGACCAACATAGCTACAAAACTGTATAGCAGCGAGACAGAGTACTGGAAAAGTTTGGCTTGGTGGTGTTCATTTAAATTTCCTGTCTTTTGTGGCTTCTGACCAAGCCAAACTTCACTTAAAATTTCGTTTTTTAAAATTAATTAATCAAAATGAAAAAAATGGAAGTATATACTCGGGAATAATATAGAACCCATAGTTGGCTAAATGGCTCTAAGTCATCAAGGGTTTGAGGTATCAAACAAGCCTCGTACCATCACTCTGCTGCCAGATATACAGTAGATATGAATGGATCACTTTAAGGGTTGTTTCTCTCGACTCATTTTTCTATTGAACTCTATGGAAAAATAAGTCAGGAGAAACAACCCTTCAAGTGATCCATCCATATCTACTGCATACCTGGCAGCAGAGTGATGGTTTGAGCAGAGATTGTATAGTGAAGAGATATGCCAACTGCATGAATATCATGCTTCACCTCGAAGGGTGACTATGAGCACTAAAGCTGGGCTAAACAGAGGAGAATGAATGGGGGTCAATGGAAGTTTTTTCCAGAAACCCAAATCTATGAGATAATCATTTTTTATTGTAAGTTGGAGAAAGTTCGCAGACAGCAGATAAGAAAATATGCTTTTCTATGCACTTAGATTAATGAAATCTTGAACATTTTAGGGGAAAATTATAATTTTGTCTCTGGTTATGCAAATTTTGTCATGAATATTCATGACCGCTTTGGACGCGAGACTCAAAAACAAGATGGATGGCCCACAGCCAGCCAAAATCGTTCGGTAATAAAAGCACAAGAATGACAACTATGTGGACGAACAAAGTACTAGCTAGTACCGGCGGTAAATAACTGTATATCTTATATACAATCTGGTTTTAACAAGAATCTTCTAGAGAATATATGGTTTTACTGAGCAAGCGAGAGCTACTGGCTAGGTGGCTACTGTTGACTGAGGAGCCGTCGGTAATGAATATTCATGAACTGGCGAACTCATCAACATTGCGTAGCATCAATGCTAGTGGAAATGTTTTGAAAGTGAGATCATAACACAACCATTCCATGTCGATTTATAATTACGTATTAATTATAAGAATTAGGCCGTGTAATATTACCAGTAATAATCCAGTTCTGTAAAAATATTTGAAATCGACTGCAATGATAGTTATAGCATTTAGCTCCATTCACCTCCATGTATTTTTCCAGATTCTACTCTGTTTAGCCAACCATGGGTTCCATACTATTCCTGTGTAATTTACAGCTTAATCTAGTCCCACCCCCCAATTCCCATTGTGATCCATTCAAATGCAGAGGTTATATTATCGCTTGTAAGAGTACTTGAAAATAAATAAGATATCAAGAGTCTTTTGACATCCTTTTATACCAAGTCATGATAGCATCATGTTACCTGTGGAATGTTTCAAACAGGTTTTGAAAAAATATATATATATTTTTTTTTTTTTTTACTTCCCAGTCTTTTTTTTCCCAAACTTTTTGGGAATGTGTTGCAGGCATCAAATTTAGAATTAGTGTATATTTACAAAAATCAATTAAGTTGATAAGGTAAAACATTAAATATATTTTTTGTAAATATATGTAAAAGAGAATTTACAAATCACTGCCGTTTGCTTTTATGTGCATTTTTGTACCAACTTTATTTGGAATTGGGGTTTGTATCTTGCACCTTTAATGAAAAAAAAAGAACAGCAGGAACAGTGTTTCAGGTAAATTGTGGATATTCCTTCAAATAAATTACACATCACATTTATTTCAGTGTTCAGTGAGAAACATTTATTTGAACCTTTTACAAGTATGGATTTGGCCATTTCAAATTCTCAAATGTCCCTTATGGCATTAGTGATCAAATTTCTGGAATGTTTAAATAATTTGTTTTAATCATTGGGGCGAGGTTGGATTAGGACACAGAATTCTGAAATTCTTTGGGGGTTGGTAGGAACAGTTGGTCCGTAGTTCACTGTCCAAAGCAAACCACACTTTCGTGCTTGCTGCAGAAAATCATCGGTCAAGCGACCTCTTCTGAATTGCCTCTGCGCACACATTTCTGAGCAAAGTGATAACCGAGCGTGGGTCTTCACTCTTCAAGACAGCGCTGCCTGACACAATCATGTTTGCTCCAGCCTGAAGAGAGAAAGGAGGAGAGGGTGGAATTGGATTCATGCTACAATAGATGGCCTTCTGAGGGGAAGTTTATTTTTACATTATGTTGTTGGGATTATAGGACTAACTCCACATTTCTGGAAGCCTAGTGAAACAAATGCTTCATGCATCAACACAGCAGAAATAAGTACTGAACATGGTGCAGAGCAGCTTCTGTAAAGCAAATATCATTGGTGCTGGGGGAGCTTCAGATTTATTTTTGTGATGAGCACTGTGAGACACAATATTGTGGGCCATTAACTAGGCTCTTGCAGCCATACACGTAGGTTTGGGGGAGACAGGAAGACGTATCAACCTAATGTTCTAGCTAGTATGCTTGCGAGACTTGACGTTTGACTATGCAAGAGTCGGTGGTCCAGCAGTGTCTCCCCCAAAGCTGAACTGAAACATACGCCAATGATTGCAGCACTATTATGTGATGCACAATGTAATTTAAATGTGCATCACATAATAGTGATTGACATACACAACGCTAAATAGTTTAGTTATTTAACAGCAGAAGGCTTGTATTGATGGCTGTCAAAGACAACTCCATTGAAATAAAATAATTGCAACAAACATTAAGCAATGCAATACTGAAAGTATACAATGGGGGAAATAAGTATTGGACACGTCAACAATTTTATTATCAAACATATTTCCAGTGTAGCTATTCACATGAGATTTTGACCAGACATTGGTATTAACTCAAGAAAACTACACAGCTAAAGAAATTGTAACGTTCCAATTCTTTAAAAAAGTTATGTGCAATAAAGTGAAATGACACAGGAAAAAAGTATTGAACACCCTAAATTAAATGTGGTAGAAAAGCCATATTTTTTATATTTGGTTGCATATCCTTTGCATGCCATGACTTTATGATGTCTGTGACCCAACAACATCAAAAGGCTCTTGATATCTTATTTGCTGGTACTCTTACAAGCGATACTATAACAGCTCTGCATTTGAATGGATCTCTATGGGAATTGGGGGGTGAGACAAGATTTAGCTGTAAATTACACTGGAACAATATAGAACACATGGTTGGCTAAGTGGCTCTAAGTCATCAAGGGTCTGATGTATTAAACAAGCCTTTAACCATCACTCTGCTGCCAGAAATACAGTAGATATGGATGGATAACTTGAAGATTTAGAGCCACTTAGCCAACCATGTGTTCTATACTGTTCCAGTGTAATTTACAGCTAAATCTTGTCTCACCCCCCAATTCCCATAGAGATCCATTCAAATGCAGAGCTGTTATAGTATCGTAATTAACATTGCTGTAAACTATCAAAACATAAACAAGAAAGATGAAAAATGGCTAGAGAAATTGGCATTTGCAATGCAAGCCAATCAACAAGGGCAGTCCAACACACACTAAAACTCCACTGGCACTTACCTCTGCACACTTGTGAATGGTATCAGGGCCCACACCCCCATCCACTTCAATGTCTAAGGATGGAAACTGACTCCTTAGCCAACTCACCTGGCAAAGACATAAACAAATGAGCTAAACCTGCTTGAGGACAATATATAAAAACAAGAACTCCCCAATCCCCACACCACCATCACCCATCAAAACACAAATTCATACTGTAGCTGCATTTTAAAGTAGTAGTATCAAAACCATTGATACACATTTATTTATTGGATAAACATAAACAGCACTATAGCCTTCCTTTTGCTCTAGCATTAAACTTGACCTTATGCAACCCAAAGTAAAATGGGGCTGAGGTAATTACAAATGCTTATACCATGGCTTGGATAAATACACGATTCTGATTGGCTGGAGGGTGGTCATTTAATTTGTGTATACGCTTGCCTATGAAGTAGTCCAACTTCATAGTCCAACACAAACTCTGCCTCCACGACTCTCCTCCATACACGCAGCGCCGTGAACGAAGCACCGAACTGCATCAATCTTCACAGTCGTCTGCTCATCCCTCCCCCGCATTATATTCTCCTTCTCTGGTTGCCTTTTGAAGATTGCCTGCACTGCAGGATCAGTCCCGACACCTTCAACTCCGGCGAAGAGCGATGGTAAACTTTGTTGCTGCAGTCTGCAGATCCAACTGACATTCCCGAGCATTAAGTTGCGAATGCGTCTCCATGGTGACGACCACAAACAAAATTATATCGACTAGACAATTCGTCAATATTATCAAAACGAGCAGCAGGAGTGCGCTGAAAAATATCCAGCCCGCTTCCCCGTCCCACTACAGACACATAGTGCATGAAAAAACAAAGACAAAAGCCCAACACAACAAAACACATTCAAATTAACAAACACGAACAAGAGACAGCTGGACTACATGTCGCCATTACAGCGCCACGTGATGTCAATCATAAAAAATTTTGTTGCAGTTTCATGCAATTTTCTTAAATAATCGAACTAATGACAAAAATAACCAAAATTGGCGCTAATTTTATGGTATAAAGTTGAGAAAACTATTTATTTCCTTATGGAATCAATTGTTTTCAGAACTACCAACGAAAGATTTTTGCATAACTACGGACAAAATAGAACTAGTAAACAGAAATAGAATTAGCAAAAAGATGTTTTCTGTTCAAATAGAACGATCAACCAGCAGTTTTGCTTGACAACGGAAAGCAACATGCCAAAATGGCCTCGGAAGGATATTTCAATTTAAGCTGATTAAGTTGATAAAAATCAATAAATATAAATGTAACTCTATATAATAATTGTTGGTAACTATGGTATAAGCACAATAATGACCTTGGAGCCGGCCATTACACAGGTTAAATGCCCTTCATGGACGGCATTTAAACTGTGTAATGCCCGGCTCCGAGGTCATTATTGCGCTTATACTTTGTTAGCTAGCTAAATAATGAAACCGGGGCGACTAATGTTACCAGTTTTAGTAGGATCTCCATGGCTAACTCTCACGTCTAGCAAGCGGAACGTTAATAAATTCCCTTTCACAATTTGTTTTGTGTACCAGTAATTGTGTACCAATTGTGTTAAATTGGTCTGCCTTTGCTCAGCAAAAGCTAGCTAGTTACCTAGCTAATAAACCGATGTTGTGAGTGTTCGCTCCAGTGGAGATCGGAGTCGTCTCAGCCACAACTGCTGGTGGAGAAAGCACACACATCTGTGTTGTGTTTAATAATCAGCCCAGGACGGGTGTTTAAAGGTGTCCACGGTACGGGGCTGAGACTGGAGCACATGCTTGCAGGGGTGTGTGACCAATGCGGTTCATTCATTTTTATGAATAGTGAGTGTAGCTAAGTAGCTAACTAGCTATATATGATCCAACTCATTCTACCTAGTTAAATGCACGGCATTTAACTTGACTACATACTCACTAACATGTTATTGTTTCTGATATGTATCACTAGCTAGGTAAATGTACATAATGTTACATTATGTTGCAAATGCACATTGATGTGTTACTGCATGCTGTTGTAGCCTGTATGCTCATCATAAGAAGTAGGCTATGTTTTCCTTGGTCAGCTGAGCAGCTCACCAATATAAAAAACCGATTTCTGAACATTATTCTCAGTACATTGTAAATATATATATTTTTGTTTTGAATGGCTACACATTGTATTTGAGGCACCACAAAAAGCTCTTGTTCCTACACTCATGGTACATGGTACTGGTGAAAGACCATGGTACTTTATAGAAAGCGGAAGAGACGCTACCTGTCGGCAGCTATTTCTGGCATAAAAAAACAGGAAGTGTGAAAAGGGCCTATTGATGCTAGTTAGAAAAGCCACTTTTGGAGTGAAGAGACCAATTTTATGTTGCATGTTTTAAAGGACATGAACATTATGAAGGGCGTACATTTCGTAATGGTGATATTCAGGAATGTCTCTGACCAACTTAGAGGCAGGATTCATTAGAACAGGCAAACAAGTCTGCATTCGGTGGAAAAACACTTAATTCTGCTAACCTCAGACAAATCAAAAACACCACAAATCCACACAATGGCATATCCTATTAGGCAGTGGATTCTCGTATCTCTACAGTTTAATAAAATTATCCATTATTTACATGTATTTACATGCAAGTATTATGGAAATGCGAGGCATGGAAACTGCTTAATCAAACTATTTTGTGTGCATGTAAACATGGCCATATTTTAATGTGCATATAACTTTCAAAAAGTGTTAGCTAGTTAGTATGGAAGGCTATCATTTATTCAGTGTATGTGAGCTTGTTAACTTTATCTTTTTTTTTTGGATTGATATCTTGGGAAAACATATGGAGTTCTGCACGATTGATCCGGCAACAAGTGGGCAGATATTTTTTTTGAAATAAGCCCAAAAAACTTTCTCAAATGACTTTCGTGAAAAAGAAAAAGTCATGTATTATAAACAGACACAATACAGAACCTACATCTTAACTAATTAAAGAGTAAGTGCACCCACTAGCTCAGCCTGTCTCCGCCTACTACAAACTGTTGAAAAATACTTGTGTGGTGAGTGATGGAGGGTTGGGGGTGAAAGAGGTGTGTCCATCGTCATTTGCATAAATGAACGTACAATGTACAAATTATTTTGTATAACTCGGATAAAACTGTCAAACTAGACCTTGCAGATCAAATATGAATCAAGATTCAGCAACTGCATGGCCTATTTTTCACCTCAAATATTTTCAGAAACATATTTTTCATATTTTAGTGGACTATTTAGATGGAATAAGAGAGTTTATGAACAGGACGCCACATTATTCCAGTTTTTAAAAAAACAAAGGACTGTAGTGCGTCTAACCAATCAATCAGGTGCCGGCTATTTCCGTTGTGGGCGGCAACAATTATCCATTAGATTATCCAACCATTAGAGGGCAGCACCAAGACGCTTTTCGACGTGTTTCTGATCATATACAATATTATCTCAGAATTGTTGAAATTACAAAATCAATAAATAAGTTTCATTATAAGGTAGGCATACAAAAACATTTACAGCTAAAAAGTGATCTAGAGTGTAATTACCCTTTAAGGTAACAAAGCTAAGTAATTAAATTTGTCTGAAGTCAATGGGTGGGCTCATTTGAATTGTTATGGACTACAATACAGTTGTGGGAAAGATTGAAAGAGAATCTTGGGCGCACAAGCAAACTTCTGAGAGTGAATGGAACGCTAGAAAAGTGCCGGTGTAACTGCACAGCCTGCTCCCTCCGCATGGTCGGCTCCCCCATTTCTGTTTTCGGGGGCATTGTGATGTACGACCCCTTACACATGATTGTGCACTTTTACACTTGCGTACATTTGTGCTTTATTTACGTAGCAGATCCTTGCCCATTACTAGCCTGCTGGCTAAATAATTTATTACAGCACTGCAAGTAGTTAATGTATCTTTACCAGCTCAGTAGCTTGCAATTAAGTGCGCTTAGCTAACGTTTGCCATCTAAATCACAATCACTAGCTAGGTGGTCACCTACCTAGATAGCACTAACGTTATTTAGCAGGCTAATTTTAGGTTTGTAAGTGTAACGTTATCCACCTACCTTGCTATATTACCAAGTGAAATTCACAACTGCTAGCTATCTGGCTAGCTAAATAGGTAGCATATAGCTACCTTTATAGCTCACAGGCTACTGAGTAAAATAACATAGCAGTAACTATACGCACGCAAGCGCAAAACATTACAAAAACTGTACAATGATGTACAGTGGTTGTATGCAATAATAGGACGATATATCACAATGCCCCCGGAACCGGAAATAGGGCGAAGCCGACCGTGCAGAGGGAGCAGTCTGTGCAGTTACGCCGACACTCATACTAAGCAAGATGTATAAGTCCCTTCTACTTCAGAGCAGTCAGAGCGGAATTGGGACACTCGCAGAGTTTTGTTTTGTTGCGTCGTTTAGATGAATAGAGGGGGAAACCTTGATTAAGATTTTTTTTAATATCGCTCATTACAAACTGTGACCACATCTATCAGCTCAATATATCGCCAATATATCTCTGAGGTTGTACGTTTGATTTTCAGGGCACTGATGTAGTACCCTTCAGCAAGGTACATAACCTGAATTGCTTCAGTAAATATGGAGCTCTATAAATGGATTGCATGTTAAAAAAATGTAAGCTGTTTAATTTGGTGAGAGTCTGCTAAATGCCAACACAACACTAAAAGACTACTGTATGTAGGTATCATCATTACCATAATTAAGCGTTAGAAGCACTCATTCTCATAAAAACAACATTAGCATAGGTTGGCACAATTTCCTGACACACCCACCTTGGTCATCATGTCCTCCATAAACTTTTGGCCTCCAAAGCCAGGCTCAACTGTCATTACCAGTGCCATGTCAATCTGCCCTGCCCATGGTGCCATTTCCTCTACTGTGGTATTAGGCTTTATGGCCAGGCCCACCTGCAACACACAAGACTCAGGTACATTGGCCTCCAGAAAAAGAAAAGCTTGTTTATGTTTTAGAAACCTTTTAAACCTACCCATCTTTTCAAAACACCTTCACAAGAAGGACAATGAAATAAGAATTTTTGTTTGGTTATATAACTATAAAGTTAAAAGGAATAATGTCATAACCAAGCCAGTGCAAAATGTTTTAGAACCTAATTAATCCATCACAAACAGAATCCAGTACACACATAAACCAGACAGGTGTTATGTTGTTGGGAATTCCATTAAATCCATTGGTCACCTGTGATAATATGTATTGACTATATTTGAATATGAATCACTTTTAAACTATATTACCTGTGATAATATATATTGACTATATTTGAATATGTATCTGTGAATGTATTAAGAGCAATATACAGAATGTATAAATGTATTAAGAACAGAGAAATGCATTCATAAGCACAGTAAAATATTATAAGAGCAGAGAGACATGTTCTCTGTCTCTCTGACTAGAGGGAGCTGAAGGCCAGTCAGAAGCTGCTGTTTTTCAGAGAGTCTGATAAGAAGATAAGATGTTCCTAAACAATGGGGATTTTAAAGCTGGGGTTTTCAGAGAGTCCAGAGAGTCTGATAAGATAAGAGAAGTTGGCGCTCCTGGCACCTGGACACCTGGTGTCTGACCGACCAAGGCTCAGTACAAAATAAGCAAAAGAACACATAGTAATATACTAATTAGCCATTGTTATTTTTGCACAGTCAGCAGTTCAGAAATTTGAAGGAGAACTTGGATAGTATCCAAGAAACCAGAGTCTGATAAGAGGTGGTTTCCCAGGCCTAAAAAACAGGCAATGCCATAGGGCGGGGCTGGAGATGGGTGACGGAATCTACGAAAGAAAGTTCTGGAAGGTTCTCGACACGGGATGACGCTAATAAAAGAGGGCGGAGCCAGAGATTGATGTCTGGAAACAACCAATGAGACCTCAGAAGACAAGACACCTGTTACGTGGAGAAGATTGGAAAGTTCTCGAAGAAAGGCGGGGATAGAGATTGCCTGTGTTTGTATGGTCAAATAGGTCAGATGGACAAATAATGAGATGGACAATCTGATAAGAAACTGTATAAAGATGGACTGTAAACCAAGAATAATTGCGAGTGTCTCTGCGGAGGGGCACAGCCAGCCAGCGAGGGGTAGTGTCTCTGGGGAGAGGCACTGCCCTGGGAGTGTCTCTGGGGAGATGGCAAGACCTTGATCGTGCGGTGTATGGGATAAGGTCTGGCATTTTTGATAGTCTCTGCGGGGGCACTCCGCTGGACTTTTGTTGTATGTTTAATGAAATAAAGTCTAGCATTATCTGAGAATTATTGCCTCGTCCTCTTTGTTTAAACACTTAGAGAAATTTGAGAGGTAAAGTTGAAAAACTCTGAATTTCTGAAAACAACTCTGAGATATTTTCACTCGGAGATCCACAACAAATTTGGCATAATCAGACAGGTTTGGATCCAGTATCCACAACAATGTTACTACTGAAGCTGGGGGAAAACAAATCCATGAAATTTTGGTCTGTGAATCATATAGATGGTATAATGCAACCACTTTTAATGCAGTTAACTGGATTCGTAATGAGAACCATACATCTGTCCAAGGGGCACCAGCTTGCCTGACAGAGCATAGCATGATAATAGTGTTGATATAGTTGCACTCACATGGATTATTATTTTGTATTTTCTGACATCCTTATTATGTGTACATAGGCGAACGGAAAGGACCAAAACAGCTGTTAAAGAAATAATAATTACAGTGTTCCCAGAAATTACATCGAGACGATTCAAGTGCAAATTATCATGGAGCCAATATGGCCAAGAAAATCTGGGCGCAACCATTAAATATACCCACAGATAAGCTGCTAAAATAATTGTTTTTAATAAGATTCAAAGTCTACCCTTCTACAAATATTATTTAATTTGTGTGCTTATTAAATATGCACAGATGTGCACTTCAGTTGTGCTTACAATGTAACTTCTTGCAAAAGATAGTTGTTTCATGCACAAGAACTAACACAAATCACACTGCAATACAACACATATGCTGAAAGCTGCCATAAAGATTTACATTACAGTGCATAGATTATGGTCATTTTCACATTTGCAAATACTGTATGTTATGCTATGTGCAGTAACAATGCAAAATTGAAGGACTGTATTGAAGCAATTTAGAATGTTGATTACTTTTCCCAATTCAGCATATTAATCACGACTCTTAGTTGGTCCTGACCTTCATGTTGCTCTGTCGAATCTCCTTGATAAGATTTCCCACGTTGCTGGTGGCCTCCAGGTGGAAGGTATATTGGTTGGCTCCAGCTGTAGCCATGGGCTGAACCCACTGCTCTGGCTTGGCCACCATCATGTGCATGTCTGTTAAAATTCACAGTAATTTGGATCAATTTGCTGAATTTTGATAGAGCCTCATTCTAATAAATTCATATTTCAGTAGTTTATAGACCGTTACTAGCTGCTGTAGGCCTAAAAAATGTATAGTAGCAGATTTTATGCTTTGAAAATACTACGTCGACTTGATGGCAATATGTAATCAATGAAATGGGACCATAAATCACTAGAAACATTGACAAAATATTGTTTCACAAATTATATCATTTGGGAAAGTGAGCCCTGGAAGAGATATAAAATTCACAAAGTTTGAGTTGGGGAGTAATGTAGCATCTCATGGCACATGCACACATTATGTGCTTTGCATTGCAATGACAACTCTAATATCTCCTTACATTTTACACAAAACAAAGAGTTATCCATTACTTTCTTTTCCCCAGGACCTAATTTATCCAGACAGCAGTGCATGGTTTATGTATGGCTGTGGGAAAGAGAGAAATGTAACGTGGGAGATTGAAGTTTCAATTAGCTGAACAGTGAGGTGCAGTTTGATTGCTTCCTGTAGAAGCAAAACATATGTATACACCAGACATATGTATACGCAAGTGCTTTTTAACACTCTGAACCCCCTGAAGCACAACCTTTTTTGAACACAAGCCAGAAAATAAATTGGTTACTGTTCTTGTACCCCTTTGACAGGCATAATCCTGGTCTCTTCTGTAAGGTAACCCCTGGGAGTTTGTTTTCCAAGAGTCTTACTGAAACAAAGTAACAGAAGCTCAAATAAGTTTTTCTCGCCTAAAATTTTTTTTTTGCCGGGATAAAAAGGTAATTTTAGATGATCTTTGATCTTTCTGGAGGTGATGAATCTTTGCCATTCTGACTATTCTTTGATCCGTTTTAACAGTAGTTGCTTGTTTTCTTCCGCATGTTTCGGGTTTTTATTGCCATTTTAAAGCATTTGAGATCTTTTTAGCTGAGCATCCTATAATTTGCTGCACTTCTTTATACGTTTTCCCCTCTCCAATCAACTTTTTAATCAAATTATGTTGTTCCTCCGAACAATGTTTGGAACGGCCCATTTTACTTAGCAATTCAGAAGGAAATATATTTTATAACAATGTGTGAAACATTTGCTTCCCTTCTTCCTTAATAAAGGACAATTACCTGTTTTTTCACAGAATTAATTAATTATCCAATTACACTCCACACTCCTATTATTTTGAACACGCCCCTTTCAATGAATGAGTTAGTTACTCAGAACAAGCAGTGTGTATGTCATGACAGTTGGGTATGTTGTTTTTCTATTACACTACTACATTAATTATTTACTAAGTAAATTATTTGCCATGCAGAAATATCACTACTACTAATAACAGTGGTTCATCAGGTTACTGATGTTGTACTGCAATTATTTTGAACACCACTGTATATGTTCCTTTCACGTTATTGCAAAGGCTAGGAAATTGAACAATATTTACTGTTAACGGTTTAAAAAACATGAGTAGCCTCAGTGTTTCCCCTGGAATTGAGATCTTGGTGTGGTGGTTGAGGGTGCGGCGTGGCTGCTAGGTGGATTCGGGGGTGTAAATAAAGAATATTGAAGTCACAACAATATAATGACACATTCTACACGTTAAATGTGTAGGGACAAATGGACGAGTCATCTACACAAATCTCACCACAAACTTCAGTAAGTAAACATCCCAGGCATAGCTTAGGAGTCTAGTCTTAACTGTTTATTGCCAATTTGATTGTATTTACCTGTAATCATGCAGTAATAATAGCTATAATCTTGTTGCGCTGGCTAGTAAGCCAGCTAGCTGGCTAATCTATCGTTTTATGGTAATACACTGTACTAACCAAAGCAGGCCTCACGGTTTTCCTCCTTTCCTTAACATTTACTTAACATTCATGTGATATGGTCTTATTTTATCTTACTGTAGATGGGTAACGTCATTTCGTGAAAGTGCTTGAATTTGTTTACAGTAACAATAGATTTGAGAACCACCATCTAACTGCTCCCAGAGCCAGCTTACTCCATGTGACTCCTTTCTTCCCTAAACGCACACGTGGTGCCACACACTCGCACAAATGCTCCAGTACGTACACAACACTTCTCCTGTTTCGTAGAATGTAGTATTCTTGTTTTTCCTTGTTTAATAAATCAATTTTTGTACAGTCTGGTGTCTTGATGTTTTGATGTCATATGAGCACGAGAGCCGAGTCAAACTGAATTATTAGAACGCCATACCTTCAACCCTTATTAATTATTAGTGCTTTGATGATAAATTGATGTTGTAGTAATTTATAATCCATAATAATCAAATGGGACCGATTGATTTTTAGCCTAACAGGAATAATAAGGGTAAACCTCATTCTTCCATAGTTATTGCCTATATTTCTGGCACCCCATGGAAGAGTTTATATGTATATTCCCTACATAAGTGGTGTCAGATCAATTTTTTTATTTTTTATATTTATAGTACAATAATTTACATGTGGTTTATTGGTGCGTACATAAAAACATAAAAAATAAAAATATAAAATAAAATAAAAAAAAAAAAAAAAAAACAAAAAAAAAACAAAGTAGTGCAAGTAAGTATGCATAAAATAATATATAATTATATAATATATAAAAAATAAAAAAAAAAAAAAAAAAAAAAAATAAAAAAAAAAAAAAAAAAATAAAAAAAAAAAAAAGTAAAAGTAAAAGTAGGTAAAGTGTCTATGGGAGAGGCGGGTGTCTGTGTGAGTGTGGGAGGTCGGGGGGGGGGTTTTGGGGGCCTAACAGCAGGAAAAGAAAACTGTTTTTTGTTTTTTTTTTTTGAGGTCCTGATGGATGTGGACCGCAGCAGGGAGGGCAGGGCCAGAGGAAAAAAAGTGGACGGGGGGGTGGGGAGGGGGGGGTGAGAGGGGTCGCCCGCACCTGGCGGCCTCTGGAGTTCAGGTCCTGGAGAGATGGAGGCAGAGAGAGCAGATGGCATGCCGCATCACCCTGCTCACGCTGCAGTGATACCCTGCCCTTGGCAGTGGCAGCAGCAGGTACCAGATGATGATGGAGAGAGAAGGGATGGGGATGGGATGGATGGATGGCAGAGTAGAAGTGGATCGGCATTTGGCAGTTGAAACTGTCTTTGCTTTCAGCTGCCGCAGGAAGAAAAACTTCGCTTTTCTTTTCTTGTGATGGAGCTTGGTCCCACAGCCTGGTCCGGGAGTGAGGTGATGAAGGTTCCCCAGGAAACAGGACAGACTCACAAATGTCAACTGTGGTGTCTCTCAGGAGGGGGGGGGATGGGGGGGTGGGGTTTTCCTGAAAGTCCACCCACTATCTCCACTGTCTTTGCAGCATTAGCTCCAGGTTTGTTTGTTCTGACTGCCCGCCCCAGCCATGTCGATCCTCCCCCCTGTAGCGGGACTCATCCCCACCAGAGATGAGTCCCGATGGGGGTGTGTCGTCCGCGAACTTCAGGAGCTTGACAGACTGGTGACTGGAGGTGCAGTTGTTGGTGTACAGGGAGTATAGCGCAGTATAGTCCTCACATATGAGGACTGTTAAAACGGACACATTTTATTAATCTATCCTCATTACTACCAAATGTAAATATAAACACCTTACATACACTACTGTTCAAAAATTTAGAATCATTGAGACATTTTTATGTTTTTGAAAAATATTTATACTTTTATTTACCAAGGTAGCATTAAATTGATTTTAGAAAAAACAGTCAAGACATTGATGTTAGAAACTACTATTTCTATTTCATTCTATTTATACTTTAGCAATTGTAGCCACTTTTTACACATAGTAAGTCCCCCACATTTTAGGGCACCACAAGTAATTAACATAAATTAAAATGTGGTTCCATATCCTTTGCATGCCATGAGTTCCTGATGTCTGTGACCCAACGATACCAAAAGACTCTTGATATCTTATTTTCAGGTACTCGCACAAGCGATACTCTAACCTTTCTGCATTTGAATGGATTGCTATTGGAATTGGGGGGTGGGACTAGATTAAGCTATAAATTACACGGGAATAGTATGGAACACATGGTTGGCTAAATGGGTGTACGTCATCAAGGGTCTGAGGTATCAAACAAGCCTAAAATCATCATGCTGCCAGATATGCAGTAGATATGGATAGATCACTTTAAGGGTTGTTTCTCCCGATTCATTTTGCAATTGAACTTTATGGAAAAATAAGTCAGGAGAAATAACCCTTAAAGACTTGTCAGAAACAATGAGTTTCACTGATATCATTCAATGCAACCAACATCAAAGCACCATTTTGGATGAAATGATAATGATTTCACATCCTGTCACATGATGATTAAAACCCCTGAGGACCCTCTGAGCATGAAGAAAATTAAAGTGATACTGCAATCAAAAACCGACTTTTCGGATTTAAAACCGATGTTTTGGGTTAGACTATGATCATACACAACAGTTTTTATCCGAAAATATCATATTGCGTCGAAGTGGGTGTCATCTGAGTTTCTGTGTCGGCTTACCATGCGCTACATTTCCAGGGATTCGTGACGTGAAGTCTCAGTAAAGTGAGCAGAGAGCTCAGTGGCAGAGAGCAGGAAGGGGGCTGAGTCAGTTCACCAAGACACACCCTTCAAATCAGGTGATCACGGAAACCAAAGCTTCGGACGTCACGGTGACGTCTGTCATTGTGGGCGGTATCTCGAACCAATACATGCTGAACCAATAGCCTACCTGTTGAGATGTGTCAGCTATACGAATCTGGGATCAGAGACTCTTTTCAGTCACATATGAACCTCCATTCGGGTGTACGTGGAACGACACAGGATTTCTGTGCATCTGTGCAAAACCTCCGATTCCAGATAGGGTTGTCAAAGATTATCCGGTTAGCTGGATAGCCGTAAAAATAAAAATATCTGAATATGCTTAACGGCTTATTGGTTAATTTCCATAATTTTTTTTTTGGCATTTTGTTGTTGATGTTATTGGGTTAAATAATGGTGGAGATGTCATTATTTTAAACATACTCCGGTTGTCCTATTTCCGGTAGGTTGCTAGCAGATGGTGGTGGGCGATTGAGCCAGAGAGCTACTCTACTGGTGGTAACGTTATAGTCAATATCCACAAAATGAAACGCACAAACCGTAGCCCGGTTTGGAATAATTTTTACAAAGGAGTGGGACGACAAAGTTCAGTGTAAATTGCGTGAAAGGGTGCTCAAATACAGTAGTAGCACGAGCAACGTGTTGAATCCTTTAAAATACAGGTACGGCGTGTGTCCAAACAGACAAGCTAACAGATTCCGATTCCCCAGACTGGGTACCTTAAACCTGGGGCCACATTACATGATTTTTTTGCCCGATTTGGCAATAATTTGAGGCCGGGCAGAGTCTGTGGTAGTCCAGGGCAGTCCAGGCTAATACAGGCTAGTTGCGCTGTAAAGTCGCAGCTGTAATCGTTATGTGTGGGAGTGAAATACTGTAGTCTTGTCTCCTACGATCCCAGTTGGGAACACCACAATTTTATCAAACATGTTTGATTTTATCGGGGTTAGTCTGTGCGTAATCTTGCGGTTTGCGCTGGTCAAAGACTGAAATCGCTACAGGAATTTTCAATAGCCAATGAAAAGTGAGTTCGCGACAGAGGTGAAAAAATACGTAAGTAAACATCAAATCCAATGTGCGGATGGCTGAGCCGAATAAATGGAATACTACAAATTAGGAGCGACTTGTGGATTTGTGGCAGACACGAGTGTGTCTGTCTGTATAATGTCAACTCTGCAAGTTACAACAATACTGACAAAGTTGCAAGCTGTATGGGCCCCATGTTTGTTTTGGTTTCAAAATATCAGGAAAAAGACACTCGCGAGTGCAGGTCTACCACGAGACATCACGTTCATGCGAGAAAACTGCATCCGTCTGCGTAAATTCTCTTTTAGATTTGTGCTCCTGAAACGACAGCCGTCGTTATGCATGTGCGACACAAGAGACTGAAAATCTGCATATGACATTTGTTAAATGTGTGGTACTCATTATTGTCATTGTCGTTTACGATCGGAAAAGTCATGTAATGTGTCCCCAGCTTTAGCCAGACGGTATTCTGTCTGTGCCGGGGACATCCGTGTCCCAAGAGCGGGTGTTCTCGGCGGTGAACCTTACCGTAAACAGACTAGCATACGCACAGATTAACACCAGAACATGTCAACATGTTAATCTTCGTGAACAAAAATGTGTAGGCTAGCTAATAAGTAGACTAAATTAGATTTTAGCCTAGTTCATGTCATAGCCTAATTTGATCCCCACCCCCCACAAGAGATCCGGCTATAGCATAGGCTAGCATGTGCCAATGTCCATTTAAAAATAATTAGAGCTACAACGTATGCTGCCAATTGTAGGCTATACAATGTATATTACAACTTATTATTTGTTATGTTGAATGTTACATTTAGAAAGCAATAAATACCATTCTGAGAAACATCCATTCTGTGTTTGTTTGCATTTGGGGGTTTAGGGTTGGGTATTATGTGGGTCATAACTGTAGAACGTTTCAGTATTTCTAACCATTAATTAATCGAATAATGATGTCAGCTAACCGGTAGCAAAACTATCCGTTATCAAAATCCCTAATTCCAGATCAGCTCACTCCTTTCCCACCCACAAACTTCCAAAGTATAAAAATTGTTCAAACGCCACCAAGTATGGTATGGTATGGCATTTAGTAATTAAATAGATCATGTAATAAATAAATAAGCAGTGAAATAACTAAATTAGCAATTAAATAAATCAATATATATTTATTATTTTACGCCTCTTTTATTTATTTAATTGCTTATTTATTTCAAAACGAATCGGCCTGTCAAACATGAAAGGTACAGGGAGGGTCAGCTGTGATCATTGGTTGCTCAGTCCATAGACATAAAAACCTAGAAATCACTCTGATTTTTATGTGGCCGCCATCCTAGGCGGTCAAGATACGCATATTTTGGTAGTATATTGACTGATCCAGACTTCCCCTGATAAAATATACTAAACTCCTCAAAAAAAGTTCGGAAACGTTATTTCAGTCGATTATTCCTCCCCTTTAATAATACCAATTGGTATTGTATTTTATATCGTTGGAAAGCCTGATTAGTCACCTTTACAACGAGGTACAACTTGTAAGGATCGTGCATTCGTGGAATGAGCAACACAGCTAACCGTGTGGGTAGCGGCCCAAAAAAATGTGCCAAAATCCCCTGCAATATTCTTCTGTTGGTATTCACTCTCGTTTTGAGTTGCTTGGTGGACTGGATGATTGCACTCTCCCACAGTAATAAGGAAAAAACAACACATATTGGCCATTTTTACACTTTATTCATTTTACACTGTCAGGGACCTCAGTAGCGTGTGGAAGATCCATACGCAGCCACAACAGCTTGGCACCTCCTCCTCATGCTGGTCACCAGCCTGGTCACACACTGCTGTGGGATGGCATCCCATTCCATCCCACTGGCATACACCTGCCAGCACTTGAAGCTCAAAACAAGAGTGAATACCAACAGAAGAATATTGCAGGGGATTTTGGCACATTTTTTTGGGCCGCTACCCACACGGTTAGCTGTGTTGCTCATTCCACGAATGCATGATCCTTACAAGTTGTACCTCGTTGTAAAGGTGACTAATCAGGCTTTCCAACGATATAAAATACAATACCAATTGGTATTACTAAAGGGGAGGAATAATCGACCGAAATAACGTTTCCAAACTTTTTTTGAGGAGTTTATAACTCGCTTAATTCTCTACTAATTTTCGTTAAATATTACTTATTTTAGTTATGCAGATATAATCGTGAGAAATATCTGCATAACACAGGTTACCTTATTTACAAATTTCCCAGAATAGCTAGCCTATTTGTAAAAACCCTTTGAACTATTATAGCCTACAGGAGTTGTCAAAATGTAGATTTGTTTTTAAAGTTGTAAATTAATTTATAATTTCAGAGAAATATGAATAGGCTACTACAATTGGGACATCAACGACAACCACCAGGGGGCAGCCATGGATAGGGTAATAGTAATAAAAAGGTGTTATAATGAACGCAAACCCATCGTTTTCCTTATTCCAGGACATCGCATTCTACAGAAATAGCTATAGCCATTTAGTTCCAAACCAAAGTCGTGGGGTTTCATCAGAGCAGAGGGAGAGATTTGAGAGTGCGTTGGAGATTTTGTAGAGAGATATTGTTAATAAAGGAAGGCTCACGTAAGACGTCTTTTGTATGGGATTATTTCCAACAAGAAACCCCATAAAAAGCATGATGCATGATTTGCGACTGGCACCGGTCCTATTAAAATGCTTCCTCACTTTCGGTCAACACATCCCGATATTTCAGCATTACCATGGAATCCTGCTGTGACTCAAGCTGAACCTTCAAAACTAGGTAGCCTATAGCCTAACAGAGCATCAAAAATACCTCAATGTTTACCAACGTAAGATAAACAAGTTATTGAAGTTTGTGAAGTTAATGAAGTTCCCCACATGCATGAGCATAATGTTATTTATTAACTGTGTTAAATCACGGTAGCAATCCATTTATGCCAGGAAGCCCTGAAAACATATGAAGAAAAGAACTCCCATAGAATGGCTACTAATAAGAATAACAATAACGTGAATAAAAATATGGCTACCTATCTGTGTGCTATTTAATATACATTTCATTTCCACGATGATATGTGCTGGCGGAAAGCTGATACGCTTTAAATATGAACCAGTAAATGGCGAAAATTGTTTTTCAAATAATTGGAATTTGTTGCAATGGAGGCTACTCTCCTTATCAGACATGCAAGAGGAAATAGAAGAGCATTGGTCGATATGATGGCATTAGGTTCATGAAACACACATTTTCATTTCACTTTAATAATGATAATTATCGTCATCTCATTATGAGAATGTTTAATTTGTACAACACTTTTAATGAATATGGACTCAGTTGGAGAGGGTTTTGAGAATACATGGCAAAAGCATTAATATTCAAAATCGGAGTTTTACAAAAGTCAAGAATGTTTCATTCATTAAAATGTATCGCCGTTGTGAAGAGTAATTTAGACCAGGAGATGTAACCAGAGAGGCAGGTGTCAAATGCTTCATGACACCGACACTTCAATCGACGCAATCACTTTAACTGTGTAAATGTTTCAGAAAGGTTAGCTCTGCCCATGACTACCTTGTGGCATCATCATCGTATAACCACACCTACCCACGGCTCCAAGTTCAAATTTAAGCTGTAAAAAAAGGCTTAGAAAAGCGATTGCAGTATCACCTAAAGCAACACTTTCTTAAATGTTTAATAAATGCACTTTTCCGCTCCCTGTTATGAATGTCCTCTCATTCGATATAACCGCTAAAACATGTAGAATATGTTGAAATATTTGAAAAACATATATTTAATATGAATTCTTATATTAGCAAGTTTAAGTTCTCACGTAGGTAGCTAAATATGTGCCTGTCTTAGTTGTTTACTCATTCAATGCAACCATACTCGTCTTTCTTTACAACCAGAAATCCGGTTGCATTGAATGAAAACTACCATGCCAAGGGTTGTTCAATTAGTCGATACATCCACCATGGCCATTCAGTACAACCAGTATAAAATATTCTGAAATAATGGACTATTATTTTGCTGGTTAGTAGTACAGCAATAAACTTACTCTAAAGGATATTAAAGCATTTTGGGTACATTTTAATTGATCATCATTTCACTACACAAACCTTTGGTTGAAGGTCATGCAAAATAAGCCATCCTGGGAAAAACACATTATGATATGATATGATTAAAAATGTATGCAGTTTTATACATTAGAGACATATATACAATATTAATATTTTACCCCCCCCCCAATAAAGAAAATGAACCGATCGGATGCAATAGCAATTTAATACAATAGGCACAGAATTACAATAGACACAAAGGTTTGGGGAAATCAAAACTAGAGCTCCCCACCAAGCAAGACACTGATTGTAAAAAAACGGCGCATAGCCAGCCTTACAATCTCTGAATTTGATTCCATTTGACCGCTCTAAATTACAGGGACAGCGAGGGATACTGGAGCTAACGTTAAGATGCTGGTTAGACTACACTGAGGATGAGGGAGTCGCGTATACGGTCCGCTCCACTACACGACTAAGGTCGCCTGTTCTGACACTACCCTAGCCAACTGTGACATTATCTTTTTATATAGCCTACTTCACTCACTTGTCCACATATGTCAGCATTGATTTGCAGAGTTATGTAGACTCTGCAAAACACTTGGTTTTATACTTCATCATATTCCAGCGGTCACGCCAGTGTGGCTGAAACTAGGGGTGTGCCGGTAACAGAATTTAAATGCTCAGTTAAACATTTTTAAATTAACCAAGGTAGGCGGGGGCACATTTTCCTTTGCGGTTTTTAACTTGATTAAATTTTTATTTGGAAAATGTTAATGCAAAGTGTTGCACACATTTATTACTGTTTTAATTACACATAGATTACTCTCATTGTAAAAAACAATGTGCAATCTTGCCATACAGTTGATTAATAAAACTACAGAAGTACACAGTCAGTAGAACAGCAGCCTCAAGTAAACAGCTCTGAGCATCCAAAATCAAGCCATACAGGCATTTAAGACAAATAAAATAGGCTATTAAAGGTATTTAAATAATATTGAGATGTGCCTCAGTGCAAATCTGTATGCTAAACATAATTTGCCATTACAATCGGTGTACACAACAATCGTGTGCAACCTTGCTATACAGGCGATTAATAAAACATGATTAAAGCTGGGTTTTTGTCACAGAAAATATTGACTAAAGTCATGGAGAAAACTGAAAATAGCAGCAGCAATCACAGTGTTTTATAATAAAACACTAATTTATTAATAGATTATTAAATAGATAATTTAGATTAATAGATTATTCAATTAATTAATCATGCGAGTACAATGCATTTATAGGCTTGTGCGTTTTCTCGTTTCTACCTATCACGGAAAGAAAGAGCATGCTTTTAAACAGCATTCTCAAATTGCATTACTAACGTAATAATAGGCTACAAGGGTTACTCTGACCGTTTTCATTTCTTTAGTTTGTTTCGGTACAACACCTGACAAGGACTGGAATCTTTATCCCAGCGAATTCCACAATCTGTATAGGCCTACACTGTTGCACATTTGGCAATATGGTTAAAATGCTCAGATGTATAAAAATCACACTGTAGGCTACCTAAAGAATGACAGTCAAGTCACGGAAAGCAGTAAAACGGGGTAATCACAGAAATGGCAAAAAAACAAGGAAAGTTAGAGAAAGTAAGAGACTGGTGAGCCCGCTTGACAACATTGACCGCATAGGCGCGAAGCGCAGCCTGAGGTGAGTGCGCTTGACATCAGTGACTGCATGCGCGTGGAGCTCAGTCTACTGCGGCTGCCTTTCAACAATGAGATGCATGAAACGTTGACGTTGTAGCAGTAATTACCGAGATGATTCAACTAAATATTTATTAACAAAGCACCAGTATTACAGAAGAATTGTGTGAAATTATGTGTTATACTGTTTTTTACTGTACATATTTTTTAAAGGCAATATTTTAACTGGCCCCGGCGGGCAAGTGGAACGAGTGATCAGCTGGCCCGGAGTATTCTAAAAGTGTGCCCGGGCCAGCGGGCTAATTGTAATGTCAAGCCCTGCTAGTAGAAACTAGCTGCAAATTGCCTCTGGAGGGCCAAAGTTAATAGGGTTAAACTAGCGAACTGAACAGCTAGCTAGATATCCTATGCCCGAGATCTTGTTGTGGATACTGGATCCAAACCTGTCTGATTATGCCAAATTTGTTGTGGATCTCCGAGTGAAAATATCTCAGAGTTGTTTTCAGAAATTCAGAGTTTTTCAACTTTACCTCTCAAATTTCTCTAAGTGTTTAAACAAAGAGGACGAGGCAATAATTCTCAGAGAATGCTAGACTTTATTTCATTAAACATACAACAAAAGTCCAGCGGAGTGCCCCCGCAGAGACTATCAAAAATGCCAGACCTTATCCCATACACCGCACGATCAAGGTCTTGCCATCTCCCCAGAGACACTCCCAGGGCAGTGCCTCTCCCCAGAGACACTACCGCTCTTCTTGGTTTACAGTCCATCTTTATACAGTTTCTTATCAGATTGTACATCTCATTATTTGTCCATCTGACCTATTTGACCATACAAACACAGGCAATCTCTATCCCCGCCTTTCTTCGAGAACCTTCCAAACTTTTCCTTTGTAGGGCCTACGCCTATTGGATTGTATCTAGGTGACACCTGGGTTCTCAACCACCCGGCTCCGCCCTACAAAGATAGCTCTCAAAATCCCCCCCCCCCCTTAGATCCCCAGCCACCCATCTCCAGCTGTGTGCCCCCACCCCATGGCATCACCCCATGGCATCACCCTTCAGGCCTGGGAAACCACCTCTTATCAGACCCTGGTTGCTTGGATACTATCTAAGTTCTCCTTCAAACTCCTGGACTGCTGACTGTGTGCAAAAAATAACAATGGCTAATTAGTATATTACTATGTGTTTTTCTGCTTATTTTGTACTGAGCCTTGGTCGGTCAGACAGCAGGTGTCTGAAAATATCTGTTTGCCCGGGAGCCCTTGGACAGCGCTCAACACAATCATTGTTATGGGAACATCTTATCATCTTATCAGACTCTCTGGACCTTTTGAAGGAAACTTGCTTTTTATAGACATTGAGTCTGTCTCTGTGCTTTTTGCTCTCATATTATGATGTGATTCCATATATATATATCTCACTATGTGTTTGAGTGCTCATGATACATTTTCAAATATAATCAATACATATTATCACAGGTAATTATAGTTTAAAGGTAATACATATTCAAATATAGTCAATACATATTATCACAGGTAATATAGTTTAAAAGTGATTCATATTCAAATATAGTCAATACATATTATCACAGGTGACTAATGGATTTAATGGAATTCCCAACAATCTCTGATAATATGATTCACTCATCATTAGGGGGATGAAGCAGCACCAATTACCAAATTGGCAGATCAACTCATCTCATCAATATCTCGCCATAAAACAAATATGGTAAATATTTCTTCAGCTATTTTCATATAGTTAAAGGCATAGTAAACTTTGCTAGAATATAATGTTGTATAGCTATCTGACCCCGATATGAGTCGTAATATTCAAGCTGACCTTCCTGACTTGCTCCAGTGGCCAGCAACTGGCCAATGAAGAATGATGTTTTTTCCCTCTCCATTCACTCGAATTGCATAGTGAAACAGGTCTCAAAAGCACACTTTTAGCACATAAACGAATGCAAACAACACGGATTATGCCGATATACAAAACCACGACATCTGGAACTGAAGGTTTGAAAAGCGGAATTGTTTGTTGTGACTGCAACAAGGTCGTTGTCATGTTTTTACAGGAGGGAATAATGTAGCGGCAGTTGGTTAGCTGCCACTGGGGTGAGGAACGTGTAGGGCTCTATGATTTCCATGATTCAGAAAACGTGGACGGAATCACGGAATTTGGTACCAAAAATGGAATCAACTGTAAAACGTGGAATATTGCAGAATATTTTCAATAATTTGGCTGAAATTGATTTTAAAAAATAAAAAATAAAAAGTAGGCCTAATTATTAGGGCTGCCCCCGACCAAAGATTTGCTTAGTCGACCTATAGTCATCAAACTCATAGTCGACTAACCGTTGCACATTTATGATATTAATTTCATTATTTAAATATGTATTTTTGAGCTTCAGAAAATGGTTGATAACTTCCATCTGATCTATAGTAAGTTTACTACATTACAGAAAAATACAAAACCGTCATTATGAGAATTTATAATATCAATTATAGCTACAAGCACAGGCTGAGATTTGCTGGCCTACCCTGCCTAACGGCATCGGGTTGCTTATGGCCCACGCTGTAGGCCATTAACGGCATAGACAAAGCGGTAAATGAACAACAAGCAATGAGACATTTAACATTGTTATTTTTATTTATACTCTTTATAGTAACACACAACTTAAAAATAGTGAGCAACTAAATAAAAAAAGCAGCCTTTTGTCCGGTGATACGAAAGAGCAAAAACAATGTAGCCAACAACTTCACGGTTATCAAACCTAGATAGAAAATATATTTTATTTTAAAAATGCAAATAAATAAGCTATAGCCTAAATTATATAAACAAACAAATAAATAAAAAACACAGCAAAATGAAACCCTTAAAAGAGAAATATCAACAACAGGCCAAACGAAAGATTAATTAAAATCTCTATTAGCAACGTAAAAGTGTGTTTTAGCCTACTTGTGACCAGCGAACCTAGTCACATTAAGCCTACTCACTGCCGTTTTTCCTCCGATCGTTGTCTTCTCATATTATGCATGAGGAACAGGAGTTTGTTGACGCAATGCTCTGGAGAAGTGAGCTCAGGTTCATTTTGCTGACAGTGAAGCCGGTCTGAGAAGATGCGCTGAATAGGCGAATTGTTGCTTGCAGATATTACATTTAACTTTTTTGGGGTCATTCTTTAGATGCTCGAAATGCTTGCATACTTTAGATTTTCTCTCAGAAATTCTATACAACCGATCTATTTGTTAATTAATAGACACCAATTGTTCATTACAAGGCGCACGTCCGGAATTAAGTTTCACTCTCGCGTTTTTTCACACTGCGTCGATTCGACCAAGTTCTTTTGATCAACTAATGGTTTAGTCGACTATTTGGGGACAGCCCAAAGCACTTTAACGTTTTGTTTTTTTACACAAGTATAACTTCTAGGTTTTGCCTATTGCTTGCTGCAATTTTAAAATGCACTTTTGCCTATTGCACTTTTTTTCATTTATAATGAAACGCTTAGTAGAACTCTGTATTGAAGCACTTGCCTTGCTAAAAAATAGTGCAATGTTGTGTTGCATCATTACAAATTTACTGTTATATCTTGTTAAATTGTTGACGTTTTATTCATTCACATTATTAGACACTCTTTCTGATGATACAATTTGTGTAAATCATAAAACACAGAATTAAAAAAATTAAAACGGAAAAATAAAACTGATTTCATAGGGCCCTAGACGTGGGTGGCGATATATGCGTTTAACTACTAGCAGTGGAGCTAGCTAGCTCAGCTCCGTGCGGTCTGTGTGTATTGTGATTGGCTAGCTGATCACAACACACAGAGAGAAGGTTTGAACCAATCTGCCCAGTGATGAGTACATGTTGTTTGAAATACAATAGACCAACATAGCTGCAGAACTGTATAGTAGTCAGATATAAAAAAACGTACTGGAAATCCCTGATAGTGGCTTTTGACTGAGTCAAGCGTCTAACTTAAAACATAGTTTTTTGTTATTAATAATGGTATTGGTAAGTCGTTTAGCCTACCGATGGCGCACAGTGTATAACCAGCGCCAGGTCTAGCACCGCACAAACATTTATCTCTCTCAATCACGACTGTCGAGTCCAATCGGGTCCAACTGTCCTCGGGTCTATTCGGAAACGGGTCCAAATTTCCTCGGGTCCATTTTGGAACGGGTTCAACTCTCCTCGGATCCAGATGGATAGATATCTTTCTACATACCTGGAGTGCTATCAAAAAATTTTAAGCCTTAGCTAGCTGCAGTCCTGCTGTTGTTTTGTTTGTTTTTTTGCTGCCATGTTTCATGCCCACTGAAGCAACATAAATAGCGCGACAAGCAGGGCAGGCAAATTGTGCAGGCACCAGCAACAAGTTATTTTTTCCATGAGCTCTATTCCGCATAGCTGACTAACTAAGGCTAACTCTTCTGAAAACCCGGGAAATCCCAGAATATGGAACATATTATGAAGCAAAAAAAAAGTATGCCATCTTAACGTGGGCATTTTCACATGGGTGAAAGAGGGAGATCTATTTTGGGACATAAGGTATCTACCAGATGTAATGTGATACAGATGGTTTAGTTCTAGTTCACACTCAGAATGCATTTATCTTTAAAAAAAATTAAGCATTTATTTTTATAGGCTATTTATTTATTGACAAACCCATAACAAAAAAATTAGATAACAGCTTTCACTTTGTTTTTTTCGTGTCAGTGGCAAACTTTCAAAATTAACGAGACATTTCTTTTTTTTCTCTTCCAATTTCTGCACAGGGCCAAAAACAAATTAACAGTACATACTATAGATGCATATCCTCTACAGCAGGGGTGTCAAACCCCAGTCCTGGAGGGCCAGATTGTCTCCAGGTTTTTTGTGTGTTTCAGCACGAGTGATTAATTTAAGTAATTAATAGGCTAAAGAGTCCACACACCTTGTGCACAAGGCTTTACTTTTCTGCTGATTGAAAGGAAACCACAAATACCTGCACACTGTGGCCCTCCAGGACTGGCGTTTCACACCCCTGCTCTACAGTGTGCATCAGTTTGTCAATTGAAAAACTACAAAAACGAATAAACAATTCAAACCAAAATCAGGCTCTTCTACAGAAATAATGACTTTGAACTTTTTTAACCAATAAAGGTAAGTGTGTCCAACTGGAAGAATTACTGAGATGAAAAGCAGGTTGACTGGATGGTAAAACTCACCAAAAAAAGGCTCTGGACCCAGCTGATTCCTCAAACACTCCACAACTGGATGACCAAATGTGATGTTTGGCACAAAATGGCTGAAAACAAAACAGCATTGCAGTTGATTCTAAATTGAATTTTATTGTAACATTAAAGGTCTTGAGCATAGCAGTACACTTTACAGTGGACAGCACAAAGACAGGTTTTCAAAATATACCCTTTATTTTATTCCATCTGTCAGTTACTGTGCACTGGGTGGACTCCAGAGTAAAAAGAATCAGTGGCTGGCAGAAATTAACAGTGAGCACTATAATTCATTGGAGAGTGACACATTTTTTGTTATATTTGTTCTGTACTCTAGTCTAGCACTTTGAGTTTCAAAGGATACAATGACAATGAGGTTCAAGTGCAGACTGTCAGTTTTCATTTGAGGGCATTTTCATCCATATTGGATGAACAGTTTAGAAATTATAGAACCTTTTGTACATTTACCCCCCCACACACACATTTTCGGGCATCATACAATATTGGACAGTTTAACATAATATAGAACAAAGTAATCATTTTAAATATTTGGTCGCATATCCTTTGCATGCCATGACTTCCTGATGTCTGTGACCTAACAATATCAAAAGACTATTTTGATATCTTATTTTCTGGTACTCCTACAAGCGATATTATAACCTCTATGCATTTGAATGGATCTCTATGGGAATTTGGGGGTGGGACTAGATTTAGCTGTAAATTACACTGGAACAGTATCAGTGTTTCCCCCAGGTTGTACAGGTTGCGATCGTTCACGGGGGGTTTTTACTTTTGCTTTCTTGAGTAACCGAAATAAATCCTTTCTACTTTTATGAATCAAAACACTAATCATCTGCATTTTATATTTTCAGGCGGGGCGGCAAGCTCCGTCGGCGTGGTAGGGGAAACGCTGAGTATGGAACACACGGTTGGCTAAATGGCTGTAAATCATCAAGAGTCTGACGTATCAAACAAGCCTTAAACCGTCACTCTGCTGCCAGATATGCAGTAGATATGGATGGATAACTTGAAGGGTTTCTTCTCCTGATTTACTTTACCATAGAGTTCAATAGGAAAATTAGTCAGGAGAAACAACCCTTAAAGAGTAAGTACACCCATTATCTCATTCTGTCTCCACCTACTACACAATTTAGAAAAATACTTTGTGGGGTGAGAGCGGAGGAGCTGTGTCCATCGTCCTTAAACGTACATTGTACAAATGATTTCGTATAACTTCGTATAATGATTTCGTATAGGGGACATCTTAATCTTCATAACCAAAGCGTAAGTTTATGACTATTTAATATTTTACCGCAGCTTTTTATAGCAAAAGAAAGTTACTGTGGAGTGAGTAGGCATGTTGACAGTAATAATGAACTGAATTCAAGACCTTGGGTATTATTTCTTGTTGCTGATAGTAAACAATTTGTTGGTGATAAAATAAAAACTTTAACGCCCAAATATGTTTAAATGTCTGCTATCTTACATGTGGTCGGGTCCATTGTAGATAACAGTGTAGCAGCATAGCATGCTACTTTCATGAATTACAAGCCAATGGTGGCACATAGTAACGTGATATTTCACTCGTTGATAGGATAATAATAAGTAATGATTATGATGATATGCAGTTTATGGTGATAAAATCTGTATTCTCATGAGCAACGTATTTCTGATGTTTGCAAAGTGTAGACGCCGGCGTCTGCAAAACAAACTTTGCCCCTAGCGGTTGAGACGTATCTGTCTCAATTACAGTATTCATGTTAGTCTAAAATTATGAACTACAGCTTTAAGCAACCCCCGAAAATTTTTATGCAGTACACTATTTTTTTAAAAGGGTAGCCGCTTGCGAAAACCTCTCTAGTTACACTGCAGTGCCATAAAATAGGAGGGTGATATTAACAACCCAAAGCACTTATGACCCTCCTCTCGCCACAGACTGTAAAATGCATAAAATGCACCGTTTATACACGCTAAGAAAAACATGTTCACGAATAGAAACAAAAATATATTTTTTTTTAAACGTACAAATGTGCATTCGCCGTATTTCCTTGCTTACTGTACTATATACAGTACCTGATACACTTTCGGTTTAGAAGACGCCTCATTTTTTTTTCTCCAAAATTTCTCGTATAAATATGTTGAGGAAAGCAAGTACTTAACAGCTGTAGCTAAACATACTGGTTTCTGATGAACCCTGAAGAGTTTATCTGGTTTAATTTCGCCAAAGACCCGTCGACATTTCCACAGCGACCACCCGTCGCACACTTAGGGCTCAAATACACTATAGCTACATTGCTGTTGTTGTGTAAATACACACGCGCTTTTGCACATTTCTTTTTGTTTTTTTGCGCAGGTACTGATGCCTAGATGGTACATTTTTCAAGTTGCACGCAAATACAGTACAAAATCCGGACACGCTGTGCAAATGCAGTGTAAAATACAGGACGTTAACTATTTTACGGGGGCATTTAAAAGCCCCCGTCATCCCAATTCCAAGAACAATTTTCTATTCTTTAACTCACTCAGTGCCACGGAATTCTGGAACACTGTGCCCCTTGAGTGCCAAGCCAATATGGCAGCACAACATTCTAAATGCTCAAATTCAGTTTTTGACTCTGCAAACTTACAATAAAACATTTTAAAACACGTCTTATGGTTTCTAACTTCAGATACGAGTATAAATATTTTTGTAAAACTTACACCTGCAAGAGGACAAACACTAGAAATGACTTCAAATAATATTACTGGCCAGCTGATTCACAACAAAGACTGTTGATGGTAAACTGACTTGAAAAATTCAAACCTGAGATAAAATATCAGTTTAAACATTTATTTTAAATTTAGAAAAGGGAAATAAATTACCATAAATGGATGCTATTTTTATATATTGAGCCTTTTATTACAGTTAATTGTATTTTACTACATTGTATAATATGTATTTATTTAATTAGGCCTAAATTTATTTTAATTTCTAGTATTTCATTTCTATCATGTTGTTTTTTGTTTTTATTTTGTAGCCTACAGCACTTTATAACCCAGTGTTTCAAAAAGAGCTATACAAAATAAAGTTATTGTTGTTTTTCATTATTATTACTTGCATTTTTGGTCAACTTTGGAGCTTAACAGCCATATCTTTCCAATAAAGAAGCATTTAGCAAAGAATATGCCAAATATTTCACTTTAGGTTTTCTTTTTGTCTTTAGTCAATGCACAACTAAAGATGCTCCCCCATTTGTGAAATAACTCCTGACTCTGAATCCAGTTCCTCAACCTCATGATTTTGTTAACGTTAACTAATACAACGTGTGCTCTCTCGTTGAGAGACTTGACGCAATGATGTGACAAAGTCGGATTGATAATGATTGGCAACCTAACGTTAGCATTTACCTACACAACTTTTGTCAACTGCCAGAATGTCATCCAGGAAAATTAACGTTAGCTAGCTAACTTTGACTTCACACATGCGTTTGTTGACCAAATATTAAAAATGATTACTTTATTCTACATTGTTAAACTGTCCAATATTTTTTGGTGCCTGAAAATGGGGAGGACTATGTACAATAGCTTCTATAATTTCTAAATGGTTCATCCGATATGGATGAAAATACCCTCAAAATAACAAAAAATGTGTCACTGTCCAATTAATTATGTTGCTCGCTGTATATTGAGGCCATTGAAGAAATTGGAAAAGCATGGCTGAGCATTCCAAATTAGAAGAAAATATAAAAATCGATTACAAAAAGGTTTTGTACAAAATATTAAATGATGCATTTTCCATGCGACTAAAACTTCCTAATTTGGTAACATTTCATAAACTTGTAATCAATAACAAAAAACTATGTTTTAAGTGAGAGGTTTGGCTTGGTAAAAAGCCATAATATACAGAAAATTCAAACGAGCACCACCGACACAGAATGTAGCCTAGTTTACCAAGCTTCTAGCTAATGTGCCGGAGTGAAAGCAAGGCATTGGCTTGCTTACCATTCATGTAACAAACACAGGGCAGCTTGCTAACTGGATGGAAATATCCAAATAACATATCCTAATATAATTTCCAATATAGGCCAACTACTGATATCATCCACACATATCGCATACAAGTAACGTTAGCTAATTAGCTATGAAACTCAACATTTGCTATTGGTGTTGAATAACAGTGTTAAATTGGTGTTAAATCACATTCACGTAGCTTGCTAGCTAGCCCGTTCAGTAAAGGGCAAAAGATGTTGGGCAACAGAATTTCATTCACGGAGGTGAAAGCAATGGCTTTAACGTCAGTGAAGTTGACGTCAAGTTTGCTAAACCGAATTTACCATCAGCTAACTTAAAAACACCAACTCATACAGACGAATAGTCTAAATAGTAGTATGGTACCTAACGGTTACCATACTAAATACAAAGACAACGTGAGCTATCTAGTTGCTTTAGCACTATACAAAAATATCACTGCACAAAACTGTCAAAAGAATCACAATGAACATTAACTAACATTAGCCATCTTTTACTGCAACAGTGCCTTATGCAGTTATGCAGGGACTCGGCGCAGAAGAGTTACGTGACTGATTTTAAAGTCTTTTTTTCCGCCTCAATTGAATTAAATCCATTTACTTATTGGGTATTGTTATCATAAAAAATTATTCTAATGATTGTGATGTTTATTGCATTCTTCAGCATTCTCACCTCAGCATCTCCCTCCACTTTCCTCTCTCCCACCAGTGTTGCCACATGCCTGAATTAATCTCCCCCAAAAAATTCTGAAAATCCCCCATCTTCAATTGAGCTCCAAACCATTTTCTCATAATTTCCCCCCATACCTCCTTTTAAAATCCCCCATCTATCATTGACTCCCATACATTTTTTCTTTAAATTCTTTAAATCCCCAGTCTGGCAACCTTGTCTCCCACGTCTCTCCCACAGACATACAGAGTTCTGCGTTGATTGGCTATTTACTTGTGACGTATAACCAATCTGATAATGCTGTGGGACGAGCTAGCCTAAGTAGTAACCTTTCAGGCGACTGCATCAGAGCCAGAAGAGCACATTTTTTAATTATTTATTTTATCGGCAATCATATCAGACAAAATTCCCCTATTATTTATTATCCTCCTTTGCACTACCCACTGGCGGCATTTCTTTCTCTGTCTCTCACGCGGTATAGGATACTATGACGGCCATCTCCCGCGCAAAGTAGCAACCTAGAGCGTTCAGGTTGTAGGTCATCATTGCCGGTCACAAAACATTAAGGGGGCGGGGGACTTTTTTGTTATTTAAGGTTGTTTAATTTATTTTATGTTAATTTAAGTTATTGAACTGTATGCACTTTAAACGAGGGAACTTTTATTTTAGTTGATTAGTCTGCTATGTTCATAAAAATTAATTGTTGCACCTTATTACCATTTTAACATTTTTTGTATGTACTTTGATTTCATATAAAATACCTCCAAAAAAGCCGAGATGCAATCACCCACTTGTGCGGCGCCCCAGGCGCTGTGGCACATTTTTGTGCGACCAAATTATGTGCTACTGCCACGAACTGAAAAACTTAGTGGCATCACTGCCACCAGTGTAAAATGTTAGTCTGGAGCCCTGGACACAGCAGAAATGTCTGAGACACACGCACACACACTCACACAGACATGCGCACAAACACACACACACACACACACACACACACACACACACATATATATGCAGGGACACACATCCACACAGCTGGCACTGTAAGCCTCCTTAAATGTACCTTTAGTTCTACAATCCTATCAACTTCACCAGAAGAAATAATTTTGTAAGACCTGGCAATTAAACTCCACAAGGATAAATGAGAAGGGAAAAAAACAGGCAGAAAAGGCAGCTTGCTGTAAAAAGAACGTTTTACTTTGGCAAACTTTGGCTGCATATGAGAGATACAGAACACAGATAATTAACCCTGACGTTTTTCAGGTAAACAGCTCACGAAAGTTTTGCTCTCCCAGCTCAGATCAGTTACGCTGTGTGGATATACCTTAGAGAAAACAACAAACACAACTACATCATGTCCGTTCTTCTTCACGAATTATAAAAATAATTTCATATGTTCCAAGGTGTCAACTATAGTTCATAATGCAAGCAAAAGCACATGTTTGACTATCAATCACAACGTCAAGCGGGACATGAAAATGATCGTTTCCCGATCGCTAAGGAGTAGGCCTCGCCAACAACATTATAACAGGTACGTAGCCTACGTCCTAACATGCTTCGATACCTTGCATCTAATCAACATCAGCATTATCTATATAATACGATACATAACTTAATGAAAGTACTAACTTACCTTCAATTCTTTGCTCAAAGCATAATCACAGCGTAAATTCCACAACGTAAAAAACGGGACAGTATACACAATTTTTCAGATATTTTCTTAGCGCGGTAAATGGCGGTGGGGAATTCCCTGGAGGTTACAGAGGTAACATCGTGGTCCTATTCCGCTGAGTTGTTGAGTTCATAAAATTGGCTAAGCGGGGTCAGACACATCGGCGAATATTCCCAACGTAAAACATCTGTGGGACATGATTTCCTCACTTTTCATATTGCAGTTGTATTTTTGCGGCGTATGCTGCTACATTTTCATGCAATTTATTCCCACTTGTTGGTTGGGATATATTAATAGGCCTATACAGAACAACTGGATTTACAGATTGGCAGCTTTTAAGTAGCAAGTAGCTAACGTTACATACGTAAATGTAGGGGACATGAACATTTACGTTGTGAGACGTATATTGATTCACCCACTACACAAATATGATGGATAGCAGGATATTTATAACGCTCAATAATGGATGTTCATTCTTACCGATTTCTTTCAAATAGATAAGCAACCAAATTCAAACATAACATGAACTTTTACAGGACAAAAAACTAACTTTTTAATGTCTCAAAAAAATGTTACAAAATCAGGTGACAATACTAATAATTTTGATGATGACCAAATCCTCAGATTTTTTGTTCCTGTGAGCGTATGGTGAAATACTCTGATACATGCCTAATAATAATATAAATATGAAAATCGTGAATGTAAATCAACAGAACATAAAATAATGACTACAAGATGAATACCTATTAAAATCCCAACTGGCCCCCAAATAAATGGAACAACCCAAATAGAAAATAGCACAAAGAGACTGAAATGATGAAAGAATATAGCTAATCTTTAATCTGTACAGCTACGGAAAAATCGGTCTGTGCGATAAATTCATTTACTGCAGTAGCACCCGTGCGATAGCCTGGGTGTGAGAAAAAAACTATTTTTATTTTGGGTGTTAAGTGATTTTGTTCTGTAGTGCAATGGATGTATATAAGGCATGTTGATTTGCTTCGTAGTAGCCTAGCTTGTAACTGCTTCCGGACTAACAGCTGACTGACGTTTCTCTGGCAAAACTAACGTTGGCTAACAAGCTTAATTGGACAACGCATATTTCCCAGGAATCTTAGCCAGAAAGAAAACAATAGATACTACTAAGAAAGTAGCATACCAACATCTTCTTATTATTAATATTATAATTAAAGGGACAGTAAGGGTAAATCCATACTTTGCTTCAGACAACATCATATGTGGTTGTTATGGCATGTATTAAGCATCAGCAACAGTATGGGATTTCAATTTCATTGCAATATTGATCTATATCCATCTATCCATTTCCATCTATTCCAATATGGGGATTAAATGGGTGGTGTTCAAATTATTACTGGGCTCAGTCCTATTGGCCATAGACAGGTGGTTCATGACATCATAAACCACCAGACGTAATGGCCAATAAAGGTTTTAATGTCATTGCATATCTCCTCCCATAGTTAGAGGCAATTCAAACTATTCTGTCCTGCTAAAACAGCCTTTTTGAGTCTGAGCAAAACAATCGTTTGCTATAGAGAACCTTTGTCTGCATTATCGATAGTTTTGTAATCCTTAGCTGTAGTTATTTTTATATTTTTGAGTTCTTAATCCCTCTCCCAGTCTCTCTCCTTTTTCAACCCGCCATTTCATTTCTCCCACCTTCTCTATCCCTTTGTGGTGCTACCTAGTTGTCTAGCTAGCAAGGCTACTTTAGCCTTAGAGCTAAGTTAAGAGTTATAACTTATTTGTTGTTATCGCCTCCGTTTGCATTGCAAGCATGCTGCATATACCCCGTGTATGTGCCCTCCCTGGATGCACAAACAGAGGATGAGGTCGAAGGCAATGCTACGTGTCATTTTTTAGGTTTCCTCAAGATGCTGAAATTTGTAAGAAATGCTGGGGTAGCGTCATTCATCAACACTGTAGTTTGCCAATGCTTGACGACAGGCTGATATTGAGTGTCATATGAAGCTGATTGAAGTGAAATTACAAGTCGGTTGCTGTAAATATATGGTTGTATATATGGTAAATATGTGGTTTTAATGTGCACACTTCTGAACTGACACAGCATTCACTGTTGCAGTGATTAATGCCACTCCATAAAGAACATTTCTTTTTAAAGTTTTTTGCGAAATTGCGTTTTTTCTTCACTATCAGCCATTGTTTCCGACATTCCTTCATGAATATGAATGGAGGTATGTACGCTATATAGGTTAGCTATGTGAAAAAATTTACGATTTCATCTGGACGCTCTGATTTATCATGAGAAACTGGTAGTAGCCTACATGGTGTTTGGTAAATAACAGAAAAAACTTATACAGAGAAAAACTAACATATGTGAGGTGTTCTATAGCACCAGACTTTTGAACGTTTGGAGGCTAACGTTATAGCCAGCTTGTAACCAGTCACACAATATCCTGCTTTTGCGGCGACAAGCTAATGAGTTATTCGGTTTCATCCAATTTTAGTCGAAAAATGTCTTTGCTTTTGATTTAAATCCAATGTGAAATTATAGTTTTGAAGCATTTAAACATAATATGACAAGCTAAGTTCTGTTTTTTCAGTTATGAGACCCAGCCAAGTTTCCCTCCAGTAAGGTTGACTCGATGGACGATGTCATCGTCCATCGACGATGATTGATAGCCATCAACGATGGTTGAGACATTGTGATGTTTAAATAACAGTGCTTTTTAAACATGTAGGCTATCAAAATGAACAGTTGGTATTATATTTGTATGTAAAATTATGTAATTAATTAGTCCCTGTCACAGTTGTTTCCCATATTGTGTCCCTTGTTAAAAAATAAAATAAAAAAAAGGATTCGTGAAGAATTCACGATGGCCAACTGGAGCGAGATAAACTACGTGCGCCCTAAAACCGCCGTCTATTAGCGAAAAAAGTAATTGCTTAATTAAACACTCGTGTAAATGATTAACACATTTTGAGTCACTAGGCTATGTGTCATAAAACTACAGATTAGAATTTACCTACAGCTAAGCGAACATTATCTCCTTTGAATGACGTTCAACAGCCCGTGCGTACAGTGCATTCAATATGAGCAGCCATTACTTATGCGTTCGGATTCTAATTCAACGATTTCATCAAACTTACTGTGATTAATGCAAAAATGTACTGCGCTGTTACAATAATATAGCCTAATTATTAGGTGTGATTTCTTAACTTTTTTCCATCACAAATACCCTCCTCAACTCTCCTCCGACACATTGGCGTGTTTGAATTGCCGCATTGAGACAATAAGCCTAATATCGAAAATATTTTCACTGAATAATCTTAGAATTACTTGCATCATTTTATACTTATAAACTTAGGCTAGCATGTCACAGAAATGGAAACATGTCTCAAGTCTACTGAGTGCATTAGGCCTAAATCCGAGGCATTGCCAGATTGGCGAAGTTGTGCCTTTTTCGCGGCCAAGTCTAACTCCGCCATTGTGGAGTCTGTTCACTGCAGTTTTTTCCCCGACTTCCGTTTTGATTAATTTTCTGAAACTGCGTTACCATGAAATAATGGTTTACATTTAGTTTAGAATAGATAAAACACAAGTTAAACGAATAGTCTACCTGATATAATAGGCCTATAAAATAATGAAAATTTGTATTTTATAGTAATTTATTCATTAAAACAAACTACAATAGGACGATGTCATCGTCCATCACGATGTTTGGATGCGCACAGCCCTACTCTCCAGTAAAGTTAACGCAACTTTCGTGGCTGAACTTTGAAGGGGCTTTTCTCAAAAACATGGTTTGATTGCATTCCAAATATAATGGGACATAACTTTATATTTGGATTAGAGAGGTAATTTGGGTATCATTAGAAAGCTTACATCCTTCTTCAGGTAGTATATAAGCCCAACATGTTACATAGGTCCGGTAAATCTGTTATGCTCAGTAGCTATTATACTAGCGAGCTATTTTTTGTTATCTGATATGCTTCCTGAGCATTTCACAGCAACCATGGATGCAGAATGCCAGTGTGATCGAATCCATGTGCCTGTAAAGGGGAGGCGGGGTGACGGCGAGGTCCTGACCACGCCCACACAATCCTGAGGTTTTTTCAATACAGGTTTTGTGTCTGACTTGAGATGTGTTATAAATCCTAAGGGATTGCAGCTTATAGTAGGCTATCATCAATTCTTAATGTATTATCGCAAATTCTTAATTTTCCTAGTAGTTAATTTTATGGTGACATTGTGTGATGTGTGAAAAGGATAAACTGAACAGAGCTGAAGTGAAGAAATTAATGAAGACATAATAAAGAAATGTTGGCCGAGGCGAGCGTTGAGGTTCGATTTCCACAGTGAGTCAGTCATGACCGCAAGAGCACAGCGTAGGCTCCACACAGACAAATTATTTGTCGGCATTTGCGTGAGATGAAAACATGTTATTTATTTAGGTAGTTATTTATTTTTTACATTAATGCAACAACGCGATGTTAACCAGATGATATTCTGCATGAAAACTTTTGTCTTTGCTTGACAAATGGCTATGGGATACCGGTTCCCATAACGTTAGCTATTGCATGCCATGGTGTCTAGTGACTGAATTGTTTAACTAACAGGCTACAAGTGAACAGTTAATATTATGAACATGTCTTTGCCTTTGCAATAAAAGAAAACATTATTTTATGAGAAAACCAGAACATGTGCACTGTTTCCCAAAATGAAATTACACTTTAGTAGGCTACCAGGCGGGGATCGAACCCCGGTCTCTCAAATACTAAGACTGGACGGTAACCAGTACACCAAAGGGCTTTAGTCACGTGATATAGACTATAGGCCATTTGTTTCCAAACTGTGTAACATTACTTGAAGTGGCGTCATCTGACTTTCATTTTGCTGTAGTACAAGTAAAATACAAGTGAAACATTGAATAGTTATTATTGGAAACGTCTTTTGCCTTTGCAATAAAATGTTTGTTATTGTGAAAATAATAACAATCTAATAAATTAAAATTATTTAACAGTTGCACATTTTGTCAAAAATAAACTTGTGCTCTGTTGGGCTCGAACCCCCAATCCTCTGTGTGAGACAGCAACTCTAACCATTAGGCCACAGTAGCTTCTTGGAAAACACCAAGCCATTAGTTGCATTAACATTAAAAAACATTGGTTTGAAGCGTTTTTTATTGGGCGATAAGCTTGGGAGAGCAGGTATGCGATGTTGTTATCCAATGGGGAGAATTATTGTTTGAGGGTACGGAGGCAGGCAGGTAGTGAGGGTTTCTGGGTAGGCAGAAAAAAAAATAAGAAGAAGAAGCAGAAGGAGAAAAACGGCAAAATAATCCAAGTTTGGGGCTTTATTGTGTGGATGTGTGAAGTTGTACGTTAATGCTGTGCGGTTACATGAGGTTAGAACATACATAAGTTAATGTCTTTAAGGGCTGAGAGTCTGTGGTCATTGTGGTTACTTCTGTAGGAAACCCTGAAAAGTGCCAAACTCTCGTGCTGTATAGATATGGGGCATGTCCCACCAAGCCGTAACTAGGCGGATGGCATACATGCCATCCCAAATGTGACATTTTTTTACATCAGTGAGAGACATACATGAACAATATACTATATAAACACTGCTCAAAAAAAATTAAGGGAACACTTAATCATCACAGTATAACACCAAGTCAATTAAACCAAACCGGTCATGCTGGATGATGTTGCAGGCAGCATAACATTCGCCACGGCGTCTCCAGACTCTTTCACATCTGTCACATGTATTTGTGTGAACCTGCTCTCATCTGTGAAGAGAACGGGGCACCAATGGCGAACCTGCCAATTCTGGTGTTCTCTGGCAAATGCCAATAGAGCTGCACAGTGCTGGGCTGTGAGCACAGGTCCCACTACAGGACGTCGGGCCCTCATACCACCCTCATGGAGTCCGTTTCTAACAGTTTGGTCAGAAACATGCACACGAGTAGCCCGCTGGAGGTCATTTTGTAGGGCTCTGGCAGTGCTCCTCATGTTCCTCCTCGCACAAAGGAGCAGATACCTGTCCTGCCGCTGGGTTGTTGCCCTTCTACGGCCCTGTCCAGCTCTCCTCCTGCAATGGCCCGTCTCCCGGTATCTCCTCCACACTCTTGAGACTGTGCTGGGAGACACAGCAAACCTTCTTGCGATGGCACGTATGGATGTGCCATCCTGGAGGAGCTGGACTACCTGTGAAACCTGAATGGCCTGCAGGTACCGCCTCATGGTACCAGTAGTGACAAGGGCACTAGCAAAATGCAAAACTAGAGAAAAATCAGTCAGGAAGGATAAGGAGAGAGAAATGGTCTGTGGCCGCCACCTGCAAAACCATTTACTTTTTGGGGGTTGTCTTGCTGTTGCCTCTCCTGTCCATCTGTTGTCACTTTCATTTGCACCAAAGCAGGTGAGATTGATTCACAATCGTTTACGCTTCCTAACTGAACAGATCGATATCCCAGAAGTTTAACTGACTTGGTGTTATACTGTGTTGATTAAGTGTTCCCTTAATTTCTTTGAGCAGTGTATATACAAGTTACATATTGCCATATACCAGATTTATGTATGGGGAGAATTGATTTCATGAGTCTGACATCATGAGATAATTTCTCAATCGTATCAGGGTAGAAAACAACTTGCTGGTTTGACAAGCTCATGGGGCATAACATATCTAATTTGATTTCAATGTATGTCATGCTCCACTGAAGTTACGCCAGTTGTATTAAGTTACTAAAAAGTATTTGTGTTGCAGCCTAAAAACATGTTCTTAAGGACACTTCACTTATTTTACTTTTATCCTCACAAAACCTTACTTTCTACAATCCCACATGGACGCCTACACACGGATGTGAGCCACGGTTTAATTTTTTTCTACTTTCTGCGAGGAAAATCAGGAAACAGTTGATAGTTCAACCATCACAAGAAGCGACTCTTCTCAGTAACCGACTCGCTAGCTACCAAATACCGTGCAAATAATTTAGCAACAACCACTTTCCACAACAACTTTCTTATTCTAAGTTACTTAGTTCGTAGTTCAGGTTTATGCGTGGGGGAAAAAGGTAATATCCTACATTCAAACACAACTTTCTTTCAGCTTGCAAATGTAAGCCTATTTAAAACTAACTTTGCAAAAACTGTAGGCTCCATTGTGATCCATTGAACATGTAGACGGACATGTAATCAGGATGTTACATTCAAGACCACGTTGCTTGTTGTTATTAATTAAATTACGCTACAAAGGCCATGAGCAACTTTTGCAGAACACTGCCTCTCAAAATCACCTAATGGTTGATTATGGTCAAACACATAAAATGCTATTGGATTTGGACCTTTTCCGTGTTTGCTTTCTAGCTGCTAACTTATGCGTTATAATTTTGAGCTGATCGTTCATAATACTTACCCATCCATTACGTCGAGATGGAGGTAGTCTGCGCCGCAATCCATCATTCGTGAGCATTCCGTCCCGAGACATGCTAAATCACTGTTCAGAACGGATGGACCGATTTTAGCGGAGTAGGCCATGTCGTTTTGACAATATTGTGACTGTGCTAGATATGAGAGGAGTCTGGCTGCAGCAAGCTGGGCAACCTCCACTGTAGGAACGGAAACATGTGACCTCCACACCAGCAACTTCTGCTTCAGTGTTTAATGGCAGATTTAAAACCAACGGAAAGCTGCATACCACCACCTACTGTATCGGAGTGTGCAAATCACGGTTTCTTGCTTGCTTCTACAGTTCATTAAAGGGAGGGAAGGGGGTTGATAAGAGAGAAGAGGGGGGAAAATAATAATAAAATAATAAATAAATAAATAACTCGTGTAGATAATATATCGTCCTACTTCGCTATTGTGTTCCTAAATCCTACACACTGGCCGCGATTTATTCGCACGAATAAATCGCACGTTGAAAAATAAAAACGAACTGCTGTATTGTTCATAAAATCATGCACATCAAACGCAAAATTCTGTTTGCGAAAATGCGCCATTTATTTTATTCGGATCAAGTTTTTTCGAGTTTTCGTTTGCGATATTGTTTATCTGTCCAATCATAACAGGTCCTCTCGATAAACGTCACAGCACTGCCACTAACTACATAACAACCAATATGGTGAACCAACTGATTGATTTGTTTCCCTGCATGTAGGCAATACAAGGACAGCGATTTGAAGGACAGTTTGTGGAAAAGCAGCCGAGCAAATAGGCTGAGGTTGGTGGGTTTATAAATGATTGCAATGCACACAACTTGTTATCTGCGCATACGAAAATGACTGGGTAGTCTCGCCTATTGCTATACGTTAGGTAGTAGTAGTAGTAAAAGGGTTGGGGTGTAACCGAAAAAAGGTCGGTCGGAGTCCCACGTAGACACTGCCGTGTGTACCCCTGCCTGAGTACTCACCCTTCACCTGAATTGCTTCAGTATATATCCATCTGTAAATGCAAAAATGCTGTGTAAGTCGCTCTGGATAAGAGCGTCTGCTAAATGCCTATAATGTAATGTAATGTTAGTTATGCTATCGTAGCCTCGTCTCGTATAGTGTTTTCACCAACTATAATAACAATTAGGCTAGCAGCCTCGATATGATAATAATAGCATCACCATCACTTGAGTATCTACGAAAAAACTACAGTTAACGTTAATTGAATCATAGGCTACCATGTGCTGTAGTCATAGTCGCCTACTATATTTTTTACTATAGAAATTTTCGTATAGATGATGAGCTCCCCAGGTTTTTAGCTTACAGAGTTGCCAACTCAGATATTTTAATGCTAGTTAGATCTTGCTGTGATCACACTTCATATGAAAGCAAGATAACATGCCAGCGGCGATTAACACACAAACACACGATCCGTAGCCTATTTTATTTTTAGATTTGCAGGCAACGCTGTGACCACCTGGATTGTTTGCCTCGATGAGAACTAGGAGGAAAGCTAACCGCTAGCTAATTTATCAGACGTAAGGTGAAATAGTTCAGTCTAGGCTATTGTAACGTTAGTCTAAATGTATTTATCGTGTTGTGGCTGAACAAGCTTCCCCGCTCGGTGGCTCATTAAGTTTACCAATTAAGATGTATTGTTACGTGGATATATGCACAGGCCAGGGATACCCCTGGTAGCCTACGTGTGATCTATAGGCTATGACAGTTGGAGACTGGCTGGCGAGGGACAGCCACCGTGGGAGGAGTGAAAAGGGGAGAAGCGTTAGCTGTCCCACAGTTGTTTGTGTATGCATGGCGGGCGAAAAGTTTTCAACAACAAAAAATAAAAACGTATTCCGACTCCTGTGTAGATTCCCCGATCACTGATAGCCTATAAAATAACGAAGAAAACAGTCTGCCTACTATCAGTGATAACCAGCGCACTTCAGTATGAACAACCGTGGCTTTGTGTGACTTCTGCTACGGTAATATAGCCAACTACAGCGCATTTATTTCTCTACGGTGCCCCCCTAGTGGTGGGTCGTAAATATCCTAATTATAGTAGGGTATTCGTATTTCACTGAAATTATAAATTAGGCTAATTAAGAACACCCCAAATTTGCTACACAGGAAAAGTGTTGTGTGTTTAGGTAAAGTGTAGTTACTATGCTTTTATATTATAGTAAAGCAGTTGTGGTGTTCGAGAGACACATAGGCTAGCAGAATAAAAGAGGGAGGTGAGGAGTGGCCAGGCATGTTTTTACTGAGCAACAGCAGGACCAGGTCATCGAAACGTTGACGTTTTTTCGTGGAGCGATTTTTTTTAAAGAACCTATTTAATTAATTCCTAAATCGCATCGCGTTTGATGTGCAAATATTATAGGCGTCAAATTCGCCTCCGAATTATTGTAATTTCGTGCCGTTTATTTGCGTCGTTCTTGGGTGTGTAATGGCCTTAACCCTGTGTCTCGAAGAAAACAAAAAAGCTCCCAACTGACCTCCCAAAAACCATCCCCCATCTGCAAAATCCCACCCAAGTCCCATACCCGCGCCACCTCCCACACAAAGCTTCTTCCTTTCAGTAGCATACTTAGGGCATTGCAAAAGGACATGCTCAGAGTTTTCCCTTACGTGACACTCCTCACACATATCTGATGCGCGCTTTGCCATTAACCATAGTGTTGAGTTAAGTCCCGTATGGTCAAACCTCAGTCTATTTATGACTACTCTTCTACCTTTTCCTTTAAAAACATTAACCGCACCCAATTTCTGTCCCAGGTCTTCTGCCACAATTTAATTACAGCAAATTCAATTAGGGATTTTGCCTCTCCTCTCCCAAACGGAACCTTTAATATTTCATTTTCTCTTAATCCGAGTGCAATTTTAGCAATTTTGTCTGCACACTCATGTCCAACCACCCCCACATGAGCCGGGATCCAACAAAAGTGCATATCTAGCCCTACTCTCTGCAATCAAAATAATATATAAAATATGTCTAGCAGTCGATCATCTCTGACTGACAGCATTCCGGACAAACTCTGAAGTGCTGCAGCTGAATCTGATCTGATCACAGCTATAATGGGCTTTACTTCCTCTATCCATTGTAAGCCAAGCATTATCTCTTGCAAATACAAACATTAAACTCTGGAATAAATACACCTGCACCCACATGTCCACTCCCAGGATATTTAGATACATCTGTATACAAAGTCATGCAGCCACATAAATTACACTCCACATATCTATAGACTACACTTCCAATGTTCATCCCTTTATCAGATCACCCTTTCTGTTCTTCAGTCATGTTCATATCAATACTGGCGTCTGGGAACAACCAAGGGGGAATGTTACCCAGTGCCAGGGATGGAGCAAAGACTAACCCTTCCGATGAAAAATCCTCTGCTGTATGGTCCACCAAAAACCATTACTTTGAAATCTTGTGTACTCCCAACAATTTTGTAAAACTATTATGGCAGGGTTTTCTTTCCCACTTCTATGTAGTCTAGCCCAGTATGCTAGAGACAGCTTTGCACGCCGTAGCGCAAATGGCTGCTCCTCAGATTCTACCAATACAACACTAGTTGGGGTGGTCTTAATGGCACCCAGACACAACCTCAAGGCCCTGTTCCGTACCTTATCTACTTTTTCTAGTGAGGTATTGGCTGCTGCTCCATATACTATGCATCCATAATCGAAAGCAGATTTCATTAATGCTCTGTATTTACGTATATAGCAAAGATTGTCTATGCTCCCCAGTCATAGCCAGAGACAGATCTCATGAGACTCCGCACTCTTTTACATTTTGCCTTAGCGTGTTTTATATGTGTCCTCCATGTCCCTTTCTCATCAAACCATAGTCCCAAGTATTTAAAGACTGACACCCTTTCCATGGGCTGACTATATAAAATCAGCTCTATACCAGCTCTGGTACTTTGTTCCTAGTGAAGAGCATAAATCTTAAATCCCCAGTCTCCCCAATCCCCCACCACTTCTCAACTATCTTTATAGCATCTTGAATAGACATTACCATAAGTTGTGTATTCCTTCCTCATTTCCATATTGCTCCATCATCCGCATACAAAGCGGAGCCCACCCCTATATCAATACCCTGGAAAATGTCATTAATCATTATATTGAACAGGATAGGGCTGATAGCACTCCCCTGTGGGACCCCATTTTCAACAATATCAGACACTTCAGAGCCAATCTTAACCACAAATTTGTGATCTGATAAAACGTCCATCACATAGTTATCCTGCCACCTATACCCATATTATTCAGTTTAATTATAGTGCCTCCCTCCACAATGAATTGTTAGCTTTCTCAATGTCAAAATATACTACTGCCATTGTCTCTTTCATAAGAAGCGCTTTTTCCACTTCATTACTGACCCTTACTAATGCATCTATGGTAGACCTTTTTTTCCGGAACCCACTTTGGCATGGGCTTAGTAAACCGCTGTGCTCCAATGACAGTCTGTAAACAAGCATCCTTTCCAGCCATTTACACAGGTGTGACGTAAGAGCCATTGGTCTATAGCTCCCTGCGTCAGCTGGGTCTTTTCCAGGTTTTATAAAAGGCAGCAGCATTGCGCTCTTCCATCCAGTAGGTATATTTCCTGCAGCGGGAACGGGGCGACAAGTCCTGATAGAGGGGAAAATGAATGCAGCTAAGTACACCGAGATCCTTGAAAAAAACCTGCTCCAGAGCACTCTGGACTTCAGACTGGGGAGAAGGTTTACCTTCCAACATGACAACGAACAAGCACACAGCCAAGAGAACAAAGGAGTGGCTTCAGAGAAAGTTTGTGCATGTCCTTGAGTGGCCCAGCCAGTGCCCAGACCTGAATCCAATTGAACATCTGTGGAAAGAGCTGAAAATGGCTGTGTACCGACGCTCCCCATCCAACCTGATGGAGCTTGCAAGGATATGCCAAGAGGAATGGGCAAAAATGTCCAGAAACAAGTGTGCCAAGCTCGTAGCTTCTTTCCCAAGACGCCTTGAAGCTGTAATCTGCCAAAGGTGCAGCAACTAAGTATTAGGCTAAGGGTGTGTACAGATATGTAACCCCTAAATAACCTACTTTTGTCAGTAAAATAAAATAGCATATTTTCTAAAAACCTGTTTTCACTTTTTCATTATTGGCTATTGTGTGTAGATGTTTGAGGCAAAAAATGAACTCAATCTATTGTAGTATAAGTCTGTAACGTAATAAAACGTGGAGAAGGTGAAAGGGGTGTGCAGACACCACCATTTTGATACCTCAGACCCTTGATTACTTACAGCCATTTTACCAACCATGTATTCCATACTGTTACAGCATAATTTACAGCTAAATCTAGTCCCAGCCTCCAATTCCCGTAGAGATCCATTCAAATGCAGAGACGTTATAGTATTGCTTGTAAGAGTACCAGAAATGTTTAGTTGGTTTGATGTTGTTGGGTCACAGACATCAGTAAGTCATGGCATGCAAAGGATATACGACCAAATATTTAAAATTATTACTTTATTCTATATATAAATGCAAGGGGTTGTGGTTTTGTTAAAAATAATTATTTCTTGATGATTTTGTTTTCTCATAATAAATTTACTTCAATTAAAGGTTGAATGTTTCTCATTTATTCAGTGTGAGATTAAGCTAATTCACCAAAGGGTTAATTTTTTATAACCCTTTTTACTCATCTTTACCAGGGGTGCCAATAATAGAGGAGGGCAATGCATTTCATATTTAGTAGCATATATTACTAGTAGAATACATGTTAGAATGAGACAATACTTTCCCATGTTTATTTTGCATTTGATTGAGCAGGGCTTTTTATGGCATACGATCAGGCTGTTGTTGGGTTTATCATGTTGCTATGACGGGATTCTAATTTTATATGATGAATAAATATATGTATGAACTCAAACATAGACGCGATTGTCCACTATGTCACACATGGGTAGGTATAGACTGGGTGGGGGGTTGCTTGTTAAATTAACTTGCTACGGGGAAAATAGTGACACTAGTGACAGAAATCGTCACATATCATCTACCAATAAAGTAGAAATACCAATAAATTCTACCAATAAAACAGAGTTTGTGATTTTTAACAAAATCTTTTGTAATTTAACTGCAAGAATTAATATGGAAAACAAAGTTATCCATGACTATGTTTAAGATGTACAGCAGATGGATGATGATATGACATTGAAGCAAAATTGATAGCTCAGAGTAATGTTGTGGATTCTTATGAAAAGACAGTAGCTACTTCTACACACTGCCTGCATTGCCCTGATCTTTAACATACATGCAAATGAATCCTTAAAGTAATAGGAACTGATCTGATTATTGTTTGCAATCTTTCTGGAAAAGCAATCAAATCTTGAATTATATGGGTTCATTTTGGCTCCCCAAAGCTAGACTGCGCCACCCTCTGGACACCACAGGTAAATAATGCTGGCTCTGCTACTGATGCCTATCTTACTGCATTACAGCTTGTCACAAAAAATGTAATCTAAATCCTAAATATCTAAGCATATACTATATGTACGCTTATAACAGTTTTCTGTATGCCTATCTTAGTGCAGTGCAACTTGATGCTTTGTAATTGGTGTGCTACTTTCTATTCTGACTCTACCCCTTTGTTAAAAAAACATGCATATCTTGATATGGCGAGGTTGTGCATTGCCCTGGATATGTTTTGCAAATCAAAATAATATTATGGATCACTTCAAATTTCCTATGCTAAATTAAGGACAAACCCAAGTGGAAGGATTGAATTGTGAGTATTAATTTTGCATTACAAATAAAATGTACATGCTAGAACATTTTTCTGTAGTTCTTATAATTTTCCACTGGATGTCAGCCTGCGCTTACATTTAAACACCTCAGCTGAAAACAGTCATTTCTTTTCACAAGCAATTTCTTTTCCACAGATGGAAAACTATTAAAAATAAAGAGTTTTTTTTTGTATCCCAGTAGGGGACAAGGGTCACGTGAATACTGTATCATTCACATTTATTAATATACAAATAAATATTATATATATGTTATTCTTGGTCAGATGATCAATGGCATTACAATCCGTGTAAGACTTCTGTACCACCGCATTGAAACTATGTAAATTATTATGTTTTCAGGAAGGCACACAGATGAGGACAACCATCTGTAAAATCACCCTGGTTAGAGACAGCAACAGTGAGCTTTAAACTGTCCATTTCCTATTTAGAATTTTGATAATTTCTGTTGTGCTACAGTATTTAGCATTAGCATAAGTGAAAGTTATCTTCTGGCTTCTTATGACAAATTATCACTTTATGTAATGTAATTAAAATAAAAAATGTTATCCTGACACAACATCTACATCTGGGTAGGGGTGTAAATTAAAAATTAAAAATTATTTCACAGTAGACCGCAGTGTTATCGCAGTCTTTTACAATGAAAGTAGATCTATTTTATTAATATTTTATATTTTAACTTGTGGCTGTGGCTTGTCATGAAGCGTTTCGGAGGGAACACCTGCTTGTCAGAACACTCCAAAAGTGATAGCAGAGGTTGCAGCAAAGGCTGATGAAAACTAGCCATTCCAAAGTGGGGGAAAAAAGCATCTAAAAAGCAACCTTTAATAACTATTTCATAACATATTAAAATTATTAGGTTAGTATAAATATGAAGCTTACTGATAAATGTGACCTTGATATAGAAAATGAAAAGGAAATTATCCTGGTTTGCAGTATAATGTGCTTAAAAAAACAATATCCATATGGGCTATACATGGCTAATGTGTATTGTCGTCTGTGCTAAGACTGATTCTGTTATTTAAAGTTTCAAATTACAATGCTAAATATTGCCAAAATCAGTCTTGGACAATCCTCACTTTTTTTTCGAAAAAACAATGCTGGATTGAAAGCTTGACATAAACTGTACTATAGGGTATAAAACAGAATGTTTTGTTTCCATACATAATTTGACCACAGAGCCGGAATTAATTAGGATAACAATGACTTTTACATAAATATGTTCATTTCAATCCTTTTCCCTTCATCACATTTATCCTGTTCTGATTCACTGTGTTTACCCTCTTGGATTACACAAAAGCAGTTTAAAATTTCAACAATTACTTTGCCAAATTTAGCAGCCTTGCTCAGCAGTCTGCCCGACTCAGAAGACAAATATCTGCCCATAATGTGCTGCTGGAAGGATGGATGGCTGAGTGCAATAGAGCTGCATATGCTTTTATACTCCTTACTGAAATATTTTACTTTAGAAAATAATTGTGAATGTGATGAAAAACTACATATATCATGCACATATTTTCCTTTTAGTGTGCCCTCAAAACAAAAAATTTTCAGGATGATATCACAGTTCTGTAGAGTATAAAAGTGCAAAGAGTGAACATACATCTGATTTTCCATCCAGATATGTCTCCGTTCAGAAGCATTAAACTGTGTTGCCATGTTGTTCCCTATTTACAGTTTAATGATTTCCAAATATGTTTTCTGTAATTATTAGCAAACATTCATTCACTAAATATGTTTTTTCCACTCTTCTTGAGTCTCAGACCTCTGCGCCCAAACTAGTTATGGTTAGGGATTTAGGGTTATGTTTCTTCAAAGGAAAACAAGCCTGGTCATCTCTCACACTGAGGGTCAGTGGGTTTAAACCACCAACCCTTGCCTGCACTCCCCCTCTATATCTCTCCTCTTCATTCTTGCAGTGTTTATAGGATCAAGTGGCTGTTTCCTGGCCCATGTGGCCAATAAGTAGGATTGTCTGTCCCTTGCTGGTGGAGCTTCAACTGTGTCCAGCACAGTAACAGGAAACTGGGTTGCCGCTGAAAGATATTCAGGATTTAAGCAAAGATAACAAATGGGTTTTAACTGACAAAAAAAGCTGAAATACGTGCATTCAAATATGTGTAAACACGGGTGATCATCACTCAAGCATTACATCAGCAACAACTGTGATCATATTTTTTTGTATTTTTTGTATTTATTGTATTTATTTGTTTGCTTCTTTAGAAGTTCAGATATAAACAATTTTTTCAAAGTGTAATTTAATAAAAATGATTATTTGTCTCTCAGTGGAATAAGCTCTAACAAAAACTCCCTTTCAAAAACTTCTAATCTATTGAAATCTATGCCACTGGGACTAAATATGTAAAAAACTAAGTTTACATCTCCAAAATACCAATTCTGTTTTATGCCTGTAATGAGTCTGATAAATTTCTAACATTTTGAACTTTGCAAATTTCACTTATTTTCCCTCAAAGAAAAGTGCAATTTTTCCTGCTCCTTACCTCCAAGACCCTGGAAACATTGAATAGCTACACAATAAACCTTTCATAACGGGTCAGGAACTCCTTTGAGGGGATGTCTTGCATCATAAGACAAATTATTTTGATCACAATGTCAAAATTCAGGTCTAATACCTAAGATATCAGTGAATACCTTCTGTATGAAAACGTGACCAGTGTTTTGTAGACTGGAAGTGGTTGTCATTGTAAACACAAATATCTGTATTTATTTTGGGGACCAAAAACATATACTTCACCACCAGAGGCTGTCAGAGTCAGTTTCACATATGTAAGAAGACAATAGTATTTAAAGCGAAGTGAATTGTATATCAATAGCCAATGGGGAAAAGCTGTATTTAAGGCTTAGGGAAATTTTCTACCCCTGGACACATTTTTTCTGGTCACATTTACAATATATATTCTTATAAAAACTGATAATTGACAATGACAGTGTTTCGATGTTATAAAAATGTACATATATATATATCACAACCATCAGGGTCACTCAGTAGATGAACAAGGTTACACAACTCTCCAACTGACCCTGATGCAAACGGATGTATACTGCATTCTGAAATGTAAGTGAAAGGATGCAGTTATTTAACTGTGTATGTTTTCTGAATTCCCTTTGCCATGATATGCTTACATCTAAGTCACATATTCACATCCTGTGAAAAAATACTGTGGCTGTAAGCCTTGGACAAGCTTCATGGAGTGGGATTCGCAAGTTTTTTGGAGTGGGAGTCATTGATTTGAGACATTGTTCAATCAACGATCCAGTGTTGTAGGACAATGGGCAAAAGCTGTGTCAAAAACAAACCTTAATGTCAGTGGCGGCTAGTGCCAGTTCTCCTAGGTGGGGCTATCTCAACCCCCTGGCGCCCCCTGGCGGCCCCACTTTGAAAACCCCTGATTTAAAGGCTCAGGAAACCTTTGCAGGTGTTTTGAGTTAATAGAGCTGATTAGAGAGTTTCCAATATTGAACTTTTTCACAATATTCTAATTTTCTGAGACACTGAATTTGGGTTTTCATTAGCTGTAAGCCATAATCATCAAAATTACAAGAAATAAAGGCTTGAAATATTTCACTCTATATGTAATGAATCTATATAATATATGAGTTTCACTTTCTGAAATGAGTGACAAAAAATATTGAACTTTTTCACGATATTCAAATTTTTTGAGCTGCACCTGTATATGTTGGCGGTTTGTCCAGCTGCCAGTTGGCATGCTGCTGTTAACGCTTTCATTTCTGCCAATTGAGCGGAACATGGCTGCACAACCTTTGTGGCTTGTATTTGAGAAATAGAAGTATCATAAGCACTTAGTTGTACTATTCCAAATCCAGCATGATTTCCATGCTCATCCCTAAAACAGGAACCGTCTAAACAGTGTAAGGTCTGCACATATTGGCGCATTGTACAGGTCGTCACATGCTTTAAGAAAAGTCTGCATTCTGTCAACAGCCATGAGGAGTACTGTCAGTGGGAAACGCCATTCTTGTTGCCGGATTAATGGTCGTGCATCGTTGAACTGTAATGTCTGGTGCAGATAAAATCACTTCATAGCCAGTTTTCCTGGCTTGAGTTAAAACAAAGCGTGGGCTAGTCAACAGGGCATGTAATTGATGTGACGTGTACAGTGTCACAGAATGTCCCATTGTCAAAGTCGAGGCCTTCTGATAAGCGAATGCTGCTGCGGCCAAACCTTGGTAACACGGGGGTAGCCCTTGCTCCACAGTGTCCAGTTTGGTGCTGTAATAGGCCAGTGGATGTTTGCCTATAGGTATGTCCTGCATCAAAGCTGCACATGTAAACCCCGAGCACTCAGCTACATATAGGTAGAAAGGTTTGCTATAGTCTGGATTCCCCAAGGCTGGGGCTGACTGCATGTGTTGTTTTAGGGCCTGAAAGGTGTCTTCGGCCTGTTCTGTCCAGAGCAAAGGGGCAGTGCTACTGGTTTGCCCTGTTGCTTTGATCAGTGACTGTAGTGGTGAGGTAACAATAGCGTAATCGCATATCCAAGGTCTACTGTACCCCGCCGTTCTCAGAAAAGAAAGCATTTGTCCAACTGTTTGTGGCTTGGGTGCCTTTATGACAGCTTCAATGTGTGCCCGTGCAATAAGCCTTTTGTTATCGCTCAGCTGCCTGCCAAGGTAATCCACTGTTTGTTGGCAGAACTGCAGTTTGTTCCTGCTAACCTTATGACCTCCTGTTTCTAACGCTGTTAGCACTGCAATTGAGTCTCACACTGTTTTCTAGCGTGACTACATATTAGTAAGTCATCTACATACTGTATAAGAGTGCTGGGTAGGTCCAGATCTTGTGCTAGCACTGTTGAAGACTGGGACTTTCGCAATATCCTTTTGGCAATCTGGTGTAAGTGTATTGTTGATCCTTGTATGTAAATGCAAACAAATGGCATGATTCAGGTGCAACTGGTATGCTAAACAATGCGGAGCACAAGTCGATTACTGTATACCACTATGTGTCAGGTGATATATTGGACAGTAATGTGTGTGGATCTGGAACTACGGGTACCTCTGCTTGAACGATATCATTGATAGAATGTAAATCATGGACCAATCTATAATCATCTGAGTGCGGCTTTTTAATCAGAAAGATGGGGGTGTTACATGGGCTTTTGGTCTTTATTAATACCCCAGCTTTCAGCAAGCTGTCAATTGTGGGCTTGATCCCAGCTATTGCCTGCTGTTTAATGGGATACTGTTTCTGGTATGGCAACTTAATTCCTTGTTTCAGTGTGATGTGCGCTGGCTGAGCTGAGTGTACACAGCCCACAACTGTCTTGTGTTTAGATCATACTGTCTCTGGTACTTGCTGTAACAGTGTGTCATGTATTGGCAGGAGTGGCAATTGAGTTGGAGGTCTGTCGGCCAGCAGATTCTTTCTGCTAGCCCTTCATCACGTGTTTTGATTGAAATTTGCATAAACTGTCAGTCCAGGGAAACGTGAGTGTACTTGGGTATCCGTTCCGAAATCTGTGAAGCTGTGGCTACCATTGGGCCTAAGTGATGTGACTCCCATCCTTCTGCTACAAGCAAAGTCACATGTGGAAAGGAGTTCTGGACTTGAAACCACTGACGTAGAGATGGTGGCAGAGTCATTGCAGCAGCTGCTCCTTGGGGTCCTAAGTATATGGCTTGACCTTCAATCTTGAATTGTCTTCTGTTTAGGACGTCATCCCACCACTCCTGGTAATCCATATGTGTGCATTGCTCGTCAAACATAAGTGTGCAGCGTAATGGCATATGTGGCTTTACATCGTCATTGGGCTTGACGTTTCCCCATGGTGATCGTGGCATTTCAACCTTGTTGAAGTGGTTGTGTATCCATGGAGCCCAGAGCTTCCACTGGTGCTGCAGCATGGAGTCTTGTTGATTTGTCCGTAGCCAGTACACCATGAGCTGTAAGAGTTGTTCTCGCTGTGGCAACATTGCCATCATTGAGCTTTGCAGGTTTTCGGGGATGTCCACATATACGCCATCTGGTGTTCACATGATGGTGGCTTTTATTGAACACAAAATGTCTCTTCCCAGAAGATTTACTGGGGTGTGAGCTGAGTACAGTATTGGAGCAGTGACTGTCTGCCCGCAACTCACATAGTTACCGGTCTTGTGAGAGGAATTATCTGTTTCCCAGAGAAGCTAATTGTCTTAACTGATGAGTTAGAGAGGGGAAGGCCAGAGCCGGTTTTGCCAATACATGAGTAGGTGGCACCTATGTCCACCATAAATTGGAAGTCTTGCTGGTTTATTGTGACTGGTATGCTGCCATGCAAAGACAAAGGGGCGTAACCTCAACTTTGGTCGAAAATTCGTTTTTAACATTTTCGGATCAATAAAGACCCGCTTTATCATGTGGACAAATATCTTGAGTCAATTGTGTTGTTTTTTCGAGAAAATAGTGGGTTGTCTTTGCCGTAACTTCCAAAAGTGCTACAGAAGCCAAGGCAGAAGGACGTAACATCAGTTAAGGTTCCTTGCCTTTGTTTCACGGCACTCTGAAACGTTCGAGTTGAGTTAAGGTAGCTACTCTGCCTTTGTTTTGCTTGTTGCGCATCAAAGTGGAGTTACTGTTTACAGCACTGACGTTACGATGTTCTACCTTTGTATAATATCTGTCACCGAAGTATCTCTGACACACGCACAATAGCTAGAATAAAGTGAAGCCACTGTTTACCGCGCTGAAGTTCTGGTGTTTTACCTTGGTATTGTAGGCTATATGTCTATCACTGAAGCATTTCAGATACACATAGGCAGACTGAATAAAGTGAAAACATATTGTTGTTGTTGTTAATGAGTCTAACCTAGCCTTAGCCTATATCAGAATGGCCCATTGCTCTCGAGGGAAAATGTTGGTGTAAATAGCTTTGAAACGCCGACACCAAAGCAAAGATAAGAAAGACTAGCCTACTGAAGATAGATTAGATAGGCAATCTTTTTTGCAAAAAGTTCTCTAAATACTGAAACTTAGGCTACATACAACATCAACAACTTTTATCAATGAATGTGAATAATCTCAAATTTTACTGATATTTAACATATTTAACGTAGGGCATGATTTGCAACTTGCCATGTTAAGGGGTAGGAAAGAAAATATTGCAAGGTTTGTTTCAAGTCGATACAAACTTGGGCCTAATGATGCGAGTTAGTGATGCACCATCGAAAGACAATCAAAGGAATGGAGTACTTACAAATCCTACAAATTGATTGATTTATTCTCATTCATATTATATTAAGCGGACAGTTGCATGATATATCGCTAGATTTTATCTAGTTGTTATCATGTTATTGTTTATATTGTGATCAACAAAAAAGTGAAAGATCAAATGGAAGTTACAGCCTTTTGCTTTGGCATGACCCCTTATCATTTTGTAGACTATACAAAGACAAAATACCTTAACTTCCGAATAAGGGTCAAAGGTCAAGTTTGAGCTCAGGATTAATATGTACATAAAATAACTTCATAAAAAGACAAACAACTGCCACATTTCCAATAATCTGCCTACAACTCATTTGGCTGGGCAACAATAAAACTTTAAAGCCATTTTTCTCAGTTCTACACTCTGGGAAGTTAAGGCCTTTTGCCTTTGTAGGGCAGTATGGTGGGCTCTTATAATGGTTGGGCACATGCTATTGGTAACATTAGCTCTCCCTCTGGCTTCTCTGGGCACCCCTAGTCGTGCCAATTTGCTGCTGGCCCCCATTCTTCATCGATAGGCATTCGTCTGCTGGGTTGTGTCGTTCCTCCATGGGTTGGAGGGACAGGCCCTTCTGCGATGTCCAGTCTGGCCGCACCCCCAACATTCTTCGTCATTTTCTGGAGTTTGCTGTGGTGGGCCCTGATTGGAGCGTTATTGTTATCCTGTTGGGCCCCTTCCTCTGTTTTGATATGCTCCACCCCTCTGGCCTCCTCTTCCTCTGTATTGGCCTCTCCCCCTTTGGGGCTGAAACCCACCTCCTGGGTTGTTAACATACACATTTATGGGCAGGAGTTCGGGACTCCTGATCCTATCGTTCCTGGTACTTGTGGGTTCTGCTCCTGGCAAACTTGTCAGCTAGCTGCTTACTTTGCGCCTCAGCTTCTTGTTTTTCTTTTCGGTAGTTTGCCACGTGATGGACTATCTGTTCTGCAAACGTAGGCCATTCCAGTTTCATCAGTCCTAGTACTCCGTCCAGTAGCTTCTGTACCTGCTGAGGCAGGCCCTTCTTAACCATCAGTTTGAACAGGGTTTGTGTTGTGGCGGTGTCATTCCAGTTTTCTCTCCATTTGCATTGGTAGTCAGCCAGGTACATCCGCATGCTGTTTCTATCCTTCAGTATTTCCCCGTCCAATTATGATGGATCGCAGCTGTCCGGGTAGCACTGTCGAAGAATGCATCTTACCTGCCTTGGATATGTTTGCCGCCGCAAAGATGTCTTGAATTGCGCGTTTCCCAATAAGGTGCATCAGTAGGGCCTTGATGTCTCCTATGGCCAGTCTGACTCCTCCCGTTCCTTCATCTAGGGCAGTGATCCATCTTCCAGCTCCATCTGTGAGGGTTGGCAATCGTCCTAATAGCCCAGGGGTGGGCAAACTTTTTGGCTCAGGGGCCACATTGACTTTTAAAATTTGACAGACGGGCCAGGCCAGCACCAGATGCATATATATCAAACATAAAAAAGGCATTACAGTGTTAATACTTACATTCACTTTTAGTGGGAACAGTGTTGCTGATCACCCTTTTTTGCCAGTGCATCGAAGTCTGGTGTTAGTTTTGTTGTGGAAATTCTCAGAACAGATCTAAGGTGTTCATCACTCAACTGGGATCTGTGGGGTGCTTTGTTGGTGTTCATCACACTAAAAGTCTGTTCACACACATACGTAGAGCCAAACAACACCAGCATCCTCTGTGCCATCTTCTGGATGTTTGGAAATTTGGCTGTGCTTAATGAAGCATAAAACTCATCCAGTTTAAGAGAGTTGAACTTCTCCTTTAAGACGGTGTCACATTGGAGATTAATCAGTTCCAACTGCAACTCCTGTGGCACCGTTTCAGGGTCTTGTGTGAAGGGACATGACACCAGCTGAAGTGACTTGTCAATTTTTTCAAAATCAGAGAACCGACGGCAGAATTCTCCATGCAGGTCGTCCAGTGATTTCCTGTATTTTTTCACATGTCGAGGGGCCTCTTTCAGCGTAGCCAGTGTGGGGAAATGAGCGAATGACTTGTTTGCCATTTGCTTTGAGAATAAAGCTAGCTTGGTTTTGAAGGCTCTGACGTTTGTGTACATTTCATGCACAAACTGGTCTTTCCCTTGTAGCTTCACGATCAGCTCATTCATATGTGTCAGTATATCCACAGCAAAAGCTAAATCACAAAGCCAATCTGTGTCACTCAGCTCAGGAAAATCGTCAGCTTTCTCAAGTAGCTACAAAAATGAGATAATCTCCTGTTTGAGCTCCCACACTCGTTGACATACTTTCCCCAAACTTAACCAGCGGACATTAGAGTGGTAAAGCAAGTCCTGGTGATCAGCGTCAGTTTCTTCAAGAAACTTAATAAACTGACGATGCTGAAGTCCCCTCGCTCGAATAAAGTTAACGAGTTTTACAACTGGCTTCACTACGTGGTCAAGCTGCAATACGAATTTACACAGTGCTTCCTGGTGGATTATGCAGTGTAGGAAAATTACCTCCTGCTCAGGGTTGTCCTCTTTCACCCTCTCCTGGATTCTTTTGAGCAGCCCGACATTTTTTCCAGTCAGATTTGGCGATCCATCTGTGGTAACGTTGGCGAGTGTACTCCAAGGTAGCTTGTGCCTCTTGATGACCCCCGACACGCTGTCATACAAGTCCTCTCCCCGCGTTTTCCCCCTCAGGGATTCCATGGCTAAAACCTCCTCCGTTATCTCAAAATTGTCATTAATCCCTCTGATAAAAATTAAAAGCTGAGCGGTGTCCTTTATGTCATTACTTTCGTCCAGTGCCAAGAAATATAATGTAAATGACTCCGCTTTTTTGTTTAGCTTGCTAGTCTTCGTCAATTCGCTCAACACGGCGAGTCACTGTCCTGCATGATAAGCTAATTTTTTCAAATTTGTTCTTGCTCTCAGGACACAAGATACCTGCTGTCTCTACCATGCACTCTTTGAGAAACTCCCCTTCGGAGAAAGGCTTGCTGGCCTTTGCTAATTTGAATGCCAGAAAATAACTTGCCTTCGTGCTTGATTCTTGGATGGCAGTTTGTCGGATAAAGGTGTTTTGCTGAGCCTGCAAACTAGCTGCCAACCTTAAAGCGGTAGCCGTCCGTTCTTGCGTTGACTGGTTGTTAGCGCAATTAGCATCCTTGGTGGAAAAGTGATGGCGGATGTTGTATTCCTTTAAAACCGCAACGGTTTCTTGGCAAATAAGACATACAGCCTTTGACCGGACTTCGGTGAAAAAGTATTTAGTTGCCCATTCCTTATTAAATACTCGGCACTCACTGTCGACTTTTCTTTTCTTTGGCCCACTCATTGTTGCAGATGGGTTCAGAACAGTAGCAGAGTAATAACAGAGAGTAGCCCGGGCTCCGCAAAATCAAGTCAATGTATCACTGCCCTTAATGCGCCACCTGGTGGAACGCCAGGCAGCATTATAGGACAAGGTCAAATGAATGCAGTCATAATTATGATAGGATTTGATTTGGGTAATTCTGTGATCAACCCATCTTCGGCGGGCCGGATTAAAAAGACCAACGGGCCGGATGTGGCCCGCGGGCCGTAGTTTGCCAACCCCTGTGCTAGCCCCACCATGTCAATGTACTGCCATGGCGTGTACTGAGCCTGGCCCCCCTTCAGGACTAAGGGGGCCATACCTACTGCACATGCTCTATTGTCCAGGCCCTCGTCCTGGTCCTGCTGCACCTCCTGTGGTGGCTCCCATTTGTCCAGAAGCTCCTGTTCACTCTGTGGGGCTTGGACTTCTGCACTTCTCAGATGTGAGCTCCCACTTCTCATCACACGCCACGACGAGCCGTGTATGCGTTCCTGTTTTTCTATTTCCTTCTGCGTTTGTTCAGGTCTACAGGGTATTTTCCATAGCATCCATTTGGCCCTGACTTAACTCAATGAGAGCTTGTGTCTTCCTTTGCATGCTTCTCTCCCTTGCCTGTGCGTCTCCCCCCATTTCAATCTATAGCTCCCCATGGACCAGGCGTTTCACTCAGTCTGCGCAGGGTTAGCCCACCTTCTCCTCTTCTTCGCTTTAGTCACCACTGCTTACCATGTTTACACTTTCTACTGTCGATTCATGCTCAGAGAGGAGAACCCCATGGGCTGGAGTGGAGGTTAGCATTTTTATCTTGAGTTTGACTGCAGGCGGGCTTCGGGTACTTTTCGCGCCCGTCCGCCATCTGGGCATGTTCCTGTTGGCTTCTTCTGCGGTGGGTACGTACCTCTGTTCTCTGCATTGATGTGGAGCACTGGCTTGTCAGTGCCTTCAGTTCCGACATGGAGGAACCTGCGCGCTCTAGGGCCTCCAGGTCCTGTGCTATATTCCTGTATGGTGGGGGCTCTGATATTGCGTCGGGGCATAGCCGGTGTTCCTGCTGAAATGGTTCTGTCTTGCTGTGGTGGGCTTGTCTGTTGTGACCGGTTTGTCCACTGCTGCTGGTCGGGTTCTCCTGCTTGACTGCCTGTGTTATCTTTCAGTTTTACTGTACCCCTTAGTACAGGGGTAGGCAACCCTGGTCCTTGAGAGCCGCAGGGTCTGCTGGTTTTAGTTGTTACTCACCACTTAATTGATCAATTAAAGAAGTTGATTACACAGTTAACTCACCTCACCTGGTTTCTCTGGTTTGAGTAATTGTCATATTTAAGGTGAAAACAAAAACCAGCAGACCCTGCGGCTCTCAAGGACCAGGGTTGCCTACCCCTGCCTTAGTGGCATGAACTCTGTCTGCCCTTCCACTTCCATTTCTCCTGGTTCTGCGCCTGTATCTGCTGTTGGGATGTACTGGCCTGCCCTGGATCCCCCTGTGCCTCCTGGGTACGGTGGTGGATTTGGTGTCGGGTATGACGTCTTCCGGTCTGTTCTCTTTTGTCTGCTCTTATTCTTTATCCGCCTGTTTCAGAATGCTTCTTATCATTAAGTGACTCTCTGTACTGCTTCCCTTCCTCCTGGAAACAGCCCATCACTTCAATCTCCCTTATTTTCTTGCCTATCCTCTTGTCGCTTAGGTCTGGGTTTGTGATGTTTTATGATTGCTTATTTTTCATCACAGCTGGTGGAATCAAAAGTGCCCTCTTGTGGCCACTGTTGGCCACCAGTGGATCTTTTATTCAATTTTTTCATGCATTTCTGAATCTGCTTCTTTTGATCTGGGTGGCGCTTAATTAAGTTGTCGCCCTTCCTTCCATCGTGCTCTTACTCGGTTTCATTTTTCCTGCCTGTGCCCCCATGTAGCCTTGTCTGTTGATCGATTTAGGAATCTCTGGCTCTTCGTTTGCTTCTCTAGTTCTTATTACCACTTATTTGGCCTACTGTGACCCCTGTCTTGTATTTTGGGCCTGACCCTGGTGCGATCCGTCAGTGTCTTTCACTCTCGATGTCAGCCCACTTCGTTGGTTCCCACCATACTGTTCTTGGGCTTTTGACAATACACAGTCGGGGGTTTTCTAGTATTCTGTCTCGTCCCTGTATGTCGAATCCCTCTGGGATTCCTAAGTGTGATGCTATTGATAGGGTTGCTATGCTGTCTGGATTGTCACACAGTTGGTCCAACAGTAGGCTAAGTGTTTCTGCTGTCCACAGTACCAATGTCCATGTTATTTCTGGAAAATCTGCTTGAACCTGTTCCAAATTGACCCACTTTGTGTTGCCACAGTTTTAAATTTATCAGTTGCACATCCTCATGATTTTCTTTTCTTTCTGAATCTATATACGTGCGTTATGTGTTTGCACTCCTTGTGTTTCTCTATCTCCCATTAAGATTGGGTGTAATGGTGCATGCCTCTAATCGCCTGTAGCTACATTTTGTAGTTGTCTTTCATAATCAAAATTGATTGTTTTGTTAACTGAAACTAGAAATGTAAATGCATATAAGTATACATATATAATACACAAAGCAGTAACTGACCTGTTGTATCCCCTGCTGCACAGAGACACGCCCTCTACCGCATGCTTATTCTGGCTTCTGCGCCCCCCCCCCTTCCAGGCAGTTGGACGAACACGAGCTGAGGCTGCAGCAGCCACACCTACTTTTCTGAGCTAGCCTGTCGCATAACTTCCCATTGTTCTCTATCCATATTAAACGTAAAGTTTGGGAAAAAAATTTCAGTTTTAATTTGTCACTTTTCTGTACAGAAATCCCCTGGATTTCCAGAACTCTGATTAAGATCTTCATACACAAAATGTTCTTCGGTTACTGAACTCAGCTTTATCTGTTAATCACTTGAGCCTGCATGGCTACTACAGTTCCTTTATACAAAATCACGACTTTATATGAGAACTGATTGTTATTTATATGCAACACTATTTCAGACAGGTCTTCACTATGATGCGTCTGATCATAAGCTTCACAAATTTTATAGTACACTGAGATTATAACACAAATCATTACAAATATTTTATACATTGTTATATAGTTCCGGAACACAGAAAATGAATGCACATTTTAACTATTTTTCATTGGCCTTTTTGGCGTTGACGGCATTTTACAAGCGTTATTTCTCATTACTGTAATCCCTAAACCGTTTTGCGTTATCAAATTCCAACGGTTTCCAAAAGCAGCGAATCTGCACCTTTTACCCATATACGGGTTATTACGGTAATCTCAGCAGCACGGCACACACAGACTTAAAATGATTTCAGATAATCGCTGCCAAGCCTACATTACACGCGTGTAAAAAGTATTTGGATAAGACTTGTGTAAAAAGATGATTTTTTCCTCAAAAGTGATTCTGTACAGAGGAATGGTCTCAAATCCCTTGTTATGTGTTCTCCAACCTCGTCCAACATTACAATTAAAATGTATCATTTCATCATTTCTCTATTGATAAACAATAAACTGAATTTAATCCTGTACTTCTTGTTCATATTAATTGAGGTTGCCAATAATTCCGGTGAGCACTGTATACAGTAGTCAAATTGCATTCATTTTTGTTTAAGCAGGAGCAAACTCGCATGAGATTAGAGTACATTTGAACTGTTAAAAGAGAAAGAACACTAATGAATGAATGGTCTGCGTATGACTACTATCACTTCGTCTAATCTTTATTGTACTGTCACAGGACCCACACAGAGCATGGTCCTTAAATAATCAATAACTAGTTCTTTCACATTCTTTTCTGTGTTAAAGAATTCTGTATTTTTATAGCTTGGTCCCAACTGAGCTGGTAAAGCAAGTCAGTCTCATACAAATGATCTGAATGCATCTGTGGAGAGCTCCAAATCAAAGTTTACCAAGAGTACACTGGGTGTGGTTATTGTCAGAGCCAAGTCTTTGACCGCGAGACTCACTCATATCAACCAGTTCACACGCTCACACGCCGCACCTTGTATTTCTCACACTGAGAATCCCAAAATAAGTAAAATAGCTTTTTAAATTTTTTATTCTACGTATAGATTTCCTCACTTGCGCTTGCTTGGTGCCCGTCAGTGTTCGCGTGGTGAACGGGAGATTCTTTCCGCACGCACATTACGTGAACGCCCACGTTCAACATCCTAGTTGGAGTACAGTGCAGTCAAAGGTGGAAGAATCTGAGCTGAATGCCATCTCAACTGAAGTATAAGGTCAAATGGTAGGTAACCACGTCATTTTTCATCATTCAAATTATATTATTCTTAGAATAAAATGCAACTAAACTAAATCACTTATTTGCCTGTGAGCTAATTGATACTGTGAGCTTGTAATGTTAAAGGGTAACCAAGCACTGAAACAACTTATTTTAGTTTATAAGTCAAGTACATTTGAACTTTTAAAAGAAAAAGAACACTAATGAATGAGTGTTCTGCATATCTGACTACTATCACTTCATCTAATCTTTATTGTACTGTCACGGGACTCAGAGCATGGTCCGTAAATAAGAGATCAATAACCAGTTCTTTCACATTCTTTTTTGCGTTAAAGAATTCTGTATTTTTATAGCTTGGTCCCAACTGAGCTGGTAAAGCAAGTCAGTCTCATACAAATGATCTGAATGCATCTGTGGAGAGCTCTGAATCAAGGTTTACCAAGAGTCCACTGGGTGCGGTTATTGTCAGAGCTGCCAAGTCTCATGATTTGACCGTCAGACTCACGCATATCAAAAGGAGGACAATTTATACATCAAATATTTAATTTGATTGGTTATCATGCCACGTTCCCCATCTCTTCTGGTCACTTCGCCTGCTTGCCGGCCTTGCATCATCATCCAAAAATGCCTTGAAGGGAGGGGGATACTCTTTTTCATGACAAAGCGAGGGCAGCGTATGGGAAGGGGCTTGGTAGCCAGCCATAGTCCAGACCCCTTTTTTCTGTTGCTGGATGCATTTTTTGAAATAACAAAAGAGGCATGGTCTAGCTAAAACTCAGGGCTTGGTTCCCCTTTTTAAGGGGATTTACAATATAGCTAGTAGCTAGCTTTTAGTAGCTAATATAGACTGTGGGTCATTCCTTCACTGCACACTTCACATCCATGTTGTGAGGCAGAGCACTCTAGCACATTATTTAGTAAGACCACGCATAATTCTGAACAGATTTTTATCATTCAAACGTCTCTCGAATCCTCAAAGTCGCATTGTTAATTTCGTGTTTCAATTATGTTTTTATGCCCAGGCAATCAGAAGCTACGCATACATTAAACATTGCATTTTGTCTGTTTCAAAGATTTCAGGGAAGAAGGCGAAGCAGGAACATCTGTTTTCATTCTGGGCAGTGAAGGGTCAGCCCCCTTCCAAAAAAGTTGCCAGGTCAGAGGAGACCATGGAGGAGACAGTAGAAACGGGGGGAAAGCAGAGAGCTTTTAGTGGAGCAGCCACCTCTAGGTATGTTTTTAAAAGTGAGTGGTCAACCAAATGGCCATTCATCACAATAGGCACCACCTGCTCCTACTATTTGTGCTCTGTGTGCAGACAGGAGAGGTGTCCATAAAGGTGTTACGGATGTGAACAGACATTTAAAAAGCAAGGGGCATCAGGCCAAAGAACAGGCAATCCAGTCAACAAGCGGTATTGCACAGTTTTATGTCCCAGCCTCTGTTGGTGGCATGACAGAACAAGATGCCAAGGTACATTATACATATGAACCTCAAAAAGGTGTATGGACTGAGCTTTACTGGCTAGTGCACTGTTAAGTGTTGAAACACCATAAAAATAGCAATTGAGCTGCCACCATTATGGTGGGCATTTGGAAACACCTGTATAAGTGTTTTAAGGGTTTTTTCTTAAAGTAATCTTAATGATTTAAGCTGCATTGCAGGGTATTGATGTCTTGATTTCATAATTATTTCACCAATATACACTAGTAAAACATATTTCCACATCTGGGGCCCTATCTTACACCCGGTGCTAAGCGGCGCTAACCCAAACGCAAGTGTCTTTGCTATCTTACACCCGGCGCATGGTTCATTATAATGCCTTGCGTTCAAGTTGTTTAAATACCATGTATTCTTGTGCCCATTACAAGTGAACTTTAAGATGGTTTTAAGATGAGTGGCCAGGCTTATTTTTGGCGTATTGCTATCTTGAGGCAGCAGAAAGCGCTTGCGCTAAAACCACCACAAACCTGGTCTAAAGTCATGTCGCAGTTGTTTACATGTTATTTTAACGGTGCATATAAGTGCGACTATGCGTGTGCATAACGCGCATACACCCTCCTGTCTGTTACACACAGGGGCGCGCACAAGCATGACTAAAAATATCAAGATTACAATGTGAAATATTATTATTGTGTAGGCTATATATATTTAAAAAAGCATAATAATAAAAGGGTCCATAGGTCAAAGACCACATAGCTACCTGTCCCTCAGCGAACGGGAATGCCAAATTAAATTGCTGTCAGCCCACTCCATCAACATCAAGGCGATGTGTGATGGTACGTGTAAGGTTACATGTATAGGATATATGCTATTCGCAATTATCCTGGATCAAGCTATGCAATAATTCCTGTAATCTTCTGGGGGGACAATCTTCTGTTATGGAACAATGGCTATCCATTAAAAATGTCTTTCCATTTACTGATAACACTTATATCAAGCCTAATGCGCAAATTGTCGTTTACACCTAATGCGTGAATTAATTCAAAGGAACTCCCGCACTGCGATAGATGGCCATTTGAGTTTTGAAAATGCACTTCAGATGTCATTACAATATAGCTCTCTAGGCCTACAGCCTGTAAGTAAATAGAATGGTATTTATTGTTTTTCAAATAGCCTAAGGTACAGCGGATTTGCTGTGCATAAGGTTTTTTTCTATAGCCTACGGTTAAACAACATAGATAAATGTCACCATGTTAACTGAATTTGAACCTTAGTATTCTTCATCTTTAGTATTATTCAAACCCAGCTGATTTCACCTGTTATTTCATAACTGAACAAAACGAGACGAGAACTAAGCATCTAATTAGAAACAAACAAATTTGCAGTACATTACACAATTAAGTCACAATGAATTTGAATGCCATTCTCTGCATGTGCGCTGCATGTTCTCTGTTTCCCCTGCTGTAAGTCGTACGTTTCACGGTCTTAAAGTGGATTGTTTTAAAGCATTACGTTATTGTTATGGTTTTCCCTTCCTTTCCTCTAATTCCACGCCTTGTCCTTTTTTCGGTCTATCAGATTTTTCTTCGCATTCCCTTGCGGGATTTTCCTTTCGCCCAGGTGATTATCTGGTTCACCTGTCGCCCGCGTCAGGAGGTATTTAAACCCCTGAGTTCCGCTTCCTGGCGCTTCTTTATCATTTCGTGCCTTCACGTATGTATGGTTGTTGTTTGTTTCCTCTGCTCGCACTTAAAATATTGTTATTCTTTATTCGCGTAGTAGAGCTATACCCAGATAACTACTAGAAGCTCAGGGAATATAGTTTAGGTTTTTCCCTCTTTTCACTTCTCCGTTTCCACTCCCACTCTCTTTGTTGTTAGAGGGCGTGAGCGTTATTTTATTTTCATTTGTTTCACCAGTTATCGGGCATTATAGTCACGTTCCGAGGGTGCCTTTGTTTTTGCTGTTCTTCTGGCTATCGGTATTAGTGTCGCCCGTGTTTACGTGGCTATCCCGGTTTTACAAGGGTGTTTTTGGTTTTGGCTACGGCTGGGAGGTTTTTTCATTCTTTCTTTTCTTTCATCGTGTTTGGCTCATCGTTGTACCACTACAACGCCCTTACAGTTATGAGTAAAACAGGTTGGTCACATTTTCATAAGCAGGCATTATAAAACAAGGGGAAATATGCATGAACATATGGGTTGCCAACCTGACAGCTTTATCGTATTTAGTGTAGGGCCTAATCATTAAGGCAAAATAACGGTGTTTGTTATTGATCAATATTACTATGCAGGTAGCCTAATGAACTTCGGATGAAGCTTGAACTTCAAGAACTCCATGAGAACAGCAAAACAGAATTGATGTTTGACACTTTCATTGCATAATCAAACGAAATTCGTTGAACAAGCAGGCTAATTTGGCATTTTCTAACGTGAGACTGAAGCCATCGATAGCTTATTCTCAGCTGTTGCAGGTCGTTTTAACGAAATGTAACCACATATATTTAGTAAAATAACAGCCCGGTCGGGAATTACCGGGAACTCATAGGCTAACGGTTAGTCCAAATAATATTGACTATTGATCCATTTAGCCTATTCCTTGATCACACTAAACACGCGTAAGCATGTCTGTTTCGTCATCAAGCAATCCGCCAAGGTGAAAAAGCAGGCTTTTAAAGGGAATGGGATATGACATTTTGATTGGTTTATTGCACGTCACGCCCATATAATTTCATGAAGACACTAGGTTCAGCCCATTTGCGCGTTGCGCCGTGCTTAGCATCCAAAAAACACGCCGGTAAACTCGCAAAAATGGACTTGGACACGCCCTAAATGGACTTTACGCCATGCGCTTAGACCAAGTGCCAAGATGGAGCCCCTGATGTCTTTTCATACACAATATGTTGCTCATTCATATGTTTCCAAACACCCCCAACTGATGGTAGCTGAATTGCACTTTGCAAATTTCTTTAACATTGTACGTTATATCAGCATAAATAATAATAAATAAAACAAACAAAAAAATGTTGCATGGAATGTTTTACATGATTTAGTTTAATTAACCCTTTTCTGTTGCAGACAAGGAGAGCTGAGGTAAAGGTGGCAGTGGCAATGGTCGAACACAATGTGCCATTTGCAGTAGCAGATCATCACAAACACGCACGCTGCTGCTGACCAAGTGGCTGATTTGAATAAGTCCTTAACCCCATGCCCTATTAATGGGGCCCAATGTTATTTTAGACTGTACTGAGGATGAAGTTATACATCCATTTGTATTCATTGAAATTATATAAATAAAACAATTTATTTTATTTGTCTGAATTTGTCTTGTTTTATCAGATTTTCCAATTGTTTTCATTTCTACTTGTGCTGGTCAATTATAAAAAAAATATGTCAAATTGCAGGAAACCCATGTGTTGTGGCTTTCTCCCTTGTTTGCTACGGTTTTCTTCCCCTCTGCACCGGTTAGCAATCAGATTTTTTCCGCTTTCCGTCTCGGGGTTTTGCTCTTCCCTGCCAATTCTTTTCACCCGTTTCCCTACCTGTTTTTAAGCCTCTCGCTTCCGCTTCCGGATGCTTCGTTATCATTTCGTGCCTTCACAAAGTTGGGGTTAGTCATTTTTTATCTCTCTGCATTTTAAGAAAAGATAATTTCTTTGGTTTAGCAGCTTGAGATATTTTCTACCCATTTTAAATTGGTGTTTTCATTGTAATCAATATCAGATGTGGTATATACAATTTCTAACCTTTTATATGACTAAAATGATAAACATTATTACTATATGCTGTATATTGGCCATCAGGTTTTGAAAGATGAGAGAATTTACAATACATCAATATATAGTGTACACAATGCACTGTAAAATACATTTTGAATCAATTCACTCAGACGTATTGAACTTCAGCGTCTTCAAGATTGTATTAGCTGGACATTTAGCTTATTCAATCTAGAGAGGGTCCATCACATTACAGAAGTGTATCAATAGACATTTATTCATTTGGCAGATGCGCTTATACAGAGCGACTTACAAGGCAAAAAGTGCATAAGTTTGCATAAAATAATAAACTTTATTTACATTACATTCATTTGGCAGATGCTTTTATCCAAAGCGACGCACAATAAGTGCATACTGAAGGTCAATGACATCAGTTCAGATAAAGCCATTTCTTATAACATAGCAGCTATCCATAGTCATGAACATTGAGTATAGTACACAGTAAGCTATGGCTAAGACGACATTATAAACTATAAAATCAGAATAATCTAAGAATAAAGGAACAGTGAGGAGTTCGTTCCACCACTGGGGAGCTAGGGTGGAGAAGCTCCGCAGTTCAGAGCGAAGTGGTCGAGCTGGAGTTTAGTGTTGTATTATGTCCTGCAGGTAGGAAAGGCTTGTCCTTTTGGCTGCAGCGTAGGCCAGGGTCAAAACTTTGAACTTGATCCTGGCGGCGACCGGCAGCCAGTGGACTGACCTCAGCAGGGGGGTGATGTTTGAAAACTTTGGGAGGAGTAAGCCAGGCGTGAGAGAACCATGGTCTGGGCGAGAAGCTGGGTCTAGTAGGTGGTCAGGTATGGCCGAATCCTCCTGATGTTGTACAGGAGGAACCTGCAGGAGCGTGCTGTTGCCCTGATGTGCTCCATGAAGTCCAGCTGGTCATCCAAGACCATCCCCAGATTCCTTGCAGAGCGGGAGGCAGCCACCGTAGTACCGTCGACGGTGATGGAGAGGGCTTGCAGTGGGGAGGTCCTGTGAGGTATGAAGCGCAGTTCCGTATTGTCAAGGTTGAGCTTCAGGTGATGAGTAGCCATCCACATAGAAATGTCTGCCAGGCAGGCAGATATCCTTTCCTTAACCTGTTAGGTAGAGGGGGGAATGAGGAATTGTGCTATATAAGTGAAATGTCCAATAAAAAACAATGGTATACTGAAAAAAAAAGGACAAGTCTAAATAATACATTAACCAAAATGTCAGTAACATGGCAAGTGTTGATGTATAAATCACTGTTAACATACACCTAAAATGCTATTTCAAAAAGCAAGACTTGCATGCTAACAATGAATTCAGGGAGGAAAGATGCAATCTAAACAGGCGAGTCTCGAGTCTACGCCAGAAGATGGTCAAAAGGGCAGAAGGGCCAAGACCAGGGGCCTCATTTATAAAAAGTACTTTCGATCAAATTTGATCTTACGTGTGGCGTACATAGAAAATCATGACAAAGTAGTGATCTATGAAATTTCAACGTGACTCCATTTGACCGTGGAAATGGTCGTAGCTCCACGTCAGGTCTTCACACACCTGCTGGTTATGCCAAAGTATTGCAGGCTTGAGAGCCGCACATGAACACTTATTTGGCATGGAAGATTATCAGCCTACAAAATTAGTTTAATTCTAAATTGAAAGGAAATTAATAGTCTAATCACTGAATTTTAAGTCTTCCTTACATTATATACCATTATTGTATGACATGCAGAAACTTGTAAATTGGGGCGTGGTGAATGTGAGATTCATTATGATTCACAAAGTGCTCATTAAAGACAACATAATGTATCCTATAAATAGTCTACTGGCTGCGCTAGCGTTATTGGAGGACGAGGCAAACCATGCGTTCAATTTGAAGTTTATTTGAGATTTATAGATGGAAGGTATGTACGACAGACGTACGCCATTTCAAACAAGCACAGCCAATTTTATAAATAATGTTTACATCCATGTAAAGAAATGTGCTTACGTGAAAGTTAAAGATGACATCCAAGTACTTTTTTATAAATGAGGCCCCAGGAGCTGAGTGGAGTAGGTGGTGAGAAATGGGCAGATTCTTTAGATGTTGCAGAGGAAGAATCTGCACGCCTGGTTCACTAATGCTATGTTCTCAGCAGAGGTCAGGTTGTTGAAGAACATCACTCTGAGGTTGATTGCAGACTGAGTGGCAGTCATTATAGTGCTGTCCAAGGTTATGGAGAGGTCCCGTAACAGAGAGGGCTTTTTAGGCCAGACTGTGTCAGCCGTTCATCCCGGATGAGATGCCACAAGGCTGGTTAAGATGCGTGAATAGACCTGTGTGTCAGATGTGGGAAAGAGAGAAATAGATGAGTATTGCAAGTTAGCAAGTTAGCAAGATGGATGTGGGTGGGTTGATGAGGGGGGAGGACAACAGTTTACATGGGTTACAGCATGACGCTCGACTTAAAGTTACTTACTTAAAGTTGCACTCTGTCACTCACTTATACCATATTCAAGCTTTACTTATAAAATAAGTACACTTATACGTATGCATCTATTACTTTCCCTGCATTGCTTCTCAAGCTTCTGGATTTTTTCATGTTCATTTTAATAAGCCTTTTGTTATATTTATCCATTGTTTTTATATATTTTACTTTAACTGTGTAATAGTCTTTTGCTGTAAAAAAAAGATGCTTTAAATAAAATTGCATTATTATTATTATAAATAACAACAGTGCATATTTTGTAGATCAACATTCTATATCTGCTGTGTACCATGCTTGAGAGATTGTGTTGGCTTAAACGAACAACAACAACAAAAAGGTCTGCCAGTCTTCAAATAACAGGATTCCTAAATGCTTACAAAGGTAATCCCATATGCAAAAGGTCTGTAAAAATCTTATAAAAATCACATATGCCATATACAAAACTTATAAAATAAATATGTGGTCGAGAGCTAGCATATACATTTCATGCTAAAATTCCCTAATACATGGTACTCCTTATAAAATAAACATTTAGAGATTGTATAAGAATTTTATAGAAATATATAATATAATAGGCTACTAATCAACATGCTTTTTATAAAACTTTGCAAGTATGATCATATATGATTTTTACAGACCTTTTGCATATGGGAAACCTTGGCTTTATGAATAAAGCAGAGACGAAGAAGCTTGATACTTATACATCATATTGAATTAAAATGCAATTACGAAATAAGAAAGGTATTCTATGAATGTACTATAACTATAAGCACAAACTATAAGTTTACCCATTCTCTTTATTTCACCGGGAAATAAAAATGGTGGATCTCCGTTTTGTCTCGTAAAGTCACGTGGTGTGGAATCGCTGATTCGTAGGATATGTACGACTTTTCGGGTAATGGGATTTCGTAGAATAGATACGAATGGGCTGTGAGACCAGGTTGTAAATTGGGATACTTTCAAAGTGCAGTCACGGGTAAAAATTAAAAGTCGCACTTATTTTAAAAAGTAAAAACATGAGGATTTCTATTTAAAATAGGTTAGTTTCGGTTAAAAATATATTTCGGGTTAGTTTTGAGTCGCCATTTTTCTGGACAGTCTTGCAAGATCTGGCAACCCCGTGTCCCACCCTTGCGCTGCCATGTCACGACTCAAATGTTGTTGTTTTTTGTTGTATTTGGAGGGGAAAGTCAGCGAAGCTGCCCCTCATTTTTTTAAACGAAGCCTCACGTCATATTTATGCAAGGAAAATGTTTTTGTACTTCTTGAAAAGTGTGCTTCCGAATGTACTCAGCGAAACCCCGAACGTAAGTGTGTCATCCAGGTGTTTCAAGTATACTGCAATTTGACGAAAAGATTTGACGACTTTCTCGTCCTATCTACTCACCAAGGCTACTCAATAGTGTGGAAGAGTGCTGATTCGGACACGGCCCAGGAAGGGTGGAGTCAAAGTTTAGTAGCATAAAAGAGCCAAGATGGATGTCTAACCTGTGTTTCCACCTGTCCTGTGAGAGATCAACCTCCAGATCTGCTCTTCTGTCGCTCCTGGAATGTACTGCAGGTGGAATTTTCCTAAATAGAAAACAAAGAACTAAAAGCTTAGGTGTCATTAAACTGAACCAATAGCCTACCACATGTGACTGGGGAAATATTCAACAACACTATCTATGACGACATGACGCTATACGTTATTTATTTAGATAATTTCCCCCAATTTGTTTACAATAGGCTAGAATCCTTGATATGTAAACATTAGGATGGATTATTAAACGTAGGGACTGTTGGAGGGGAGTGGTTGCCTATGCAACATTTCTCTGCTGTGTGCGCAATCACCCACAGCGGCTCCTATTTACATAGGGTCGGATTCAGAGATGGCCAATTTAAGTCATGCGCTTAAGTGCCTGTCCTGCGCGGATTTAACGCGAGCTGATCAAGCGCACAGATGCTTATTGCGCGTGCAGATTTGAGCAGAACTGAACCAACCAGATGAGCAAGAGCACAGACGCTGCTTTTTCGGAGCGCATTCTGTGAACAACAGAGACGCGCTATACAAACGAACAATCTACATTCCGGATTTGTGAGCTTCGCTAAATAATGGTTAGGTAAATACTGCTATTATATGTCTTACTGCTTAAAATTTAAATTTAGCAATGCAAAGCTAAATGTAGCAAACAAGACAATGCCTCCTTTATAAAGTTCACTTATTTATTTGGGACAGTAATCAACATGTTCTTAACATTTAATTATAGCAGAATTAGCAACTATTCTGCAGTACCTTAAATCGATACAGTGATATCAGTACAATAAAAATAGAATAGAATAGAATGTTTATTTCCCTTTCGGGAAGTAAGCATAGTCTTAATTAATTGAACAAATATGTATATGTATGTATACTATAATAAAGAAAAAGCATTATAAAACGGGAATAACTGGTTATATGTAAAATGTATGACTTGATTTAACTTCATTCATCCCACAATGGTGATTGTCTCTGTTTCATTTTTCATTAGGGCTTACATTAAATATAATATGTATTAAAATAATGAATAACAATAGTAAAACTATTGGTAGGTTGAAAAACATTAATTTGTGGTGATATGATGCAGATATTGTGCATATACAATGTATTTCTATGAGATTGCGCTTGCGGACGCCCAGAAAATTCCGCCCCAAGCGGAAAAATCCGCTCCACGTCCGCAAGCCGTCCGCCCGCCAGCCGTGCGCGCGCGGCCGGTGAGGACCACGGCAATTCGTTAACACGGGAGCGGAAGTGAAGCGCACCAGTGCGCGTGTGCGTGCGCTTGCGCTCGCGCGTCTGGTGGGGATGGGGCGTAAGCGTCTGTGCGCTTGCGCGTCTGGTGGGTACCGGGCGTCACAGGCCGCCGCGCACAGCTGGCGGGCGGACGACTCGCGGATGTGAAAGGATTTTTCCGCGCTGGGCGGAATTTTCTGGGCGTCCGCATGCGCAATCTGATAGAAATACATTGTATATGCACAATATCTGCATCATATCACCACATATTAATGTTTTTCAACCTACTAATAGTTTCACTATTGTTATTCATTATTGTAATACATATTATATTTTAATATAGGCTCTAATGAAAAAGGGGACAGAGACAATCACCATTGTGGGATGAATGAAGTTATATGAAATTATAAATTTAGCATGTAACCAGTTATTCCCGTTTTTGTAATGCTTTTTCTTTATTATAGGATACATATTTGTTCAATTAATTAAGACTATGCTTACTTCCTGAAAGGGAAATAAACGTTATTCTATTCTATATTCTATTCTGTTTTTATTGTACTGATATCACTGGATCAATTTAAGGTACGACAGAATAGCTGCTAATTCTGATATAATTAAATGTTTAGAACATGTTGATTACTGTCCCAAATAAATAAAAGCGAACTTTATAAAGGAGGCATTGTCTTGTTTGCTACATTTAGCTTTACATTGCTAAATTTAGCTTTTAAGCAGTAAGACATATGTAATAGCAGTATTTACTTAACCATTATTTAGCGAAGCTCACAAATCCGGAATGTAGATTGTTTGTTTGTACATCGCGTCTCTGTCGTTCACGGAATGCGCTCCGAAAAAGCAAAAAGCGTCTGTGCTCTTGCGCGTCTGGTGGGGAACGTTCTGCTCAAATCTGCACGCGCAATAAGCGTCTGTGCGCTTGCGCGTCTGGTGGGGATGGGGCGTTATTGTGCGTGCAGATTTGAGCAGAACTGAACCCACCAGACGCGCAAGAGCACAGACGCTTTTATTGCTTTTTCGGAGTACTTTCCGTGAACGACAGAGACGCGCTATACGAACAATCTACATTCCGGATTTGTGAGCTTCGCTAAATAATGGTTAAGTAAATACTGCTATTACATATGTCTTACTGCTTAAAAGCTAAATTTAGCAATGTAAAGCTAAATGTAGCAAACAAGACAATGCCTCCTTTATAAAGTTCACTTTTATTTATTTGGGACAGTAATCAACATGTTCGAAACATTTAATTATATCAGAATTAGCAGCTATTCTGTAGTACCTTAAATCGATACAGTGATATCAGTACAATAAAAACAGAATAGAATATAGAATAGAATAGAATAACGTTTATTTCCCTTTCGGGAAGTAAGCATAGTCTTAATTAATTGAACAAATATGTATCCTATAATTTTTTAAAAAGCATTATAAAAACGGGAATAACTGGTTATATGTAAAATGTATGACTTGATATAACTTAATTCATCCCACAATGGGATGTAAACTATTAGTAGGTTGAAAAACATTAATATGTGGTCATATGATGCAGATATTGTGCATATACAATGTATTTCTATAAGATTGCGCATGCGGACGCCCAGAAAATTCCGTCCCGAGCGGAAAAATCCGCTCCACGTCCGCCCGCCAGCCGTGCGCGCGCGGCCGGTGAGAACCACGGCAATTCGTTAACATGGGAGCGGAAGTGAAGCGCACCAGTGCGCGTGTGCGTGCGCTCGCGCGTCTGGTGGGGAAGGGGCGTTACGCCGTATTCTAACTTGTGTTGCGCATATGCTGATCTCAAAATGTGAGTGGTACAGGGCATGATATTCTAATTATCTACTAAAGGTATATACTAAAAAAAAATGTTTGTGGTGTTATGCGTTTTGAACGTGTCAGTGACAGTGCCTTTAATGACCACATTTGCCTTTAGGAAAATACATTCTTTGCGCATCGTAGTTTCTCTTGCGTGACAGGGACATGCAGTGAACGTATTAACACATCGCATTGATAAAATGATCACAGCTTCTACTGATGACTATTATTAGAGAAACAAATAAATCGTTGGATTTAATGAAAAAAAAAGAAGATTTTAAATCTTATCTTTTTTAAACGATTTACCTAATAAAGTCATGTATCCTACGGTGGGTGAATACAATAGCCTATATGCAATAATTTTCAAGAAGCTGTGCTGACACAAATCGTCTCTCCGTCAAAGCGAATATGATCCAGACATTGTCTATCGATTAATCCATCTAATATGTATCTGGTATGATATACCAGACGGTCAATCAAGCCTACTTTTACATATTTTTCTTTTTATGACAGTTATCTGATAATCGCAAGTTAGCTATGCAAAGGAAAATATGACCAATATTATGTTCAAATAACGTGCACTCATTCTAATATCCATTTATGCGAAAGATGCTGTATTTTTCATAATAATCTATTGGTGGCGCTAGACATCAACTACCTTTTTTTCCGAACAAAGTTGCGCGGAAAAAAATTCTTTAGTGAAAACTCTGAATACGCGTATCTTGAACAACTTGTAGACACGCCTCATTTTCATCAAATCTCCACCCCGCGCGCGTAATGCCGCGTATCTACTGGAGAGACGCTTAAAACAGCGGATAAGTCAAATGTTGAATCACAAATAGTTTAAGCTACGTGGAATTTCGTGTAAATCCTATTTGCGCGTGCTTATCTCAACTCTGAATCAGGCCCATAGTTCAAATCTTCCGACCTCTTGAGCTGTGGAAATAACATGACAGGCGCCTTTAACAGGATTTTGTCCTCAAGAAAGAGCGTGGGGATCCTGTTAGTGGGAGCGGGGATCTTGACTTCCAGGCTCCTTCTGAACTGGGAGCATATCAGCACTGGATCGCAAGTGAGGAGAATGTATCCACCCAGGTAACACACTTTCTCAACCAAATGGAAATTATTTCGGCTTTTGATTCCCTTTCTTGGAACCTTGCAGTATCAATATGTCTAAATCAATTGCGTCACTTTCTGTTGAACATTGGGGGGGATGCAGGGCAGAATGCTTTTTACTGCTTTTTACAATTAATATCCAAGTGAACAGAAGCTAACCTGACCTCTAAATGGTACAAAGTTAAACAGGACACATTTCTTCAAATCTTAAAGCATGATTACTTTTTAGTTCATTTTTTTAGTTTCAAAATAATAATAAAAAAAAGGAAAAAGGACGTAGGAGGCCAAACCATTTTAGTGATGAATGCGAAGATGAAGTAAGGTTAGTGCTTATATGGTTTTTCGTGGCTTTGAGACGGATGTGCACTGCTGACTGAACACAAATGTGAACTCTAAAGTTTAGGTTAATTGAACAAAAAAAAGTATTGTATCTGGTCGGCCTACATTTTGAATTCTGACGTTAAGCAATTATACAATTATAGGCCTATATATAGCATAGGCTACACTACAGTGTGCGAATTGATGGGGGATATGAAAAAACGAAAAGGGTAGCCTATTAAGCTACTTCCATTATGCATTATTTTAAAGGAGAGGTAGCTCACTCCTCGTGTTGTTCGTTTGTTGTTAAATTCTACAATAGCCAAATTCAGAAAAACTACATCTAAATAATGTAGACCTTAAGTTACCTGTACTTAATTAGACAAATGTTAGCATAGGCTACGATTCTCAGCAATGCCTCGCAAAGCAACGTGATTCAGGTAAAGACGAGTGTGCATGAACGTTTGACTGTCAATGGCTGTGTCTGATTCAACACCTTTCTATAGGCTAACCTGTACCTAAATGGTACAAAGTTAAACAGGACACATTTCTTCAAATCTTAAAGCATGATTACTTTTTAGTTCATTTTTTTAGTTTCAAATTAATAAAAAAAAGGAAAAAGGCCCTAGGAGGCCAAACCATTTTAGTGATGAATGCGAAGATGAAGTAGGAAGTTTAGTGCTTATATGATTTTTCGTGGCTTTGAGATGGATGTGCAGTGCTGACTGAACACAAATGTAAACACAAATGTAAACTCTAAAGTTTAGGTTAATTGAACAAAAAAAGGCTTGTATCTGGTAGGCCTACATTTTGAATTCTGACGTTAAGCAATTATACAATTATAGACCTACATACAGTCAAGCCGGAAAGTCTGAATACCCCTTTCACCTTCTCCACGTTTTATTACATTACAGACATATTCTACAATAGATTGAGTTCATTTTTTGTCTCAAAATTCTACACAAAATAGCCCATAATGACAAAGTGAAAACATGTTTTTAGAAATTTTTGCAAATGTATTAAAAATCGAAAACTGAACTTTTTCATTTACATAAGTATTCATACCCTTTGCTTGAACATATTTTTAAAGTATCATATTTAATATTTGGTCGCATATCCTTTGCATGCTGTTACTTCCTAAAGTCTGTGACCTATCAACATCAAAATACTCTCGATGTCTTATTTCCAGGTACTGTTACAAGCGATACTATAAGCTCTCTGCATTTGAATGGATCTCTATGGGAATTGAGGGGTGAGACGAGATTCAGCTGTAAATTACACTGGTACAGTATGGAACACATGGCTCGCTAAATGGCTGTAAGTCATCAAGGGTCTGAGCTATCGAACAAGCCCCAAACCATCATTCTGTTGCCAGATATGGAGTAGATGTGGATGGATCACTGCAAGGGTTATTTCTCCTGACTCATTTTCCTATAGAACTCTAAGGAAGGAAGTGAAAGTGGTATTCAGACTTTCCGGCTTGACTGTATAGCATAGGTTACACTACAGTGTGCGAATTGATGGGGGATATGAAAAAACAAAAAGGGTAGCCTATTAAGCTACTTCCATTATGCATTATTTTAAAGGAGAGGTAGCTCACTCCTCGTGTTGTTCGTTTGTTGTTAAATTCTACCATAGCCAAATTCAGAAAAGCTACATCTAAATAATGTAGACCTTAAGTTTCCTGTACTTAATTAGACAAATGTTAGCATAGGCTACGATTCTCAGCAATGCCTCGCAAAGCAACGTGATTCAGGTAAAGACGAGTGTGCATGAACGTTTGACTGTCAATGGCTCTGTCTGATTCAACACCCTTCTATAGGCTACTATTGAGTATGCTAGTTGAGTAGCCTACACTGGATGAGAACGTTAAGCAGGCAAAATGTTCTCTAAATGTAACATGCTTAAAATCCGCAAATTATATGCTTATTTCAGAGTTTCGCGGATAATAGTATGGAGTATGGAGAATATTTGTATGCCACTAAACAGTATGTAGTAGCCTAAGCAGTATACAGTCGTCCTATGCTATTATACAGGACACAGGCCATTCGGACACAGCCAATGTAAAAAGTGAATGGAGTTTTTGCTTCCGGAACCTAAGCCACATTTCCACTTCATACAGCCTACTACGCAGTCTACTTAATTTCAACAGGCAACGTGTGCCGCCAGAAATGAAACTCTACTTTGCTACATTGGAGTTTGTTTATCTATCCAATAATGTAGCTAAATGGAGCAACATTGTTGCCCCGCCCACTGATTATCGTATACAACCTCGTACATGGGCTATGATAAAGGCGCTTTTATGAATTCCTTTCGATGTAACATTGGGGGGGGGGGCAGATAGGGAGTTCTTAATCGAATCTCAGTCGTGCCACTGCCAATGTGGTCGGGACGCATAATTGCCGGTATTGTGTGGCTTCAGTCGGTCTATGAGTGTTGCCCGGTTTGCGTTTTTCTCGCAAATGGGGCTACTTTGACGATGAAACGGCAGGTGAAACAAAACAAAAAACATTAAAAGGACATCATCACTATGCCAATACATCACCCATTGAAGCAACCCCCACCCCGAATAATAAATAATTAAAAAAATAATATGAAAATAAAAGTATTTGGATAAGACGTGCGTAAAAAGATTATTTTTTCTCCAAAGTGATTTTGTATGGAGGAATGGTCTCAAATCCCTTGTTATGTGTTCTCCAACCTCATCAAACATTACAAAGGAAGAATCAATGCTGTTATCTTGGGAAAGGGAGGGTGCACAAAATACTAAATACAGGGATACCAATAATTGTGACACCCATCTTCCCCAAAATAAAAATTATTTAGCAATAAATATTAGTTTTTCCTCTCATCAATGGCATCACAATTCAAATGTATAATTTTTTCATTTCTGTATTGATAAACAATAAACTGAATTTAATCCTGTACTTGCTGCTCTAAGTACATTTGAACTGTTAAAAGAGAAATGAATGAGTGTTCTGCATATCTGACTACTATCACTTCCTCTAATCTTTATTGTACTGTCACGGGACCCACGCAGAGCATGGTCTTTAAATAAGAGATCAATAACCAGTTCTTTCACATTCTTTCCTGCGTTAAAGAATTCTGTATTTTTATACCTTAGTTCCAACTGAGCTGGTAAAGCAAGTCAGTCTCATACAAATGATATGAATGCATCTGTGGAGAGTTCCAAATCAAGGTTTACCAAGAGTCCACTGGTGTGGTTATTGTTGAATTATATTTTGCAATGTCACCCTGAAAATACATACAGAAATACCTATATTTCAGATTAGCAGTTAACTGTGAAGTTATCCAGGTGAGGATCATTGTCTAATTCGGCTTGACAGCCCATATGGTCACTCCTAGCCTGACTCATGATTGGAGAAAATAGTTTACCCACCTCTCAGGTAGATGACCATGAAGGGTGGAGTCAAAGTTTCATAGCATAACAGAGCCATGATGTATGTCTAACCTGTGTGTGCACCTGTCCTGTGAGAGATCAATCTCCAGTAGGGGTGGGACGATTCAATCCCATAACGATTCGATTCGGTTACGATTCTTTAGGCAAAGGTTCGATGCATCATAACATCTTACATTTGACCACGATTCGATTCGATACAATTCGGTTAGATTAATTTTGATACTTTTAAAAAATGTAATAGGTATGCTAATGTGATTTGATACCGATACAGTCAGCAGTAATTAAATATTAAATTAGAACCTTACGCCAAGTTCACAGAATTATGTTTATTGTTAAGGCATGCCATATTTTGCAGCTGTCTGAAGCAAATAATGCAGCAATAAACATGACTAACAGTGTATTTTCTAAAGTTGCCCTATTGAGGTTATTGTTTTTCAAACAGTGTCAGACATGGTACCCTAATACCTTTCCTTTATTCACTAAAATGTTTTCTGTATGGTGTATCTAGGTTCCACGACATTCATTAAGTGACTAAATCCCTCTTCTTCTACCGCACTGTATGGGGGGGGTTGAAATCGTACAGTTAACGTAGTAATAATTAATTGAACGTAAGACATTGGAAATAGTCTTACTATTTTTGTTTTTTGTCTCTAACGTCTACTTGATTTTGAATAGAAAATGGTTTAAATTAAAATATCAGAAAGCACTTTACAATTAACTGTCTGAACACGGTATGTGTATAAAAACTAATAAAAACAAATAAAAGAACCGTTTGGCCATTTCTCCAGGAAAATCTTGACTCCCGCATTTAGCTTGTTAACCCGCTTGCTGTCCTTCACGTCAATGGTGTGTCGTCGGCTCAAATGGTTTATCATGTTTGTGGTGTTGCCTGTGTATCTGATTTCAACTTGGCATATCTTGCATATTGCAGCGGTTTTGTCAAGTACACCCTCCTTCTTTCTAAACCCGAAATGCTTCCATACGACTGATTTTCTGTTCGGAACATCGCAAATTCTGTCCATTTCTGTCTCTTTTGTCGCACTCGAGCAGCTAGCCATTTCGCTCAGATCTGTCCGTCTCATTGTCGCTTGATTCCCGTCTGGCGCTGCTTTCAACTCATGCTTACGTGGGGGTTGGAGCAGAAACATGGATTAAAGCTAGTCAAAACAGTTTTAAAAGTAGTGTCTCAGAAATATATTTGTAAAAAAATGAAATGAATATATTTTTTTAATAAATACATGTGCACATTCATTTACAATATGATATTAATCAATGCTTATCAATTCTAATCTTACAGATCGATGCAGTTGTATTTACACATTCAGATCGCATCGGTGCATTGTCCCATCCCTAATCTCCAGTGTCATGGTCCGTGGCTATTTCTTTCGGATATCGGATTTTTTCCACGTTCCGGTTTGGGGTTTTACTTCTCCCCACTTATGATTCGTTTCACCTGTCCTATTACCTGCTAGGTATTTAGGCCCCTCACTTCCGCTTCCTGTCGCTTCTTTGTCATTTCACGCCTTCACAAAGTCAGGGTCGGTTAGGTTATAGCTGATCTATATTTTCACTATTAGATTGGCTTTAGCTGCCCTTTAAGCTCTTTAGGGAATAGTTCCTTTTTGCTAGCTTTGTTTTCTTTACTTCTCTTCTACTCTCTGCTATATTGAGAGTGAGAGGTTTATTTTTATTTCCTTTATTTTTCACCTCTTATCGGGCGTTATAGTCTACGTTCCGAAGGTGATACTTTGTTTTCTCCTTTTCGAGCTTATGCTCATGTATTTCTGTTTGGGAGTCTCTGTTCTGTTACCTTTCTGCTCGTGTCTACGAGCCACCCCCGTATTACTGGGTTGTTTATTGTTTGGCCACTGAGACTCCTTTAGTGGTCCACACTTTTCGTGAGTGACTTGTTCTGTAATCGTATTTAGTTTTGTCGCGTTTGGCTCATTGTTACAAACCCAAACTCTTACATTAGGATGGATTGTTAAACGTAGGGGCTGTTGGAGGAGTGGTTGCCTATGCAACATTTCTCTGCTGTGTGCGCAATCACCCACAGCTGTACCTATTTACATAGGGCCAGATTCAGAGATGGCCAACTTAAGTCAGGGATGTCAACTCTCACACATTGACCGTGAGACGCATTTTAACCTTTTCTCATGGTCTCACGCTAAAGCAAAACATCTCACGCATTTTCACGGAACAGCAACAATTCTCTCGCAATTACACTGCATTTTTTTTTCATAGCAAAAATAGTTCAACTTCCCGCGTCCCGAAACTCGTGCGTGTGCACTGCACGCTGTTCTATAGCCGTTTTCCAAACCAACTGGCACACTTCCACATACACTCCACCCTCTCCACCGGCCAATCACTTATCATTGGCGATGAAAGGGTGAGAGGGTGGAGTGTACAATGTATTGCGCAGTTTGGAAAACAGACTCGAACCGAGTTGTCTTGAGCGCAAATGTCGACTGTAAGTAAACGAAAATGCACTTTAAAGTAAATCACGAATAAGTGATCAAATATGTTTGCACTAGTAACTGTTGGCGTATTAATTGCAGCAATAACAATATGAATGCTTTGTTAACCTAAGAATTAGTTAACGTAGGCGACATCAGACTAATGTAATGTTAGCTGTTACTAAGACTAGCCCATAGTTAGCTAGCTAGCTAAAAAGGAGACAAATTGAAATGAGAGGTGGATCATTTCTTGTAAAACACACAGAAAAGTGGATTTCGACACCCACCTTTTCAGATTGTTACAAAATTCTTTCTATAGTTATAAATAGATAAGGTTAGTACACATTTGTAGGAATTAATTGAAGACATTGAGAAATTAAGCTAATTGATTGGACCCAGGCTGGACCTTTACTGTTGTAGGATTCATATAATATTCTGTGAATATAGTACTACCAATCATCCAATTTGTACCAAATTGCTCCTTGTAATTATGACTAAGACATGAGGACTCCAAATAAATGGTCAAAATAAAGCCATGGACCCCCGAAAACCAATCACCAATCCCACTCCAATAACCACAATACAATACCAGTTCTCTATGTTTGACAAGTACTATGAAGCTGGGCCTTGGAGTATTGTTTCTTCATAATATTTTAAGTTTGCTTCCAAGTGAATATGGTGATGGTTATTTTCCCCTGTCCAAATTAATGAATCATTAAAATTGCTAATTTTATATTCAATTAGGCCCTACATAATGTGGAATTCTCAGTGTCTGCCATTTTTTGTGAGATCTTGCATTGATGGTTGACAAATCAATTCTCCAACATCAACTCTTAACTCTACATGTCTAAATCATTACACCATAAACAACTTCAATGAGTCCTCAATCTGTACAGGAGAAAATAACCATCTGCATATTCAATGAAAATAAATTAAATTGTATGAAGAAACAATCAAACTTCTAGAACTGATGTTATATACTACTGTTTGTTGGGGTGGGGTTAGAGGGATCTGTGAATGGACTTTCTCATTCGTGAGGCAGTGATTGGTCACGTGGGGTGAGTCGGGTCGGGTCGATTTGGGTCACCGAAAGTCTATTCTCACTCTTGCCAAACTCTCAAAGTTGACCCCTGTTAAGTCATGCGCTTAAGTGGCTCTCCTGCGTGGATTTAACATGAGCTGACTTACGCCGTATTCTAACTTGTGTTGCGCAGATGCTTATCTCAAAATGTGGGTGGTACAGGGCATGAGATTGTAATTACCTGTTTTTAGTACCTGCCGCCCGGTATCTATTAAAAAAAAGTTTGTGGGGTTATGTGTTTTGAACGTGTCAGTGATAGTGCCTTTAATAACTGCATTTGCCTTTAGGAAAATCCAGCCTCTGCATCGTAGTTGCTCTTGCGTGCAGTGGCGGAGCCAGAAGGGTGTCCGGGGTGCGTTATTATGGAACCCACGGGGGTTTATGGCAGGGCACGCCCTGTTTACCATTCAAGCGATGTGATTGGCCAGAGGGCCAGACGTCCGCGCTCGCGTGAGGCACAAAGCGGTGTTGATTTTGAGCTCTGCCGCTAGCGCGGTGCCGCTTCGCGGAAATAAAATAGGATCACATCGTTTTCTTTAACATTGTTAACATTGCTTCAGATTAGGATCACATACCTTAATGTTAAACAAGTTAACGTTTTAGACGTTTAAGTGTCATAATAGCCTGGCCCTCGCTATTCAATAGCCTACGAATAGGCTGGTACAAGACGCTAGCCTTTTATAGGCAGCATGCCTAATAATTAGTAATCTCGCCCAATTTGCAATCTTGATTAGTCAGTAAACTAAACTGGACGGTTTGTGTGTTCCTCTACTAGGAGGCACACATAGGTCCAGTTGCTAGATGCCAAACTAATAAATAACATGTTCCAGATGTAGCTTGTTTAGTTGTATTCCTATAATTCTCATAGTGAATCATATTCATTCAAAAATATGGGGGATGGACATGTGTAATTCGTAATGAATAACTCTGAACTCAAGACATTCAAGAAATTGAGTGTTCAGTGCAACACACGTGTTTAGTTCCACACAATAAACTGTAGTGCAATGTAGAACAAACCTGTGCAATACATAGGTTGTGTAGTTGACACAAGAATACTTAATTTGTCTAGAAGAACATGCATCGCCAGACAGAAAATAATCTTATAAACCCACCAGAAAAGGTAAGCATTTCAGAAATACATAACACACATTTCATTATTGTTTATTAAACACACATTTCATTATTGTTTATTAAACACATAAGTCTGATGCTCTGTACTGAATGTTGTATGTTTACTTGTTGTCAATGTCTTATTGTTGTCTACTTGTTGCAACTGTGACACTATGCCCAAGACAATAAAGTATATCTCATCTCATCATTAACAGCAAGGACAAAATAATTAAAATAAATAAAACACAGGATATCACCCCCCCCCCAAGGGCGAGGGTCCGGGCCAGGAGCAGGGGCGAGCAGAGCGGACTGGTGCAGATAAACCTCTTTTGACAGGGCCTCTCACCGAGTCTTGCTCTCAATTGTCTGAGGAGAAAAATCATCATTTTGGACATAACGTTAGTAACGTTTTTCATTTGCATAACGTTACACATAGGATAACATTATCAGATTGAGAAAGGGAAAAAAGACAACTAAATAGGTTCACTTAGCTAACGTTAACGCTAGCTAGCTATAACGTTAACTAAACTTCAACCAAGTTTAGCAGGACTAATAAAGCGACACTGGCGAATGACAACTCTGGGCTAATATAATTGGCTTTAACGTTACTGATTAAACACATAGTGGAAGAACATAGTTTGATGATTTATTGTTCATTTTACCGTTTTTCTTCTTCACTCAAAGGCATAACTTCGTGCGTTCTTCCGTTGTCTGCAGTGCGGCGAAAGTCTGGCCTAGTCGGCATCGAGTCATGGCCAATCCTGATGCTCGAATGGCAAGCAGGGCGTGTCTTGCCATAAACTCCCGTGGGTTCCATAATAACGCGTCCGGGGTGGCACTGGACACACCTGGTATGATTGGCCACCCCGGGTGCCACCCTAAAATTTTATTCGCTATCACTGGCAGTTTGATGCTGATTGACATCTCATTTCACCTCTTGTTGAAAGAAGCGTTTATTTTGACATCTGGCTGTGCCTTTTTCAAATCGAGGACGAGGAAGAGAGAATATTTCCACAGCTCACGAGTCACGCGAGGGACTGACAACTATGGCAGACCTGCGGCGAAACCACCATATTGAAGTAAGTTTTAAGGTTTAGCATCGGGTTTAGGTTTCCTGAACAACTTTGACGAACGTTATGTCGCTGTGTAGATGCATATTGGCAATTTGGCTCCATAACAGTCAGTTAATCATATAAGAGATCGGTTCCCAATAAATTTATCCTAACATTGTTTTCATATGTGCTAGTAATACACGCCACGCATATATCGTGCAGTGTCGTAAGTTACAGTATACGAGTATTTAGCTAATGTGGGGTAACCAGTACAGCTGTCAGTGTTAATGTCTATCAACCTGTTAATGTTACTCAAAAGATTACCACAATTTGCAGATAGCCTGTTTGCTATCGTAAAGGTGTAAGAAATTATAGCTACTTACGGCAGAGTAGGGCTAGCCATGATCTAACTCATAACTTAGGCTGGTAGTTGATTTTAAGGTACAGTTATGATAATGGGGATTTGTAAATGTGCAAAAATGCACTTACTATATGTTAAATAGGAGTTGTTGAGAAATTATGTTTTTGAATAAAAACAACCTTGCAATAATTGCAGGGAACATTGATTAATTTTGTAATATTGGTGGGCACCAAAATAATTTTTCTTTTTCAAGTCCATTTATGCTTGATAATATTTTGTGCAGGCATATCTTGTGTTTTCAGTCAGACAGAAAAAAACATATTGTTTGACTTTGGTGGATCAGAGAGGTCTGTACAAGTTGGTCATACCTGGTATTTCAAATTTCAGTGCGTTTTTGTAAAATTACTTCCATAAATAAACTATGCAAATTATGTCACACACAAATGCTATCTTATGTCCTTGGTGCTTGAGCTTAATTTTCTGAAAATATTTTGGATGTTCAACACTTATAGACCCAGATTATATATTCATGAAAACAGAGTGACCCAAGTCTCTCCAGTATGTGAGTACAGTACAGTGAGTGTGCGCGTGTGGGTGAGAAAGAAATTGAGCTGCAGTTCCGAGGTAGAGACACTGGCTATTCATAGTATGTTAAAGAATTCTAGTGAAGTAACCCTAGTGGACCACACTATCTGCCACATTGAAGAACTCCGGGTTAAGTGAATGATTATTTCTACCTCTAATCAGCAATCATAGGATTCATTCATGCTCCTTAGATTACAGGTTAGGGTTACACACTAATTTTCTGTCATGGTCTATGGACCCCCTGAAGTAACCTTGGCCACCCCATGTATTAAACTCTAGTTTCGCCACTGCTTGCGTGACAGGGTATAGGCATGCAGTGAACGTATTAATAGGCTACATCGCATTGATAAAATTATCATAGCTTCTATTGATGACTGGGATATACCTGTCACACAATCAAAATAAATAATCGCTGGACAGTGGTTGCACGCAATATTATTAGGTAAACAAATAAATCATTGGATTTACTGAAAAAAAAGATTTATTATTGCAAGGCGATTTATCTTTTTTGTTAACGATTTTCCGATTAAAGTCAAGTAGCCTATGGTGGTTGAATACAAGAGCCTATATGCAACGTCTTCAATAATTTTGAAGAAGCCATGTGCTGACAAATTGTCTCTCCGTCAAAGCGAAGATGATCCAGACACACTCCTTAGCTACTTCCATCATCAGCTCCGGAAAAAACGATGCATTTAATTCAGCTCCACAGCGTGAAAAACACACGCGATGACGTCACCAACTAATCGACAATTAAATTGGTTAGCGACTAATTTGGTCATCGATTTTCGTTGACTACGTTGATTATTCGTTGCACCCCTACCGTCCACCCCCTGCTTGCTCATTTACCAGCTTCTCCCACATTACTCCCATAACCATTACATATTATATATTATAGACATTATTACGCGCTCTTATCCCAGACTACTTACTTACTTCTTCTTATTCATTTATCATACACAGCATATGATATATACTGAAGCAATGCAATGTTACGTACCTTGCTCAAGGGTACAACAGCAGTGTCCTACCTGGGAATCGAACCTGCAACCTTTCAGTTACAAGTCCAGTTCCTTAACCATTATACTACACTGCCGCCCATTACTGACCTGATTACTAAGATAAGGTCTACTACTTGCTTATTAGACCCTATTCCCCCAGCCCTGGTCAAATCCAGTCTCCCCGCCATTAATAATAATAATAATAATTCATTTTATTTGTATAGCGCTTTTCAAGGACCCAAAGACGCATTACATAGGTAAAAAACACATAATGAACACATATCACATAATCACACATAACATAACAGATAACATAGCAACAACATATGGGCAGTAACAGTGGGGAACTAGAACATAACCAGAACATGAAAAAACAAGTCATAACAGCATCAAAGGTAGGGGGGGACAACAGTAGACAGGCAGGTGACAACAGTACAACAATAACAGCAGTAGTGAGTGGATGCAAGAGATGACAAATTGGGAGGGGGGGGGGGGGGGTCAGGGGATGAAGTGCATGGTTAGGGGTAGGGGAGGTTGTAGGCCTGGGAGAAAAGATATGTTTTTAACCGGGATTTGAAGATTTGTACTGTGGGTGAGTCTCTGATGAGCTGGGGGAGTGAGTTCCAGAGGCGGGGTGCTGTACGTGAGAATGCTCGGTCACCGTAGGTTTTCAGTCTGGATGGTGGGACAGTGAGGGTGAGAGTGTGAGCAGATCGGAGGGCTCGGGTGGGGTGGTGAAGGATCAGGAGATCGGACAGATAGTGGGGGGCCAGGGAGTGGAGAGCTTTGTAAGTGAGGAGGAGTACTTTGAAGGTAATGCGGAATTTGAAGGGGAGCCAGTGGAAATTAAGGAGGACAGGGGTGATATGGTCACGGGATCGGGTGTGGGTGAGGAGGCGGGCAGCAGAGTTCTGAACCATCTGGAGTCTATGGAGGGAGAGAGAGGTGATGCCGGTGAGGAGGGAGTTGCAGTAATCCAAACGGGAGGAGATGAAAGCGTGGATGAGGGTTTCAGCAGCAGAGGGGGTGAGGCAGTGTCTGATTTTTGCAATGTTGCGGAGGTGGAAGTATGAGATTTTGATGACAGAGTTGATGTGGGGCTCGAAAGAGAGGGTGGGGTCCAGGATGAAGCCAAGGTTCCGTGCCAGGGGGGAGGGGGTGATGGTGGAGCTATCAACAGTGAGAGAGATGGGTCCGGTTTTTTGAAGAGTGGATTTTGTGCCGATGAGGAGGAGTTCAGTCTTATCGGGGTTGAGTTGGAGAAAGTTGTGAGTTAACCAGGTTCTTATTGCGGAGATGCAGTTTTCAATGTGGGTGAGGGGTGGGTGGTGGACGGATTTGGTGGTGAGGTACAACTGGGTGTCGTCAGCGTAGCAGTGAAAGTCTAGGTTGAAGTTGCGGATGATGTAACCAAGGGGAAAGATGTAACAGATGAAGAGAAGGGGACCAAGGACAGAGCCCTGGGGGACACCCTGCGTGACAGGGGAGAGGGTGGAGGTGTGGCCGGAGAGAGAGATGAACTGTTGTCTGTTGGTGAGGTAGGAGGTGAACCAGTCCAGTGCGATGCCCTCAACACCCAGTTGGCGCAGCCTTTGAAGGAGGATGGAATGGTTGACCGTGTCAAAGGCTGCGCTGAGGTCTAGTAACAACAGGATGCTGAGGGCACCGGAGTCTGCAGAGATGAGGAGGTCGTTGATGACTTTAACCAGGGCTGTTTCGGTGCTGTGGAGGGGGCGGAAACCAGACTGGAGGGGTTCATAGAGGAGGTTGGACTGTAGGTGGGAGTGAAGTTGGGCAGCGACCAAACGTTCTAGGGTTTTGGATAAAAACGGGAGATTGGATATGGGACGGTAGTTGGAGAGGTTGGCTGGGTCAAGGGTGGGTTTTTTAAGGATGGGGGTAACGGAGGCAAGTTTGAAAGCAGAGGGAACATGGCTGAGGGACAGTGACTGATTGTAGAGGGTGGTGAGGTGGGGGAGGAGAACAGGGAGGCAGGCCTTAGTTAAGGTGGTGGGGAGCGGATCCAGGGAGCATGTGGTGGTCTTGGAGGCGGCAATGATGTCAGAGATGAGGGAGGGGGTGACGGGAGAGAAGGCTGTCAGTGGGTGGGTGGGGATGGGGAGAGTGACGGAGGGGGGGGCAGGGGCGGAGGGGTCCGAGATGGAGGCAGCCAGGGAGGTATTGATTTTGGAGATTTTGCTGGTGAAGGTGAGAAGGAAGGAGTTACAGAGGTCAGTGGAGGAGGGTGGGCTGCTGTCCGGGGGCTGGAGAAGGTTCTTGACAGTGGAGAAGAGGGTACGGGGGTTGGGGTTGGTGCTATTGATGAGAGAGGAGTAGTGGGCAGATTTGGCAGCTTGAAGTGCATCACGGTAGGAGGAGAGGTGGTGCTTGTAGGCTTCTGCGTGGACGGTGAGGTGAGTTTTCTTGTAAAGTCTTTCAAGTTGACGGCCGGTTTGTTTCATGGTGCGGAGTTGAGGGGTGTACCAGGGGGAGGAGGTGGTGAAGGACACAGTGGCGGTTTTCCAGGGGGCCAGGGAGTCAAGGGAGTCAGAGAGAGTGGAGTTGAGAGTGTTGGCATAGTCATCTGGAGAGGAGGGGGCAAGGTCAGGGGGGAGGGCGGAGGATATGCACTGGGAGAGGATGAGTGGGTCAACAAATTTAATATTGCGGAAGGAGATGGAGCGTTTCTTGGGGTTGTGGGGGGAAGGGAGTGGGGCTGAGAAGAGGATGCAATGATGGTCAGAGAGGGGAAAAGGGACTGGATGGGGGTTGGATATGGGTAGGGAAGAGGAGCAGACGAGGTCGAGGGTGTGGCCTTTCACGTGGGTGGGGAAATGAATGTGCTGAGTGAGATGGAAACAGTCCAGGAGGGAGAGAAAGTCAGGCGTCAGGGGGGAGGTAGGCAGGTCAACATGGATGTTAAGGTCACCTGTGAGTAGGAGACGGGAGGAGAGAGAGGATGCGGTGGTGAGGAGCTCAGATAGTTCAGACAGAAAGGAGGGGTGTGGCTTGGGGGGGCGGTAGAGGAGGAGGGCGGTTATGGAGTGGGGGAGGGAGACAGCGAGGCATTCAAATGAAGTGAAGGGTGGGAGGTTGAGGTCCAGTTTAGTGAGAGAAAGGGATTGTTTGTGCAGGATGGCGAGGCCCCCGCCTCGGCCTGAGAGGTGGGGGTTGGCGATGAAGCTGTAGTTGGGGGGTGTGGCTTGGTTGAGGGAGTAGTAGTCAGCGGGTTGTTGCCAGGTTTCAGTGAGGAAGAGAAGATCAATGTGATTGTCCAGTATCAATTCAGAAATGACAGGTGATTTGTTGGAGAGGGAGCGACAGTTCAGGAGTGCCAGGGAGATGGATGGGGAAACAGGAGGAAGGGGCCGAAGGTTGTTGAGGTTGGCAGCGCGGTGGGTGGGGATGACGGGGGGGCGAGGGTTAGTCCAATGTGTGGGGATGCTGGTGCCATCAGGGTGATGGCGATGGGGGGAATGTCCAGAACCTCGGTGGATGTAACGGCATCTGCGGAGGATGCCAGCTTTGCTGGCAGCAGTGGCAGCAGCAGCAGGGAGCCGGTGGTTATTGTTAAGTGAATGGAGGTCCGAGAGGGAGTAGGTGAGAGGGGGATGGGTTGGGGGGCTGGAAAGGGGGGGGGGCGTGGAAGGTGGGAGCCAGGAGAACAGGTTCAGAAGTAGCAGGAGTGAAGGTCCGAGTTGGAGATGGGGGATGATGACAGGTATAAGCAGTCCAGATAGGATGTTGGCTGTGACAGGATAATGAGAGGGGATGAGGTGTGCGGCTACGGCGGTGGACCAGATGTTATAGAGAGTGTGGTGGTTGCTGTTGGCCCAGGGTAGTGCCCGTGCGGCAAGCCAGCCCAGCCGTGCCATGCTAACAGCCAGATCCCCAGGCGAGGGTGCCGACGCTAGGTAAACAAACCCTCACCCGGAGAAAAACGGCTGCAACCCGCGAGCTGGAGAGAGTGTGGAGGCACCCTCCGAGCACGCGGGTCAAGTAGCCGACACAGCTAGGCTAGCAGTACAGCCGGCCAGTTACTAGCCAGCCAGCCAAACCAGTGACACAGCCAGCTAGCGTTTAGCCAGCCAGTCTGTAACTAGCTAGCTAGCTGGCCAGCAGCAGAGCCGGCCAGCCACTAACCAGCTAGCCAAGCCAGCAATACAGCCAGCTAGTGTTAGCCAGCTAGACTGCAGTTAGCTAGCCAGCCGGCCAGCAGCAGAGCCGCACGGGACGATTAGAGGGCACAACAGACCCACGCGCACACACCCAAGAACGGTGGTCCACACACACGCATGCACACACACTCACGGAGCTGATGATGGATGATGGATGATCCGGAATGGTGAGAAGTAGTGGTGACGTTAGCAACCGATGGCTAGCTTGCTAGCTAGCTGGTCCGTGAAGGTGAAATAGCAGAGCGGGAGGTCGGGGAAAGCTGACGGTGATCAAAATAAACGAATGAAAAGACAAAACTAGACAACTAACTCGGACTGAGACGACTGACACGATCAAACAAAAAAAAACAAAAAAAAACAAAAAAAGTACAGAAGTACAAACGAGAACGACGAGAGAGACACGGGAAGAAGCGGCAGCCCACAGCAAGACGCCAGCAGTACTCTAACCCGGAAGTACAATAACCCGGAAGAGGTATGTCCTGCTTCCACTAATTCCACTAACATAGTTAATACTTACCTTGCTAGTGGCACTGTCCTTGCTACCCTGAAAATGGCCTCTATTACACCCTCTATTGGGACTAAATCGATTCTTAAAGAGTAAGTACACCCACTGTCTCACTGTCTTCATTTGCATAAATGAACGTACATTGTACAAATGATTTTGTATAACCCGGATCAATCTGTCAAACTAGACGTTGCACATCAAATATGAATCAAGATTCAGCAACTACATGGCCTATTTCTCTCCTCAAATATTTTCAGAAACATATTTTAGTTGACTATTTAGGTGGAATGAGAGAGTTTATGAACAGTTACAGGACGTGTAGCCGAAATTAAAGTAATGTAGTGGGTCTAACCAATCAGGTGTCAGCTGTTTCCGTTGTGGGCGACAACAATTATCCATATGATGTAGAGGTACCTCCAAAGAGGTACTCTGACATCACGATTGGGACGGGGGCAGTGTGGGGAGCAGAAAGGACATTTCATCCGTTTGGTTTTCTACCAGTTTCTTATGATATACAATATTATTTCAGAATTGTTGAAATAACGGAATGCATGAATAAGTTTCAATGTAAGGTAGGCATACAAGCACATTTACAGTGAAAAGAAGTGATCTAGAGTGTACTTACCCTTTAAGAATGCTGATACAATCTCCATAAACCCAGGTGATGACACACTGCACACCTCTCCCACTGTCAGAAATCTAGGTGTCATCCTTGACTCATCTCTCACTTACCATGCCCATATTAATCATATCAAAAAAGTGTCATTTTTCCATCTTCGTAATATCTCCCGTATTCACTCGTTTCTGTCCCTCACTGATGCTGAAAAATTAGTTCATGCCTTCATCCCGTCACACCTTGACTACTGCAACTCACTATCTCTGGTGTTCCTTCCAACCTTCTCTCACAATTACAACTGATACAAAATGCTGCTGCCAGAGTCCTCACCCACACATCCAGCAAAGAACACATAACCCCAGTTCTGTACAACCTCCACTGGCTCCCCATTAAAGCCAGGATTGATTTTAAGATCCCCCTCTTGACCTATAAAGCCCTGAATCATCTTTCCCCAAACTACATCTGCCAACTGCTCCATCAATATACTCCTGCCCGTCCCTTACGCTCTTCTGATTCTGGCATACTCACCGTCCCCTCTACTAATCTCCACTCAATGGGTGACTGGGCCTTTTGCTCTGTGACCCCCAGGCTCTGGAATGCCCTTCCTGCTGAGATTAAGTCTGCTGATTCCCTTCATACCTTTAAAGTTAAATTAAAAACACATCTGTTTCAACAGGCCTATAATGCAGACTAAAATTCTCCAACCTGTTCTACCTAGTTTTTCTGTGTACTCCATTTCACTGTCACTGAAGTAATATGTGTTCTGTATATTTGTTCTCGTCCCATGTATATGTGGTTTTCTTATGTTTAGTTATTCATGGTTTTATTTTTATTTTAGTGTACTTGTAGTGTTGTACAGTGCTTTGAGTGTGGGAAAAGCGCTCTATGAATGAAATGTATTATTATTATTATAACATGCTTTGGTATATATACTGTATATATGACATGCTTAGTTTCTGTAAAACATGGGTAAACGTTTTTGTTGTAACTTGGCATCATTTTGAGAGCAACCATTTTAGTAATTTAGTAAGTTTGTGTCCATAGATGTATAGTAGAGTACATACTTTGTGTATTTAAATTGTTGAAAACATTTTTTGTTAGAAGCAACATTTTTTTAAACATTGAAAAAATGGCTTAAATGTTTTGTTTGTGCATCTGTTTACATCATTGCTGCTTGTGTCCATATTGGCTTTACACAAACGTTATTTTTAGTTAAGAAAATATGACAGTCTTCAAACTGGAGTAGGATATATTTGAAATATGTATCTTCATGGATTTGGCTTACCCTGCTAAACATTGACAGCTCAGAGTACCCGGATTTACGCAAACACAGCAACTTCATGGCCACTCACCTGACTCCTGCCATCTATGCCAAACTCTGCCACAAAGTCACGCCCAGCGGCTTCACTCTGGACCAGGCCATCCAGACAGGCGTGGACAATCCTGGGCATACCGTGGGCATGGTGGCCGGCGACGAGGAGTCATATGAGGTGGGGGGATGATCATAAAATTGCACAACATTACGTCACATTGGATCCATGTAGCAGGTGCCCAACATGGTCGCAGTCACCAATCCAGTCATGTAGACCAGGTCGGTGGTTTTCAAACTTGATCCTGGGGACACAGACAATGTCTTGATCAATTAAGGTGTTTATGTTCTCACATAATTTTGTACTTTCACTTATAACATGATGCAGGTTTAGCACATTTCTAATTTGCTCTTTATTGAATTTTATTTATCACAAATAGTTCAATTAGTTTAGTTTCACAAATAGTTCAGTTTCAGTGACTTGGTGACCACACTTTTGAACATTTAGGACACCACGGATTTCACATGATTTCATAGGATGATGATGATAACTAGACTACCTGAACTGCCATCTATAAAGATAATTGAAGATGGATATGTTAATGATGTGTATATATTTGCACTAATTTTGTTTTGTTTTCATTTCTGTTGCATTTGCTCATGGATGTAAGAACAATAAATGAGAACGGTGTCTGAGAACAATAAATTAAATCTGAATCTGAATATCCTGCACTGTCAGCAATGTGTTTAGAGTTCTGTGTTTGTCTCAGGTGTTTGCTGATCTCTTTCATCCGGTCATTATGAAAAGGCACAATGGGTACAACCCTCGTACCATGACTCACGCCACAGACCTGGATGCCAGCAAGGTATATTCTACAGTACAGCAGGCTGAGGCATTTATAGCCAGGTAGACTCTGCTAAAACACAACCAGGTTTCAGACCATGGCCATGGCTCTATCTATCATTATATTCCTCAACATTACCAACCATGTGAAGGTAAATGAACTGAAAAGCTTCAGTAGATACTGATATTACAAGCCTAAAGAATTATGGACATATTTACGCAGTTCTGTCTGTGTGCACAAGAGAAAGAACTGAAAAGGTGAGTGTTAAAATTCGGCCTGTCGCTTTGTGTGTGGAACAGATCCAGGGGGGACAGTTGGATGAGCGATATGTGCTGTCGTCCCGGGTTCGAACGGGCCGCAGCATCAGGGGGCTCAGGCTGCCCCCAGCATGCACACGTGCAGAGCGGCGGCTTGCGGAGCAGGTAGTGGCGGACGCCCTCACCGGCCTCCGGGGGGAGCTGGAGGGTCACTACTACAGCTTGGCAGAGATGACAGAGCAGCAGCAGCAGCAGCTGATTGACGTGAGTGACAGCTACATTGCATCTGGGCATTGAGGGAGAGGACATTAGCCAAAGTAGCTAAAATGTAATGCCCTCCCAAGCTGTGTTGGTTACTCTGGGTCACAGCAGAGGCAGAGTTTATTCATGAATTCTCTTGTTTTGTACAGGATCACTTCCTGTTCGACAAGCCAGTTTCTCGTTTCATGACTGGCTCAGGAATGGCCCGCGATTGGCCAGATGCTCGTGGGATCTGGTACAAGGATTTCAGAGTTTCTTTACATTCTGGTGCTATAGAACTGAACTGGTTTAAAAGTTGCAGATCAAATACAATTTCAATTGTGCTTTTATTCTGTGTGAATATTGTGCTTTAGATTATGCCAAAGGCATCCCCATTATTTTGTAAAATTTATAAATTAGTAAAGAAAATCTCTTCCCATCACCTGTCTGTTTTACTGCACTGAATAAGCAGACAACGGCATCTGTTTCGTGACCTGGAATCAACACTTGAGACTACAGCTGTGCTGGCACACACTTCAGAAATCAAACTCACCTGTACACCTTTCTATCCTGAAATTAAATTTATTTCACAGGCCAAATGGCAGGCTAGTTCATACATTTATATCAGATAATGTGCAAATGGACCTCTGTGGAAATGACAAACATTGACAGAGCAGGAGCCTTGTTTGTAAGCCTCTCGCCCTCTGCTGGACAACTGCAGGCACAACAACAAGAAAACCTTCCTTGTGTGGGTCAATGAGGAGGACCACACCCGTGTTATCTCCATGGAACAGGGTGGCAACATTAAGCGAGTGTTTGAGCGATTCTGCAAGGGACTGAAAGAGGTAAACTCACGCTCACACTTCCTCTCTCTCTTGCTACACACTCACACACCTGTTGTTATGGATACAGTAAGTATATGCATGCTTTATCAAAGGTCTGCATGCTTCTGTCAAATTCAGTACTTAGTTGCTGAAAAGACAGTTTAGAAACATTATAGGGGGGCTTTTTTCGATTCAGACCCCATTTTGTTACTAGGTACTCATCTCTCATTAAATAAGAGGTTCATTAAATAGAGCCTGTATACAAAGAGGGCCACATCTTGCCTTTTTCGATGGTGGGATCAGGGGTCACGTTAGGCCGGCAATTGCCAGTTTTGACCGTTTTCTTTATGACAAAGGCCGGAAAATGCAATTCCCTCCGGACAAAATTTACTTTGCAATATAGTAATTTAACACATTTAGTCTCAAAACCATAGCAATTTATCATTAGGCCTGTTATCACCGCAAATCAGACAACGCTACTCTCACAAAATCAGCTATTTCAAATTGTCTGTTCCTCGGCATGTGTGGTGTAGCTGCTTGCGAGCTAGCATTCAATAATGGCTAAACAAACTTCTCTTTGAACATATTTTGGTTCTAACACTAATAGAAATAATGAAATGTAGGCTAGATTCGCTGACCCAGAGCCAGAAGTGGAAGTTCCCCCTGCACTGCCTGCAGGTAACAAAACGAGAGGTTTCAGGACTGAATGGAAAGAGAAATACACATGGTTAAGATGCGAAAATCTGGTCTGACTTTCCAAAAATCGTTGTTCGTTAACGTTAGGTCGGATCCCAATTGTCACATGTCGTTGCTGGCTCTTTTCCTTATAGCATCTTCCGCAACTCTGCAATTTGCTTTGGAGTAAAGAAATGTTAAAATCGTTATTCAAAATGAGGTTATTGCTTGTTATTCTGAAGAAAAATATGATCTAATAAACTAATGATGCAAAATCATGACAGCTTCTTTTGTTGAGAAAATATTACACACGCAGTTACGCACACCAAATGTGCGATTTTAATGTAATTCATCAGCGAAGCCACTATATTCAATTTTTATATTATTCCTTTATTTTCAAATTGTTTTAGTCCAAAATATAATACTATGCTGCAACATATGTTGTTAGGCTACATCATTAAATGCACCTGAGTGTCGTTGATGCATTGAAAATAGATATGGCCGTTTTTTTTATTTATCATATGTCCGACAAACTGTAATCATTCCGGACATTCTGGCCGGATGTTTAAAATCCTAGCGCGACCTCTGGGTGGGATGTCCCTTTAGTTAAATATTTAGGGTGTTATTTGACACCGCACCAATGAATTCAGGGTTTTCTCACTCTAGTATACAGGCGTTGTTTCTTTCTCTGTAGAATAAATGTGCATTCAGATTTCTGTTACTGTCAGGTGGAAAAGCTGATCAAGGAGAAGGGCTGGGAGTTCATGTGGAATGAAAGAGTGGGATACATTCTCACCTGTCCATCCAACGTGGGCACAGGTCTGAGAGCCAGTGTCCACATCGCCCTACCCCGCCTCAGCAAGGTATATTTCACATGACATTGTCACGCTCTGGTAACACCTCAGCGCCCCGTGCATGACTTCATGATTGGGTGCGGTCCAAAGCGCCGTAACAGCACAGGGTTTTGGAGCTCACCCAATCAGCTCGTCTCACTTGCAAGGAAAGGACAGTCCTATCACACTCTAATCACACTATCACACTCTAATGGGGGCGGCAGTGTAGTATAATGGTTAAGGAGCTGGACTTGTAACTGAAAGGTTGCAGGTTTGATTCCCAGGTAGGACAATGTCGTTGTACCCTTGAGCAAGGTACTTAACCTGAATTGCTTCAGTATATATCCAGCTATATGAATGGATAAATGTAAAGTTGTGTAAGTCGCTCTGGATAAGAGCGTCTGCTAAATGTCTGTAATGTAATGTAATGTAATCAGCCTCAGGCATTCTGGGATGTTGACTCGAACCATGACAGACTTACTGGGTGGCTCGAGTGTCCATGTTGATCTGTTTTACAGACAATGACATCTGGTGTCTCAGTCACATTGACATTATTTTATCATGACAGTGACCACTGCTCCTGTGATTGCAGAGTGATTAGGGTACTGTGGACTAGGACTGGTCCTGACTGCATAAACACACAACCACTGCAACTTTTTTGTGTAATTGAACTGCCATGCTTTTCCCTTGTACAGTCTGTTATTTTGAATCTACAAGTGTAACTTTATAAGAAGGAAAAATATTACACCCTGCAGGACTCCCGCTTACCCCAAATCCTGGAAAATCTGCGCCTGCAGAAAAGAGGGACTGGAGGGGAGAACACAGACGCTGTGGGCGGCATCTTTGACATCTCAAACCTGGACCGACTGGGCCAGTCTGAGGTCAGACAACCCACAATCAACCAACGACATATAACCCACACATAAACTACACACACCCAGCCTACAGCGGAATTAGTGGTAGTGCCGTGGGTAGCCACCAGCCCCTTATGGAGTCATCCCGTAATTAAGAATTAAATGTTGCGTTCCGTATTGAATCAATACGGGAGGCGATTTGTTCCGTATTTTTATAAACAAGGTTCCATACATCCCCTTTGCCCCACCTTCTTGCACCCCCTTGCACACCACTATTGGTTAATAGTTGTTATTAACACTACCTATTTTCCCAAATTTTTTGGTACCCTCGGACAGTTACTATTACATATACAGTATGTAAGCCTATATGACACTATCAGGTGTTGCATATCTTTTTTTCAACACAAACTGATCCTGTGTGGTATTTTATCATATGTCCTTTTTAGGTGACCACAAAAGCATAAAATTAGTATTACAGAACAACCTTAGTATTTGTGGCGAAGTGAGCTATTCCCGCTTGTGGAATTAATTACCAATAGTCCAGCTGAAGGAAAACTGTTTATTTCTGGTTTTCATACAAACAAACACACCCTCAGACACACGCATGTCCTGTGTTCTCTCTCTCGCTCCACTCCCCGCGGGCTCCTTATCAAGGCTCTCAGGCTCACTGTTGAACAATCAAGGCAATTGGTTAATTGACAACAATCATATAATCGTCCCAAATTGCCTTATTGCCGACAGCTGTGCCGGCTCCCTAAACCGCTCGCGTTCACTCTCTCTTACTAGCTGCGCCTAAAACCACGCCCCCCTACCACAGTATTTTTTTTAACGGTAAATAAATATACTTATAAAAGGATCTGCCTATAGCCTATCACTATTGTGTAGGTAACGACGAGTAGCAAGGTAGCTTGCATCCCACTGCACAAAAAAATGCCTCCAATTGGCTCGTCGATATAGAAACCTCTGGTTGGTTTAGAAACACGGGGGTGGGCTCTACTTGTAGCTACAAGGCTAGGCATCACAGCGCATGGTAAATTCCTATGTGAAACAAGAGCGAAGTTATTAAACAAAACGTATGAGCACCGATTCCATGTCACTGGCAACATGGTTGACTCCAGAGGATTAATAGGCTACTTACAGGGACTTTAGCCTACTGGGACAGGTTGCAGGGCAATCGAAAACTCAGACTTCATAAGTAGTAAATTACAGTGTGACTGTTTTGTTTAGTTTGTTGTAAAGTCATGGACAGTGCGATAAGGTGTGTGCGTGAAAAACGTAAGTTGTAGCCTATTATATAACTGTTTAACATTAACTGGACTTAGTTAAACACATGTGTTTTCGCTAAAATTACAGGCTAAGCGTGTAAGGGCTCGGGTTCAGAGGGGACTGAGAGAGGATCACAAAGTAACCCACACTCACAAAAGAGGGCAATAGGCTCGAAGACTCGAGTACGGGAAAAAAAAAAATTTAAAAACTGGAAAAAACTCCCAGCGTATAGCCAAATGAATAGCAACCCAGAAAAGAGGGCGATAGACTCGTAGACTCGAGCAGAGAAAAAAAGTTTTGAAAATGTGCCCATTCACTCCCATAATGTTTTTTGCGATATAAGGTAAATTATCTGAAAAAGTGTATATGGTATCAAAGTTAAAAGTAATAGCAACCTGGAGGGTGTGTATAAAGGTATACTATGAGATATGAATGGTGTCGATGGTGTGAATGGTGTAGGAGGAGATAGGTTCTGAAAAAGTGGCGGAATAATAATAAGTATGGTGAATAACAAAAGGTGTGGTTTCACAACCACACATAATTAAATGTTTCCTCTAATTTGAATGGATGAGCTTAAAGACTCTACACAATGAAAATGTACCTTTTAAGTGATGAAATGGTTAGCTATATTACTTCAAGGAAATAAAAAAATTCAAAGTGGATATTTGCTGCAAAATATTTTCCTCGCTTCTTCCTGTGAAACGGCTGTGTGATGTTTTGATGACGCGTACCTGCACTGGCGGGCGTAGAACAAAGTATTCTCTCCAATTACATTGCTCGATTTTCAACTTGTCCTCAAAGTCAATGTGAGTGACAGCTAGCTTTGTGTAACTTAGGTTGCTCACAATAGCAACTGTCAGTGCGAACAAAATGGGACGAAAGTGCACACCCTATTTAGTTTCCCCACAAACACATGGCTACGCACAAAATGGCAGAGGCTGTCTATCAACTACAGTTATAACTAACTGGTATAATGGTAGAAATATGAAACAAGATTCAAATTAGAGAGTATTATAAATTATAAATATTACGACTGTGGCAGTAGTTGTGGCTGTCCAGCGATTTGCACACAGCTATCCTGTTATTGCGGTAATGGTACCGTTGATAGACAAACAAAACTGCATTCCGGATTCTAGGCATATATTTGTTATAGATCTTTACGTTACATGTGACTGTTATCATACCATTCAGGAACATCGAGATTCTCTCGTATAACAGTATTTTCTCGTATTTTCTGCAGCTCCGTCAGCGGCAGCAGCAACAGGAGGTGGCTCAAACATATAAGGTCGCAATGAAGCGAAGCCGTCCACATACTCGTAGTCATTTCCCTCCCCGGTACTATCCTCGCCCTCCCTGTCTTCCTGCTCCACAAAACGCCATCCATTCTGGCTGACGCGTTAGCTTTGTTTTGAGCTTTGTTCCAGAAGCTAACTAGCTAGCCACCACGACTGCCCACTTTAAAAAAGTCCTGCCCCAACATCCGGTTTCACGCAGAAGCCTTCTGAAAAGCAATAGAAAAACGCGATCTGACTTCTGTTGTGTGGGGTCTGTAATTTATGAATTCCAATTAATGTTATACATATTAGTGTCAGGATTCTGTATTTTGTTTGTTTACTTGTGTATTCATGTTTCTGATTATGTTCTCATTTATTATTTTCTCATCATGCATGCAGTTTCATTTATGGTTTCACTATTCCGTGTTTGCATTGCCGTCACTCCCCTGTCTTTGCCACACTTTTCGGGAGCCTGTTGTGATTACGGTTTTTCTCTGTATTTCCTCTGTCATGCACTTCCTTCTTAACAAATTATCTCATTGTATATAGTACTAATTAACTAATACTGTGTTGATTAAGTGTTCCCTTAATTTCTTTGATCAGTGTATTATAATGACCCAGTCTGGTTCTAGCTCTACAATGGGAAACAGTGTTTTTTAAAGAATTTCTGGTGCCACTGAGGTGGGTCTGTCTATTCCTCCAGGTGCAACTGGTCCAGACGGTGATTAATGGGGTGAACTATCTGATTGACTGTGAGAAGAAACTGGAGAAAGGCCAGGACATCCAGATCCCCCCACCAATCTGCCAGTTCAAATAGTTTGACTCCAGTTCCTCAGTCGCTCCCCATGTGGTTATAATGTAGAACTACACCAGAGAGGAATCTCTGCTGAAAGCATTCTATAACTATAACCCTTGAACAAAACTTTCTCTGACAATCAAAAAACACTGCACAGTTGTGTGTATTTTTATACTGGTGTAGCTCTCAAGTTTGATTTATTTATTGAGTGTTTGATGTCCACAGCCAGATACTGTCCCTTTCACATCAAATTAAATTTTTATTTTTTGTGTGCTGCAATGTTTAGAAATAAAAGCACAAATACAAGGAACATTGGTAAGGCATCAAAATATACTGTACATATGTACAAAAATATATCCTAGTCCTCGAACAGCAGACGCATGTGCACACACACACAAATACACATACACACGCACACAGACACCAAGAGCGTATTAAATCTGCCCTTAATTTCTCTAGAATGTTTTTTAATATATAAATCGGCACCAACACCCACATTATAGGAAATACTTATGCTAGCTAATGTACAAAACTAATGTATTCATCATAATTTAAACATTATTGATGTTTTATTGGCACAGAAGCTAAAACATTGTGGTTCCAGTAATGTGACCATAATATCACATCTCAGTGTCTACCTTCATTAAAATATATTTTTTACTACTTTATAGGCAGAGATTATATACTAACCAGATTGTCAGATTCCTGTTATTCCAGTTAAAATTATGTCTGCCATTGTTGAATCTGAGAATTTTCTGAATTGTTGGCCACTTGAAGCCACATGCACAGAGGTTTCTAACTAATATTGGAACATACAGTATAGTTTACAATTACTGCACATATGAAATTTCATTTTAGGGTTCTTGTAATTATTGCTAAAATACACAAGTAGAACCCTGTTTTGTACTGATATAAGAATCTAATTCACACGTAATTGCATTCAGGGAAGTTGGGTTTGCACAGTAGATAACTTCATGATCAGTATGTTTATGCCAATGACAGAGTGCTCTGTGAGGATCAGTAGACCTGCCTTTTCATTCTGTTACTAATCCTCTGTGTCCCATGATCTGCACTGCAGAGGACCACAGAGCAGAAGGGCAGTGCTATGGGGATCCTGCTGCAGAATACCACATTACTGCCAACAAGCTCAAATATAAACTGTATCCTGTAAAGTAAACTGAGGTTTAAAATTATTATGAGTGATCTTTACTGCTTTTATGTCAGCTTACAGCAATCCCTTACAAAAAAAACCTTTGGTATTGAACTTTGAAAAATGTTTGTGCAATCCAGGTAAACATTCTTAAATCTGTAAATCTGTTACACCATTTAAAATATGAATCAGCACGAGATCCATGGCCTGTTAAGACATGAGTAATACTTCTGTTCTGAGTAAAACTGTCCTCTCAAGCTGTGGTGGAACATTGTTCTGATCTGGGATTTTATCTGCACATACGGCACACAGCAGTGAGAGAGGCCTTCCCCCAGGCTCAGCCACAGAGAAGGTTTGGACTTGAATTTTAATTGGTGCTTACTAGTTAAATACTTTAAAAATACTTTTCCTTTATGTTTTATTAAGGCATACTAGTTGGCTAGTTCAGTTGAAAGAGCACTTTTACAACCTAACTAGCTTACTAGTTGAGGGCAAAGGTCTAGTTAACTAGCTGCATTTTAAAAAGGGCTTGCGAACTAACTAGTTGACTAGTAAGCCTTAATGTTAGTGGCGTTAACTAGGTGGCATTTGTGCCACGTAGCACGTTAACTAGCTAGATGTAATTTCTTGTTTTTTGCTTGTTAACTAGGTGGCCATTTAACACAGCTAGGTTTTTTGTACAGCTAGCTAGGTCGCATGGCCACCTAGCTGTGGCATGCGACCTAACTAGGTGGCCATTTGAAATGAACGGAGACCGACAAATACCCAATTCTGGATCATCACCCCAAGGGAGCACAGAGCAACTAACATTACATATTTCGCCACCATTTGGACTCGTATCATGGCCAGGTAACTACACAACCCAAAGTTCAGTTCTGCTTTAAGCATATCTCAAATACATAAGGAGTTAGTTAACTTAGTTGAAAGGCAAAACAAATGAAAGAATTAAACAACTTCTTTTGCTGCAAAATATGCCTCATTATAATAATTAAAAAATACATTCTTTCAGTGCTTATATTGTAGGACGCACCTGTGTTGATTCATCACTGACTTAACGTAACCATACTCACTATGAAATACAAACGTGCAAAATAAAAAGTAATTCAAGCAATTTATGTGATGTAAAAAGTTATGTACTAAAATTATGTCCTATAAGACCAGTTAAACTACGATAATTGGTTGATAAATTTCAGGCAACATAGGAATCCTTCTGGACATTTCTGTTGTACAGTTGAGACTGTTTTTTGATAGTACATTGTACTGTGAAAGTGTCACTTTCATAGATTTTTTCCCCCATTAAAAATCACGGTCTGCTTGTGTGAATGAAACCCATTGATTTGCCAAATTAAATAGATCTTAAAAATGTGACTTGATATTTATTTCTTGTTTTTTTGTAATGTTCCATGGCTAGACCATATGAGCTATTATGCCAACCCCACCTTATTGTGCATTGATTATTCTTGAGTATTTTCTTACCCATAGGTAAGAAAAATCTGTGGGCCCTGCAAGTGCGGGCTGCCCACAGATAACCCACAAGTAGGCCCATAGGGGAAAATGTACTGTGGGCCCAGCATGGGCTGACCAGTAATGGGCTCACGTGGGGTAACTGTGGGCAAGCCCAGGTGCGGGCTGCCTACAGATAACTCACATGGGGGCCCATAGGTGAAATATTGCCAAGGGCCCAGCATGGGCAAATCCACAGTGGGCCCACGTGGGATTAGTGTGGGTTTGCCCCTGCCCACAATAAACCCACAGTGGGCCCACATGGGCTTGTTTGCTTCTACAGTACAATGTTAGCTAGCGACCTAACGTTAGCTATTCCTCAAGTGTATTTACTCATTTGCCAGGCCATGTGTCATTTTAAGCCTACAAGTTTATCCACCACCGCCAGGAATGTTAAATGGGATAATGAAAGTAGATAAAGCAGAAACCACTCGCTAAAGGATGGATATATATTATACAGGAATACATTAGGCTAATGTGAAGCAGTTTATAGGAAATGCAAAAGAGAAGAGCCTACAGTATTATTATCAAGTATTGTACTGTAGAAGTAGTAGGCTATATGTTACTGAAATAGTCTGGTACAACCATCTTCACCATTTCAGTTGAATTCTCCTTTTTACTCTGCAGCTGTCACTCAATGCTGACATGCCCCCACGTGAAAAGAGTGCCACAAAATTGGTTGTAGAAAAAGATGAATTGGCTGAAGAAAAAATACGAAATAATTTGTACAATGTTCGTTCATTTATGCAAATGATGATGGACACAGCTCCTCCATCCCCACCCCTCTCCCTCGCTCATCCCACAAAGTATTTTTTTAAATTGTGTTGTAGGCGGAGCCAAGCTGAGACAGTGGGTGTACTTACTCTTTAAATGTTACTGCTGAATTTAAAATGACTGAATTGAAAGGAATTGTAGCCTATTCGACTCTGTAGCCACCTTCAACGCACCAATTTGGATACGCTGTGCACATGTGCAGAAAACTGAGAATATGGAAGTAGCCTACAGTATATAAATGTTACGTTTCAGTCGTACCTGTTGATAATCCCTGGGATTTCATAAGTAAATTTGAGTGAAATACTGACTGCGTTTAGCCTGTGTGAATGCGCCGCAGGAAACACGTTGGGTAATTCCTAAATTATATATATATATCACCAGGTAGCCTAATAGTCCAGTGCGAATAGGGCATTTGACATCCTGGAGAACACAGAGGGCATGCAGCCAGAACGTCATCATAGCAGGAAGGTAGCTCAGACAATTTCCTGTATTTTGCTGTTATGCAAATTTTCACTCTCGTCATTCCCCTAAATGCCAGCTCATGACGACCCAAGAATCGCATCGATCAACCTCGTGGGAATGTCACGGTTTTACGCGCTAACGTTATTTAGTATATGTGCACCATCATCAATAAAATGATCAATTCTCAGACTCAATTCGCACGGTTACACTGATATGCTCCTTCGATTTTACATTAAATCTTTTATGCAGATGTATAGTGAAGGTGGCGCCGGCGCCACCTTTTTGCTCAACTGAGACATTCGTTGCTCCTGCAGCCAAACTATTAGTGCAAATCACAAACTCTGTGTTTTAACTTTATTGGTAGACGATTCGTGACAATTCTGCTGAATAGAGAGTTTCTAAGTGTCACTATTTTCCCGTAGCAAATCCATTTAACAAGCACCCCCTCACCCAGTCTATACCTACCCATGCGTGATATAGTGGACAATAGCGTCTTTGTGTGAGTTCATAAATATATTTATTCATCATATTACATTTGAATTCCGTCATAGCAACAAGATAAACCCAACAATACCCTAATCGTATGCCAAAAACGCTGTGAAAAGCCCTGCTCACTCAAATGCAAAATAAATGTGAAATTATAGTCTCATTGTACCACGTATTCTACAATAAATATCTGCTACTAAATATGAAATAAATATACAAATATAGCTACCATTAGTTTTATAAATAGAGATGTTCCTTTCAAAATTCAGTGGTCATTTCTTGTCTGGTACAATCCGTTTGAGAAATATACAACACTTTATACCGCTATCTGAAACGTCGACTCGTAATACCTACCATGCCCTGCAAGCCCATCTCATTCATTACAGTTCATTCTGGTTTAATTGTCGGCTCTTTTATCCAATAGAGTACATTATAACCTTAGCAGCGGTATATGCAACGTCTTATTTTGTGCTTTGAAAAATTTATTGCAGCTTAGCATAACGGCAGTTTTAGTTTTCACGGTCTCATATTATGCAAGCTCTAAAAAACGCATTAGGGTGGGGAGTATTCCCTTTCGCGATATGTAAAAATGCTTGCGTCTAAAATGCTGTTGGTCTCGCTCGCTACATATGTACATTAGTTTTTCCACTCAAGCACTGTCTTTCCAATATTATTGATAGGCGTATTGTTATTTTTGCATTTTGAGTGCATTTCACATACTGTAGTGCAATCGTTAATTTTATTTTTGATCTAGGCTAGGCTACCGATTTTCATTGATTCATTGATTCAAATTTTCTGTGCACTGATATGTGGTAAATTAAGATTTTCCTTGGCGTCATTATGAATGGAACATAAAAAAACTACAGAGAAATGCAATCCCGGGGCAAAAGTATACATACTGTAGAGTACAGGGAAAAGTGATGTTTTATTGAGGTACAAGAGTGAATGATTTGGCTACATATTTAGGTGTATGTAACACTGTGATATCAATATTTTTTATCTTAATCCATCATAAGAAGCAAATGTATATTCTTTATAATGGACAAAACTAATTTTATTAATGTTATGACATGTTTTAAATAGGGGTTTTGGACCCATATATATCTACCCCCCTATACTGATGAAAACATAGTCATTCCCACTTGAAAATGATGCAGAAGTGAGTTTTATGAGCCACATTTGTAGTTAAATATATCGTAATTAAATATATCGCCCAATCCCTCCCTACCTTTTATTGTGCAGATTGATGCTTCCGAATTTGGAGTAGGCGCTATATTGTCCCAGCACTCCCCCATTGACCGCAAGATTGGCTTGGAGAGCACGCCCCGCTCAGGAGTATCAATGCTGTCATTGGCTAATGGCTACTACAAGTCCAATAGTAAAAGCGGTTAAATAGGAGTAGCAGCAGCTTCAGCGAATGAGTAGTTTGCAACTGAGAGTGGAACCAAAGGAATTAATTCGTACTTGGAGGGGAGTCAGTTCCTTTCGTTCACTGAATGGATTTGTTTAAAAGGAACTAATCGTTCATGAACAACACTAGCTGGTACAGTATGGAACACATGGTTGGCTAAATGGCTGTAAGTCATCAAGGGTCTGAGGTATCAAAACAGCTTCAAAGCATCACTCTGCTGAAAAATTTGTAGCAGATGTGGATTGATCACTTTAGTGGTTTCTCCTCCTGACTTATTTTTTCATAGAGTTCAATAGGAAAATCAGTCAGGAGAAATATATCTGTGTGTGTGTGTGAAAAATGTATTTCCAAACCTAGTAAATGATACATTTTTGTAAGGGAGGGTGAATCATTGTTCAGCATGCCATAGTTATGTTATGATAGCTTATGATATACTTTGAACAAAAATAATTTGACTACAAAGTGTTGGTAGGAGCAACCAGCTAAACACCCACTGAATGTCAGTATTTTCTTTGTTGTTTCATTTTCAAAGTGATTCAAGAGGGTGTGCTCTGAGTGTGGGGAATTAATGTCACTAGAATTTGTTACTCCCCTGCTGCTACCGTCTGGAGAAACTGCCACCTGCAGGCTTTCAGCACTCAAGGTTCATGACTAAATACATGGATGTTTGCGGTCAAACATTTTGAAATGAATGTATATATTTTATTTTTTTACTTGATTGTTTTCTTGCAATCAAGGAGGTAAAGACTCCACTAAATGCTACACTGTGTGAGTGGAAACAGAGGACTCTCTTTGTATGTTGAGAATGGATCATTGAGCTGGTAATTGTGAAGGGACTTTGGTACTCAGTGATGGATGGGATTACATCTTTAATTTTTGAAACATCACTCAGGGTGGTCTTAATCTCATGTTGTCGTTGTTGTGGCTCCCTGGACCACAGACTAAGCAGAAAGAAACCCCAGGAACACGCAAAGTTATTCATTTATTAGATCGTTTACTTTCCACACACAAGTCACGGTTTGCGTTTTTTACATTCCATTTTACCAATGTCTGCTACTCTAAATGAACAAAGAACTCTGTTCATTCGAATATACACAGCCATTCACACCCACATTAACACAGTGTAGATCATGCTTTTTTGATTAAATCAATAGTCAGACATTTCAAAATCAGACACAACTTTTCTATCTGTTCATTTATGTCATATTTAGTTACACTGTAAATAGAATCACAAATAAATGGGAGAAATTACTGAAATTTCAACAGCACCAGAATTCTAACAAAAATGGTGTGATATATTTTTTTAAGAATCCATACATACAGAAAAATTATCAAGCTAAAAATTATCACATATTTTTTGCTTTTTTTTAGTTACAATTAGGGCACCTAAATCAGTGAAAGAAATTCCAGGAAGCTAATAAGACATTGCAAAGATATTTTAACAATTTGTACATGCAATGACCAGTCGTAAACTTAAAGACTATACATTAATAAGGATTTAATTAATGGAAATGTATTGAGACAAGGCCAGAGCAATGGTATTCTTCTGTGGTCTCTTCTCCTCTTGGCCATTCCAAATGGGAGAAAAGTAAGGGTTAAGATCAGAGCACACAATTTTATTAGATTTGTTCCCAGTTACATAAAATACTTGCTGCCTGCCAGGGGCGTTGTAGTGGGGGGACAAGTGGACCTGATCACCCAGGGCCCCAAGGTGGGGAGGGGCCCCCAGAAGGCCCGTACTAAAGAGTTTGCATTGGGAAGGGGGCCCAGAGAGACTGCATTTACACGGGGCCCAGAATGTCATGCTACGCCCCTGCTGCCTGCAAAGAAACAAAAGTGTCAGAGACAATGTCCAGGGGCCAAAATGTATGGTGTTACATGATTGACTAATCGGAGGGAACTTTAAAAAAAACATTTTTGATAGCCAGTTAAACACAATTACTTTCTCTGTGTGCAATGCTGGGCAATTCAGTTTATCTCTTCTATCTCTATAAACTGAATTTCATGGCCAAGCCTTGCCATCTAGAGGTATAGTAGTATTACAGGATTTATTTTGTCAGGCTTTGTAGCATGGATGAAGAAGTCATAATCTTCAAACAAGCTTAAATTTCCAAAGGAAGTTTTGATCCTAAATCCACTAATTTTCTTCAAACAGCTTTTTGGCACTAGCTAAGAGACAGAAGATATTCTGAACAAAAGAACCTTTCCCCCTCCTTGGAAAGTTTGGCATTGTTAGGACATTTAGGACAAGTGGTACACCTTGTAAGCACCAGCCATGCAGCAACTGTAGTGGTTTGCGGCTGTTTGTTTTATTTTCTTTTGCAGCTCTCGTCCTGCTTTCACGATTGTGAATCAATCAGATCAATCAGTTCCGTTTCGTGGTTTGCCAGCCTCATTATTGTTTCCACCTGTGCTTCTAACCTGCAGGGTATTTACTTCCACTTCTCCGGTGCTTGATTGTCTTACGACATTGCATTCGAGCTTGGTATAGCCAGGTACTAGCGACCTCCTGATATTAAACTTTGTTTATGTTCAGGGGGGACTTGCTATAGCTACTTAATTGGGTATAGGATTTGTTTTCCTCCTGGTAGCGTTTGGTGCTATCTATTTTGTACATTTCTGTTCTCTAGGAGTTTTTTCTTTGTACTTTCGTTTTGGTTTTACACTCTACCGGCTTTGAGCTAAGGTAGCCGAGAGTGTTCTTTTGTTTGCTAAGTTTCCTGTTTTAGCTCATTACATGAGCTTGGGAGATTTAGTTGGTATTCTACTAGTTTTCTAGTTTGCCTGTTTTAGTGGGTTGATTTTTCGTTTTGGCTGTTAGCCTTAAAGAATTAGTTCCTGTCTTTTCTTTCTTTTATTTTATTATTTTCTCTCCCTGTTATTGGTCCTCACGGTTGTGAGCGGACTTGCTCTGATTCCCAACACCTTCGTGTTTGAATTTCCGAAACATTTAAAAACCCGTTACAGAACAATCAAGCCATCATGGATGATTTCGCGAAATTAATTAAACAAACTCTGACTGCTCAGTGTTCTGCATGGTCTTCGCATGAAGAGGGCAGGTTTGCCCTTCAGACCAGGCAACAGGATATGTGCACTCAACAGGCCCTGCTGTGTGAACAGCTGCGTGTGCAGGGAGAGTGTCTCGAAGAGCTTTTGGCGCAGTGTCGTATATTTCTTTAAAGCTCGGTCATCGTGCTTTAGAATTCTGAGGTGGCGTTTGTGCTCTCACTACTTAGGGGAGCCGCGCTTGACTGGGTGACTCCTTTAATCAGGGGCAGTTCGTCAGTTTTAGATGAGCGAAATTGAGTCTGTCTTTGACCATAACATTTCAGGTCGGGAATCGGCTAGACGGCTTTATCGCCACCAGCTCCGTAACCGAGGGTTTATGACTGATAATCCAAAGGATCAATAATTTTCAGTCTGACAATATTTTTTTAAAAGACTCGGATTGGGTCACAGCATCCTCAACATCTCTCATGGCAACTGTGGAGGTAAGTCTTTACTCTCTCTTCATTAGGTTCAATTTGAGATTGGTTTTAAGCTGGAGAATTCTCGCTTCTTGTCAGATGAATATGAAAGAAATAATGTTGCAGAGTCTTTTATTCAGTTTAACATTTTATTGATCATCGGCCGACGGGAGGTCCTTTCTCCTACGCAGAGGGGTCAGGAAGCTCTCCGAACAAAGACAGACATTGACTTATATAATATCATAACTCCTCCTCTACCTGGCTAATACACCAATGATCTATGGTGACACCCTCCTGTCACCCTCCTTATATAACTAGTTCCTACCCTATACGCAGGGGGGCACTCTTGATACCAAATAAAGTTGTTTACGACTTATCCACATGTGCCTCTTAATTAGACCAAGTATTTTCTCTTATTTTGTCTATCAGATTTTTCTGTGTTCCGCTACGGGTTTTGCTTTTGTCACTGTGATTAGTGAGTTCACCTGTCCTGCATTTCCGCTCACTACTTATACCCCGCTTCCTCCTTTTCTCGTCGCTTCCATGTTATTTCACGTAACATTCTAGCCGGTAAAGGTATAGGAAGTTGTGCTGCTATCGACCGCTTTGCTTCTCAACGCGGGACTTGTTAGCAGTACAATTTAGAAAAAGTAAAGTGCGCTCTTTCGCTCTTTTATTTCAGAGCAGAGGTTTTGGTTTTTTTGTTTTCCACTCAAACCTACGAGTGCTCTCACCCTAAGTTTTAGGGGTCTTTTATTTTTCTCCTTCCTTTCTTTTTGTTCACTCCACAACGGGAGTTAGATAAGCGTGACTGCTTTTTTGTTTTGTTTTGCTCGGATATCAAGTTCCTCATTTTTTATCGCGAGGTTTTAAATATATCTCTCTTTTGTATTTAGAGCAGTACACAATTTAGCCATTTGGATAGATTTGGAGACACTAATGGACAACAGGGTACACTGCCTATATTTAGCATCATAGACCTTTAGTAGTTCTGCATATCATCCTCAGATTTTGCACACTTGTTGACATGGAGTTTATGATCCAGGAAATGTATATATTAACCTGTTTCACTTATTTTTCTAAAGTTTCTTTGCATTTGTGGCACTTTATTTTGACTTAAATTATGAAAATAAACAAATCTAAGTTCATACTGGTACACCTGTCTTGTTTCATTTAAGCCATTTATGATGTGATGCTCACACCTGGAGTTATAAAGCTTTAAACAGAGCACCCCCTAAATAGATGAGAATTGACCAAATTTGCTATCTGCGCAAATAGGTTAACACTAGAACTGCCACAGGGTAAAATTTACCCCTTCCTGATTTTCAATTGTATATAACTCTGTTTCAATAAAAAACTCAAGTACCCCAGTCATTGACTTTTCCTAAAATTGAGTTATTACGCACCTTCTAATGTAAGAAAGTTATAGATAAAAACAGAAAAAGGTTTGAGGCATTTATAAGCGGCAGTGGGTAGGATTTACCCACTATAAGATGCATTGCTTTTCAAACGTATTCATATGGCCTATGGCCATTTATTTAGCTATTATTGCTGCACTATTGCTTATTATAAAATAAAATACAACATATAGACAGAAGAAAAAGATGAATGAATGCAGACGAGGCATTAGCATTGCAGAATGATGTGAATGGCGAAGAGTCTCCGATTTGCGCAATGTCTCTTTAGTTGGCGAGGAATCGGACGTATCATTTGACAGTGGGCCAGAGCCTCCGAGAAAAACAATCGGGACCTGTCCAAGCGATGGCCGCATTGTCAACTAATTGGCATATGTACAGCACTTGTGCCAAGGTAGGAATACATTTGGCACATGCATTCATTCTTTTTGTAGGCTACCTAGCTAATAACTCAACTGCATTATGTGTTCTATACCTGGGGCAAACGAAGGATGTGTGACAAACGCAACAAAAGCGATGCTTCTTTTGGACAATGTAATATTTGGCTTGAATTGGCTTTACATTATTTGTGCTGTGTTGATCTGCATTCACTCTTAGGCCTATGGTACAAGCTATGATTGCTGGTTATCAACAGCATAACGTAGCTAATTGTGACAAATCAGTGGTATAATAGGCTACCGTAACGTTATCTAATCTTATATTGTTTACTCATTTGAAATATTTGTAACATATATGAACAAAAAAGAAATCAGCCACTTTCAAAATATGTAGGTCAAGATATGAGATGTCTAGATATATTTATTAATTTCAAGAAATATTACTGTCAAATACACTTAGGCCTACTGCACTTACAGATAATTCCCCCTCCTACCCATGGTCTTCCCATGTCTGACAAAGTTTTAGAAAAACTCATCGGCATGCTAAGATCAGGTGCTGAACTGGGTTTCCTACAATGAGAACAAACAAATAAAGTTTGCAACACTAAATGCTTCCAATGTAATTGTTTTTCCGTTTCTTATTCATATATGCCTACCCAATATCACCCAGTGCTAAATAGCCTACAATAACGTTTCGAGCAGGAGCCTTGGTTACAATGTAAGGTTTTGAGGAAGCAGCCACGTTACCTTATGGGTTAATAAATGTAGACAATGGGTGATCTCATTCCACTACGTGATATGATTTTTTGATGCCATATTAATACAGATTTTTAAAAAATTATTAATGCCAAAAATATTAGTTAATGCACCTTTTAATATAGCCTAAACCAATAGGACTAAAACAGACTGTCATGGTTTTTGGCAGCCCTGCTTTCGTTCTGCAGTCGGTTTCTCGTTTGAAGCCGTTAGATCACTCCATCGGATTTTCTGCCTTCCGTTCCGGTTATTTCTTTTCACACTGCAATTATCTCTCGCACCTGTGTTTGGTTTCCTTTCCCTTTATATAGCTCAGTGCCTGGTCATTTGTTTTGACTTGTAGCTGGTAACAGGTATAGGATTTGGCGACTACTTGTTTCAAGATAAGTGGGACTTGCCTTAGTTGCTTTCGAGCTCTTAGTTTATAGGATTATCTCGTTTGCACCTGGTTTCCTCGTTTTGGGTTTTTACTGTTCTCTCTGAGACAGTTCCTTTGTTTCTAGTTGTTTAGTTGCTTCTTTGTCACTATCTCTAGTTGAGAGTGAGAAGTAACTATTTTCTTTCCTGTTTTCACTCGTGTTTCGAGTTCATTCGCCCGCTTGATTTTCATTGGTGTTCGCCGGGAGTTTTGTCCCATTTTTATTTTCTTACTTTGCCCGCAGATTAGTTTAGGCAAATATTTGTGGTTATTTCCTTCACAGGAATAACTTTTAGATTCCCTCTCAGTAGCGTCTGGTCTTCTGCCCCGACTCCACCCTCACAGAAGGCAGAAGCCAGTATGGAAAGACCAGCGACTCCACAGGGAGTTGAGGAGATGCTAGTTCACCAGAGAGCTGCTATCACAGCTCATCAGGAGGTCATTCGTGTTCTTCAGGTCAGCCACCAGGCCCTACGCACACAGCAAGGGCAGTTGATGGATCAGTTGTGTCACCAGGGAGTGTCTATGGGACTCAGCTGACTGTCTCTGAACACTGACCATTTCAGTCATTGGCCCAGTTGCACAAGCACCCAGTAACCCTGTTCCCATGCCACTCACTCCTAGGGAGCCCAAACTCCAGCTGCCATAGTGAAGAGCCATTCATGGTTGGCTCATCACGTGCCTCACATTAACTGGGGTGGTGATAAGGGGGTTATTCATCAGTGGGGTCCCCAGTGTAAATCACATTGCCACTCTCCTATTAACACCGATTCGGGTCGGTCTTGCGACTGTCCCGTTCCTTTCTCCTACAGTGATAATGAGGATAATGTTAGTTTATACCTGCTTAGCTAGCTACCTATTAGGTATTAGCTATAAGATAAACTAAACCTAAATAAGGCTGAATGACAAAGTATGGGGAGTCTTTGGAAGAAAGTCCCTGCCTGAGGCAACTTTTTAAAATATAAGTAATGACAGTGGTGATCTTTCAAACTATTATGGCTGAACTGTAATGGTGAGGAACTTGCAACAAAGGACTGAAAGCACAAAGTATAAATACACTGAGGGAGACAAGAAACAATGAGGATCAGGTGTGAGGAACCGGGAAGGGCAAATGACAGACAGGTGCACGTAATAAAACAATGAGGAGAGCAGATAGGAAACGAGAGTCAGCTGTAGTTAACAGAGGAACCAAAGAAAGATAATTAGTGATAGAACAGGCAGAAAGAAAGACAGCTGCAGTGAGGAAAAATGACGTTAGTAAGTTAGTAGATTAATAGAAAACCCTGATTCTATGGCGTTAGTAGATTAGTATTATATACAAGTTAATCATTAGTAGACCCTAATTCTAAGATGTTAGTGGTTGTTAGTTAATTAGTATTATTTACAATGAAGTCATTAGTAATGAAAGAAGTGCATGACAGAGGAAATACAGAGAAAACCGAAATCCCCACGGAAAAGTGTGACAAAGACAGTAATACAAAACACAGAACAGTGATACCACAAATAATCAGAAAAAATAAACAAGTAAAAAATACAAAACAGACAGACAGAATCTCAGAACATAACCGTTTCAATTTGCCTCGTGGGACTTGAGCAGTAAGTAGGCTAATACATATTTTGTACACATGTAGACAGGTTTGTGAACCATAAAATAAGGTCAAGTTTTACCTTATTCACATCATTTACTGTCAGGGGTTCACTGTAAACAAACTTATTTTTCCACAGCTGTGCATTCACTGTCTGTAATTAGGGGTCCAAACATGAAGTGTTGGAACATAGATGTACTACATGGGTTGGCACCATCTTAAATTGGCCGCCATTTTCTTAAAAATTTACTCATCTATTACTTTTCTGTGTTCTTCTTTAACTGCTTGGCTGATTCTTATGAAACTTATAGTCAGAAGGTATCACCCCCACAAGCCCTCACCACTTAAGGCCGTTACACATTGGGGATGTAACGAATAAGCAGGGCGAAAACGCGTAAAATTTGTTGGCGAATATTTTGCATGAAAACCTGTCACACCTGCAACGATGTGAAAAAAACTAAAAGCTTGTGTTCTTTTTCGTGGTTGAAAATCCCCGCAAATAAAAATGGATTACTCTTCGTTGAGCGATGACGACCTGGTTATCTGTTCTCGTTTGTGATGTCATTCATGAAACACAACGTTCAAGAAAATAAAAAATTCAGAAAAATTTAAAATTCCTTCACGGAACAAAAGTGTATTTTTTTGTTGCCAGAACATTAAAAACAGAGCATGCTTAAATTACATTGCCAAAATATTGAACCGGGCTTATTATGTGTCCGTGTTTAGATGAGATGAGATTAACTTTATTGTCCCCGAAGGGAAAATTGATTCAGGCACAGAGTAATTGAAACTGCACAGCAGACAGTACACAACATCAAAGTGGACAAACAATCAGGATGTTTTGGTTCCATCGACACATGTGTGGACTCACAATCACAGAGAAGTATATGGGAGGAACTATATCCCCCACCTAAAGTGAGAATGTGAAAAACGGACTTCAGTCCAGTGTAAGCGAATAAATAAGTGCACATAAATAAGTGCACATAAGTAAAGTGCAAAAAGTCCTGCAGTAAAAATGCAATTGTACAAAGTGCAACCACAAAAGTGCATTTTTTAACCCGACGGGGTAAGAACCTCAAATAAAAATAGCCTAGTAAAAAGAAATTAAGAACAGTTAAAACATACAGGTTAAAAGAAATAGCGGTGGAACAATTATTACCACTAAAACCTGTAAAATGTGAATAAGAACAAGTAAAAGAAAAGATAAGAACAGAATAAAAACAATTAAAAAGATAAAAAAATGAATAAAACGAACTAAGAACACTAATATAAAGACAAAAAGCACCAGTCTAAAGTGAGAAGTCATCGCCCCTCTGCACGGCTGGTGACATGCTGACCCCTGCTGGACACGGCAGTGTCGACAATCTGTCTATTCAACAGTTGGACTGAAGTTGGAAGAAAAGAGAGCTTAAGGCGGTTACCCTTGCATCTTATTGTTCTATACCGTCTGCCCGAGGGCAGTAGCTCATATTCGGTGAACAGAACGTGTGATGGGTCATAAAGGATTTTTTGAGCCAGGCTGACAACATTTTGCTCGTAAACAGTTTGAAGGGGCACATAGTCACACCTACCCATCACTTTCCATGCAGTTTTTACAGTACTGGCGATTCTTGTTTTGAGCTGGACGGATAGTGTTCCGAACCAAGCAGCCATACCATAACGGATGAGACTGCCTAACACAGCATTGTAAAACAACATCATAATCTTAGTGCTCACTCCGAACAGTCTGAGCCTTCTAAGGAAGTGGAGTCGTTGACCTAGTTTACTACATAGGTGGTCAACATGAAAGTTCCACTTAAAGGAGTTGTCAATGTAGATACCCAGGTACTTATAAGAGTTGACCTGCTCAATAATACTGTTGTCAATGGTCACAGGGTCATGAGCTCTCACTTCTCTAGGATCAAATATCATTTCTTTTGTCTTTTTGGTGTTTAGGATTAGATGATTATCCTTACACCATGCCTGAAACGTGGCGATCTCACCATGATACGCTGAGGGACATTCTGCTTCCTTCAGCAGACTAATTATAATGGTGTCATCCGAAAATTTTATAATGTAATTGGTGGGATGACTACTTGTACAGCTATTTGTGTAGGCTGTAAAAAGAAACGGGGAGCTCACACCCCCTTGTGGGACGCCCGTGCTGCAGCGTTTACCCATGGAGAGAGTGCCATTCACCATGACCTGTTGATATCTGTTGGTTAAAAGAGAATAAAACCATTTAATGATAAAAGGGTTTACGCACATGTCCCTTAGCTTGTGTACAAGTAAATGAGGTTGGACGGTATCGAAGGCGGAACTAAAATCTGCAAATAAAACTCGTGCATAGGCCTTTCGATCTTCCAGATGCTTGCTGATTAGGTGTGTTAAGCTAACCACTGCATCCTCCGTGCTGCGCCCCGCTCTGTATGCATACTGAAGAGGGTCCTGGTAAGCAGAAACCTCATTTTTTAGTAAATTTACGATACACCGCTCAAAGCATTTCATGATCCCGCAAGTTAAGGCAATTGGTCTGAAGTCCTTGTTTGAGGACGGGCAATTTACTTTAGGGATCGGAATAATTCTCGACTTCTTCCACAGTGAGGGGACTGTGTGGCTATCTAATGACTGCTGGAAGATAGGGCCAAAAGCAGTTGCAATCTCAGTGGAGCATTTTTTTAGCAGCGTAGCAGACAGGCCATCCGGCCCAGTTTGATTTCCTGGTGCACACTTTACTAAGAGCAGACTGGATCTGGGGAAGGGGGATTACAAGGCGATCACAGGGGTTACTTGTAATAACGGAATCAATACTAAAACCCTCTGGAGCCTTCAGAGTGGGGTCAGAGTCAAATCTGAGAAAAAAATCATTTAGCTCATTTGCACATTCAAGATCGTTATCAGTGACAAACAAACTTCTATTTGAATTCATGTTCGTCATTTTTTTCATGCAGTTTACTCATGTAAAGTTAGTCTACAACATGTGAGATTTGAACTACCAAAATGGCTAAAATCACACGCAGACACCCGCGACTTCCCTGACAGACACCCGACCCAGTCATAGCGATGTCATTGTTCAACCCCCCACTAATCTGCATATGATTTCTGTTCAGCACTGTAGCTGAAAAAATGTAAGTATGGCTTTCACACCTTCGAAAATCAGTAGATTGCTCAAGGAAAGCCATGGACTTCCACCTTTTCCTGTTTCCCTCCAGCCTGACCACTCTGGGGCGGCTGTGGCTCAGGAGGTAGAGCGGGTCGTCCGCTAATCGCAGGGTTGGCGGTTCGATCCCCGGCTCCTCCTGTCCACATGTTGAAGTGTCCTTGGGCAAGACACTGAACCCCAAATTGCTCCCAATGAGCAGGCTATGGTGGCTGCCGCCATTGGTGTGTGAATGTGTGTGTAAATGTGTGTGTGAACGGGTGAGTGAGAGGCCATTGTAAAGCACTTTGGATAAAGGCACTATATAAGTGCAGTCCATTTACCATTTACCACTCCTGCTGCTCTCCTTCTCTTCCCTCCTTTTACGGACATACGTGTGCCTGAGATTTTTCCACTACCTCTTGATCTCTTCTACTAATATAAAGGGTTAATCACAACATAACAATACATTACGTCATTTCAGCAAACAAACATCTTTAAAATAAATTTGTTGTAGTCTATACAGTGTAGCAACTCATGAAGTCTGAAGAGTTCTCTCCAAAACTTTATAGACTTTATTTGCCACGCACACAGACAACCGTGTGACAGCTAAAACATTTAATATAGGCTACTCTACCCTGCCCTTCTCCTCCTCCCCCTTTCTCTCCCTCCACCACAGTGGCTGCCCCTGACCAGACCCAGTAGCTAGCCTACGTGTCGTGTTTCTCCATCTGATAGCCTATAGCCCACAATTACTATGGCAAATATCCACGAAACAATATCACATATAGCAGTTAGCTAGCTTTCATCCTTTGTTTTTACCAAGGCAAACGACCCAGCCGGTGACAGCGTAGCCTACATGAACTCGCCTAAAGACAAAAAATAAATAGGCCTACGTATCGTGTAGCTATGTTTGTCCGTAATCGCCACTGGCTTGTTATCTTCTTCACATGAACGTTAATGTTAGACCTAAAGGTTAGCTAACGTTAGCTGGCTAAAATAGCTGGAGACAACCTTTAAGCCAATGCTAATAACCTGTGGGAGCTCATCAGATAGCAAGTTGTGCGTATTGCAACCATTTAGCTATAAACCCACCATCTTCATAGCCTATTTGCTCGGTTATGGTTTTCCACAAATTATCCTTCAAATCGTTGTCTTTGTAACATTTATGTCTCTTATCAAAGAGTACGCTATTCTGAGAAACATACAAAATCATATTGATTGTTGTAGTTTGTTGTGGCAGTGCGGTGACGTCAGTCATGGAAACTTGTTATGATTAGATAGATAAATAGTATCGCAAGATTTGATGTGCAAGGTTTTATGAACAATACAGGAGTTTGTTTTTATTTTTCAACGTGCGATTTATCCGTGCGAGTAAATCGCGGCCAGTGTGTAACGGCCTTTAGTGTAATAGTCAGTTGAATTAGCAATAATTAAACAATCATAGCAAAACAATCATGCACTGGTTGGGTCACACTTTTAACAAAGTCTCCATATATGGGTTTTATATAGCACATAAAAAGCCTTCATAAACATGACATAATGGCTTCATAAATCATACATAAGCAAATGTCATGCTTCATAAAGGGTGACATAACACCTTTTTATGCAACATGTTATTCCAAATGCATCACATTTAGCCTAGCATCCTAAATAAGCATGGTTTATGTCACCCTGTATAATGTTTAGCCATTAGCCAGGTGACATTGGCATAATATGTTGCATAAGAAGATGATGCTTATGTATGATTTATGAAGCCATTATGTGACATTTATGAAGGCTTTATATATGCTTATATGGAGACTTAATTTAAAGTGTGACCACATGTTTAATGGTTTGTCAAAACCGAAGCAGCTTGGCTTATGTGTGGTGCAGGGAAAACAAAGTCCCCTACTTGAATTCCAAATTAGAAAAAATATTTTCACACACACAATGGACCGCATTTCACACTCATGCATTTATTGGTTGATGTTTTGGTCAAAGGCCGTAATAAAAACATTTACAGTAAATGCGTGACTACTATTGGTTGTCGTAAAATAAACTATATAGCGTTATAAAGGTTTGTATTAACACTCCCAAAAAAGGGGTTCTCTGGCCGTAGCCAGGGCCGTCTCAAGGGTGGGCGGGGCCCGGGGCGAGTCAACCTACACGGGGCCCAGCTGTTAATGCGATGACATCATAGCTAACCCATTGTAGGCTTAAATAGTATCTATTATATAACGATGAACGAAGGATTTACAGGCTATGACATCACACAAACCAACCATATACAACCAACCCTTACTCTGCCCTTGAATTAAAATATTGTAATCAACGATAACAACTCGCCAAACTTTTGCTTAACTTCTCCAATTAAAATGAAAACAATAATAATGTGGGTTGTGGTATGATCATAGCTATGAACCAGGGCGGCAGTGTAGTATAATGGTTAAGGAACTGGCCTTGTAACCGAAAGTTTGCAGGTTCGATTGCCAGGTAGGACACTGCCGTTGTACCCCTTGAGCAAGGTACTTAACCTGAATCACTTCAGTATATATCCAGCTGTATAAATGGATAATATGTAAAAAATGCAAAAGAGTTGTGTAAGTCGCTCTGAATAAGAGCGTCTGCTAAATGCCTGTAATGTAATGTAACCATGAATTGTAGATTGTTCTATTGATTGAGGTGCATAAAATAATTGCAAACGTTCACGACGTTGAACACTAGCGTTTTCATTGTAAAGAGAGGTAAAAAGCAGGCAGTTACTGGCTGGCTATCCTTTAACGCTGGTCATCTGGTTTCTTGGGTCTGAATCGGTCTAAAGAGAGGTAAAAAGCAGGCAGTTACTGGCTGGCTATCCTTTAACGCTGGTCATCTGGTTTCTTGGGTCTGAATCGGTCTCTGATAAAAAAATAAAAAAAAACCCTGCAGAGTATGTGACTCTCCAGCACCAGGAGTTAAAAGAAAAATGGCAGCATTTCCCATGGCAGCATGCAGCAATACACGGCATGAGGTAAGAATTATAGGATTGGAACTGCAAATTGCAATAAACAGCTGTCCCCCAGCAGATCCTGGTTTTTGTATTGCTAACTTTTAACAATTTTAGGCAGCTATACAACACAATCATATAATCTCTCTTAAATTCAAATCAAAGATTGTTTTTATCAGCATGGTGCATCAATGTTCATATTGCTAAAGCAGTTAGCAGTTAAATATTGCATAAAAATCTGCATGCTCCTGGTCAAATTATGCATGTCTAGGGAAAAGGGCTCAGACAGAATTTAAAGTGATTGGATTTATAGTCTGAGTCTATCAGGATCCACAATAGCTTTAGTATTAAATTAATTTGTGGTTTTCAAAGGTATACTCCAAAAATCCCCATTTCTAGTTATAAAATTTGAAAGAAAGGCAGTGACATATAAAGGTTTGCCAGTGAGATATTTTTAATTAGAAGGTGAATTTTGAGAATGGGGAAAATAAATGTTTTGTCTCACTTAAAATAAAGTACTTTTTATCATCCCATTAAACTTGATACAGTAGCTACAACTGAAGTTAAAAAATATTTAATTTGTTCTCTTGACATGTAAATAACGACTCAGCAGATTTTCAGAGTGCATTATATAACTTCATGTGTTGTTTCCAGAGAGGGGTGATGATTAGAAAGTTATGACAGACTTGTAAACCAGAGAGGCTCGCATTTAGCCCTACGTGTGAGGATAAATACATGTTAAAACCTTTTCAGGAACCTTGCTTTTGCAGATGCTTCTCTGGTTTATTTGAAGGTAGGAGATGTTAATGTCTGTAAGTTTTGATAACATAAAAATATGTTTCATGGTAGCACTAATCCACAATTGTGTGGATATCACAGGGGAAACAATGTGACAATGTCCGGCACTTATTTATCTCGCCTGTTTCAGGTGTTCAGTTGGCTATATAAGTGCTTTTGTGTCTTACTTTGCCACCTAAAGCCAGGTACTCCGGTATAGGTACAGGCGACCACTTTACTTTAAAGCTTTGTGCGATTCAAGTAACTTAGTGCGTGTCAGAGATTCCTGTTAGGAGTTTGTTTTTCTCTCGTTTGCACTTTCTGTTCCTTGCCTTGGTTTTCCTTTCTGTCCTCCCCAAGGCATTAAACCTTCTTTACCGTATATCTTTATTACCTCTTTATTTAAGCTCCCTCGTAGTATATAGAGCTAGAGGTAATTCCTTTCCTTTCTTTAACTACTGCTCGAGTCTACAAGCTTTTCGCCCACTTTTCTGGGTCGCTATTCTTTTGCTTCATTCCCGTTTGCCTCTTAATTTTAAGCTCTTTCGTAGTACATAGAGCTAGAAGTAATTCCTTTTTTTTCTTCTTTTACTACTGCTAGAGTCTGCAAGTTTTTCGCCCACTTTTCTGGGTCACTATTCTTTGGCCCTAAGCCGGGAGTTTTATTCCCGTTCCTTGAACTGGAAATTCAAAGTGAAACAACAAATGCTACATGACACTCCAGAGAAATGAAGGCAGCCTGGTGCTGAATCCCATGTTCTAATGGCTGTGGTACTATGCACTACCATAGCAAAGCAAGCAGGCTACATAACCATGAATTTATGTACAACTCCAAAATACTGAACTGACTAAATTGAAGAACTACTAACACTGTTCCTGCTGGAACAGTTAATGTGTGTTCCTATAGCCATGGCACTAACTGCAGGAGGGGGTATACACCCAAAACAGCATACACCTGCTGTATCATGTCCACTTTTTAATGGGACAGCCTAGGTCTGGACAGCAGCAGATTATATTTGTCCTGAGATTCACGGTCCTTGCCATGTAGACCCTTAAGGCCTTAACCAGGCACTGGATAGAAAATTTGGTGTGCTCTTTGTCCCAAGGATAGAGGCAGAACTGGCAGATTGTCTCTGAGTGTGATTGTGATTATCCCATTGAACTGCTTCAGTGTGAACAGGGGGATCACCAGGGCTGTACTGGACAAAGGCTCTTCTGGTCTGGCCTCACCAAGATTGGAACATGGAGCAATTGTAGGAATGTGCCATCCTGTACCCTAAGGTCAGTATCCTACAAGGTACCACTAGTGGTTGTCATCATGGGTGGAGAGATCCACAAGAGATTAAGTTGTCCGGTGCTTCTGTGTCTTATCGACTCAACACTGAGCCAGGTATAGTCAGGTACAAGCAACCTCTTAATAGTAAAGCTTTGCTTTATGTTTACGAGGGACTTACTTTAGCTACGTTAGTTTTTACGTTGAGGATTATTCCTCGTTTGTGTTTTTTTCTGCTTTACTTACTTCGTGCTGTTCTCTCTGAGACTCCTTTGTGGTTTAATTTTCATTTCACATTCTTACAGGCCGTTTTAGTGTTACGTGCCGAAGGTGTTTTTTTCTGTTATATTTCCGGTGTCAGCTCTAATATTTGAGCTCGGGAGACTTTGTTTTCTCCCGCTTGTCTAAGTGTTTCTTTTCTGTTTATGTTTCCCCGTTTTCAGCTCAGGAAACTTTGTTTTGTTCTCTCTCACTCGTGTTTTTCAGTTCGCCTACTTTTCCTGGGTTGATTATTATTTGGCTGATTAGCCAGAAGTATTTATTCCTTTTTTCTTTTCTGCCCATTTGCGGCTTGAGCTCCTTTAGTGGTCCTCACACCTTTGTGGGTGACTTGTTCTGATCCCTCTTCCCGTCGCATTTCATTCTCCGCTAACAGAAACCCTCACAAAACCATTGTAAGTAGTTTTTTGATCAACTAAATACTACTACTAGGTCGTCCTCGGATGGGCCCTCCATCGGTGCTTCCAGTCATCCCGATCCTGCATGCATCTGGCTAGCTCGCCGGTATTTCCTGCTCCTGCATCTTTCCTGAGTACGTCCACGTATGTTATTGTGGGACGCCCTCGTGATCGATGCCCGTGTGTTGGCTCCCACAGCACAAGTTTGCTGGCTGGCAGCTCTTGGTGTCTCTGGCAGTGACCTGCCAGCCTCATTCTCCTGACCGCTATTTTCTCGCTCACCCTTAGCGCCCCCCCATACAAGTGCGTGTTGGTGACATGCTCATCCTTGTTGATGCCAAGTACCACACGCAGCATTCTGGTGTAGCACCCATCTAGGGACTTCTGCAGGGTGGGCTTCAGGGTCCAGCATTCACTGCCATACAGGAGAACAGACTCCACTGTTGCATAGAAGAAGCTGAGTTTGATTTGTCGGGGGAGGTTGGAGTTCCACACACTGGTCATGCCATTCAGGGCCCTCCATGCAAGCGCCTTCCTCACTTTAAGGTCTTGCTCGGACGAGTTGACCCACGAGCCCAGGTATTTGAAATCATTGACTTCCTTTAGAGCAGTGCCTCCTATTGTTATTAGAGGTGGATGGTCCGGGAGGATGTTATAGGTTATGACCTCAGTTTTCTTGGCATTTAGCTGAAAGCCAACCTTGGCGCACTCTGTCTCCACTCTGCCCAGGAGTTCCTGTGCTTGCTCTACGCGGTCAGAGAGCAGACTGATGTCGTCCGCGTAGTCCAGGTCCGTTAGGACTAGAGCGGGGTGTCGTCTCGACCTCCTAGGTGTTATTGTGAGGCCCAGTTCTAGCTCCTGTCCACTGATGGCCTTCCTGAGCGCATAGTCTAGGACTATGATGAAGAGGAAGGGGGCAAGGGTGTCCCCTTGCAACACCCCAGCCAGGATGTTAAACTCTTCACTGTTGCCGTCTGGGGTTACCACCTTTCCTCTTGTACCCGTGTACATGGTCTCTATGGCCCGGAGTAGATTGGAAGGGACACCGTAGGCCTTGAGTATCTTCATCATCACGCCTCTGTGTATCGAGTCAAATGCCTTTTTGAAATCGATGAAGCACAGTACCACTGTCAGGTTGTTCTTCTTCACCTCCTCGATGATTCTCCTCAAGGCCAAGATCTGGGTCACAGTGGTCCTCTTCTCTCGGAAACCGTTTTGGTTCTCTCTCAGGTGGGGGTCGATGGCACTCCGTATCCGGTTCAGTATCATGCGATTGTACATCTTTGCAATGACACACGTCAGACTTATGCCACGGTAGTTGTCTGGCTTCGAGAGATCTCCGGACTTAGGCACTGGGATGATGTTAGAGAGAGACCACATATCAGGCTGGCTGTTTATCATAAGGGCGCGGTTGCAGAACTCCAGGATGATGTCGTCAAGATCACAGTTCTTACAGACCTCTGGGGGGATGCCGTCCGGCCCAGCACTTTTTCCCTGCTTCAGTGTGGATTTCACTTTGGCAAACTCCCTGACTGTAAAGGGACCATCATCAATAGCGAGATTCGTGAGGACGGCAGGTATCACTTCCTCAGGTCTATCCACTGTCAGTTGTGTTCCCAGGAGATTTCGGAAGTGAGTGAACCAGGAGGTCACCCTCTCTTCTGGGCTGTGGCCCGCCACCTGTCCCTCCTTCGACCTTTTCCTCCCACTCACCCTCCATGCCTCCCCGTACTGCTGTTCCATGCGCTGCCTCCACTCTCTGCACCTTCTCCATCAGCTCCTCCCCCCTGATCTTATCGTAGGTATCGAAAAGAAGTTGTTTGGCCGTATTCAATACCATGCAATTCTCTGCAGTCGGCTCATGCCCAAAGCGTTGGCGTGCTTCCTCCACTCCCTCACGCGCCACCATGACCTCCGGATGCCTGGACCTCTGGGAGACTCCATTCCTCTCCATCACTGGAACACACATCCTGGTCACCTCCACGTTCGCAGCAACGAACCGCCTGTACTTGGTATTAGGCTCCTCCTCCTCGACCAGCAGCTGGAAGCGATTCCTCACCTCCACTGCGTACCTGGTTTGAAGGCCAGGGTTGGCCGAGAATGCCTTCCAGTCATACCGGATCTTCAGGCTTGGTTTGGGGACCCTGAGGCTCAGTCGCACCCTCATGGAGACCACTCGATGATCAGAGCCCACAGAGTTGAACGTGCTGTAAGGTTCAGCGTTCAAGATGGAGTTTCTCCACCTTCGCCTTACTAGTACGTAGTCCAGTTGACGTTGCATACCGGTAGCCCGATCCTGGAAGGTCCATCTCTTGCCCATTCTTTTCTGGAACATGGTGTTCGCAGCTAGTAGCTCGTGTTCCATAAGTAGGGCTGCAAGATATTCGCCATTGCGGTTAGTGGAGTTGTGGTACGTGAGAGGTGCGTCCTCCGGTCCAAGCCTTGCATTGAAGTCACCCAGGATTGCTAGGAAGTTGTGAGCCGGGATATCACGGACCGCTGTTGCAAGGTCCTCATAGAACTTCTCCACCTCCTCAGCTTGTGCCACGTTGGTGGGTGAGTACACGACTATGACAGTTGTGACTGGGTTGCCATCAAAGTCAGCAGTAAGGATCCTGTTGGTGTGATAGTGTACCCTAAGCAGAGCCTTACGCGCCCGAGAACTCAGCAGTAGCCCCACGCCACCAGTGGCAGCTTGTGCCTCGTTTCACCACGCTGATGAAGTGATGAACCAGCATTTCTCCACTCTGTGATACACGATCTGATCCTCAGCATGCACTCTTCTATGCTCTTGGATTCCCAGGATCTCCACTCCCCTTTCCTCGGCACAGTGTGCCAGCTCCTCCAACCTCCCTTCTTCTCTTACTGTGTTTGCGTTGAAGGTTCCCATGGTGAATGGTCTCCGACAACGCAGGAGTGCTTTGGACCATGTGCTGTGATCGGATAGAACCCTCCCTTCCGGGTTTGAGGTCCTATCGTCATACTGTCCTCCGGGGAGAGGACCAGCACCACCGTCCACTGCTTGGTTCCTGCGGACTCCCGCCGCTGGAAGTATAGGATTAGGAATTACTTTGTTCTCCATAATTTAGGCCTTACAATGCGCAAATATAAGAACTGTGGGGCGCAGCTCCTCACAGTCCTACTCTGGCCATTTTAGGCATGAGCCCTTATCCGCCCTTCACTCCGATGCCTCCAGGTAGTATACGGCTCGGAGCCGGGTGCGAGCAGCACCCTTGGTTTTTGATCGGAGTGTCCTTCTCCTAGATTGGGTTGCCTTGCATGGTTATGAGCCCCATCCGCCCACAATAGGATGCAGTTTAACGTCTTACCCAGGACCAAAATGGGCTTCACTTATCATTATTTTTTTCAAAAGCAACACTTCATTTTCTTCAGATTGCTTGCACTGATAAAACTTTTGATGACAATCAACTCTATTCTAGAGCTCCGTTATTGATTCATGATTATCTTTTATTATATCATGATCTTTTTTTATAATTAAAATATCCACTTATATTGGCCACTTATTTTCCTTCATGTCAAGGAAGTAAAAAAACGGTGACAGCCATATGTAATTTCTGGAATGCACTGGCCTTGAATTTAAAAGAGTATGGCAGTGAAAAGCCCATGACAATGAGTGAATCCATTGGAGCATCTGCCACTCTGTATGGAGAGATTCAAAGTGAAAAGGGGGAGATAATGGCGCTCTCACTAATGGGCACGCAAACTAGACACAGGCTCATTTTTCACATCATGTCATCTGTAAGGTTTGCATAAAGTAATGGACCACAATGAGCTCATCTCCCTCAGCCATTATGGCTCTGCCTCTTCACTTTTATTTGTGGTGACTCGTACAGTGGGAGAAGATGACATTCCCAGGCCCTGTGGATCAGTCAGAGTGATGATGTGCATGTGGTGCATCACACCATCACTGACAGGTCCTGTTTCTGTCTCTGACACGAGAGAAGGGAACAGATTCCGCTCCATCTTATGGAATGCTGTGGTATGACAGAATAAACGATCTGGCACTGGGGACAGAAAAAAACTCTTGTATTTTGTAATTACAGAGACAGAGTGAAATAAGAGGTAACTTGGGTTTAATTTGCTTAAAATTCGTGTCTGTCAAAGATGAGTGGCTATTTTAAGATTAACTGGATTCTTTGTAATATTTTCAAGAATGGGTCTCAAGAAGGTAGCAGAGCAAATAGAGACCAATAATTTAATTAATTGGCATGAATAAAAAAAGATCAGTTTTATCCAGGCTACTTTAGAAATATGAAACCAAATTCACTAAGCCATATGAGACACCCCATCTCTCTTACCTCCAGACCAGATAATCTCAAGCATTTGAAGGAAGATTGTTTCTCTTTGCATCTTCATGTGATAATATATTTTATGTGATCAAAAGTTGGTATTGGTTGATTTTTTTCTGAGTGCAGCTTCTCTGTGTCTTCTTTCACTTTCTAAAGATGAATTATTAACCTTTGTAAATAATTTTGCCATTTGTGTGTGATTGACATGATGATAATTTTAAGGGTTGGGCTGTTGCTGCCTACTCCAAGCAATGGTAAATGTATTAATAATAATAATAATAATAATAATATTATTATTATTATTACACACATTATTTTTATATTTAAAGGGTAACAAAGCACTAAAACCGCTTATTTTATATGAGAACTGATATGTTTGTTTTTTTCTAAGTGTTACTGATTGATCCTGGTCCAAATCTTGACATTTTACTGCAGACAGCACAAAACAGCATAAACCCAAAGGATCTGGCTCAAAAGTGTCTCTAGTGGTAAAATGTTAGGTACTGCACGTCCAGTCTGTCATTGGCCAGAAACTTCATCCACCTGACGTTTTCTTCCCGGTGACTAAATTGAAACCTGTAAAAGTTTTGAAAGTTTTGGAGCGAGGGCAGGCTATACCCCAGCTATATAAGCAAATCTCAGCAGTTGATCTCACCGTTTAGCTTTTATGAATACTCTAGTAAGTTATAGTAACCTATTTTTGGTATTTTTTTTATAGTTAGATTGAAAGTTAGTTTTTCAGTCTAGCTTAGCAAGTAGCTAGCTAGTTTATTAAAAATAAATATATATAAACTTTATTAAAAAATAAATATATAAAGCATAGTTGAGCCAGGAGTTGTATTATATGCATGCTGCACGTTTACCTTTGCAACATCCCACCAACAGACATGCTCTCTTGGAGAGAGTTCAGTGCAGTGACCACACGTGCACCCGTTGAAATGGAAACCAATATTGTTGATATCTTGCAGGTAACGTTAGTGTGATTGCCTACAGCCTGTGTAAAATTAGTAGCCTACACGGTATGGGTAACTATTTGTACAGTGTTTGATTTGTTGTTTGCTGGCCGCATCATTATAAGCCCAAACGAGGCTTTAAAGCTTTAACACAGTAATTATACAAAGTTTTCCCATTCAGCTTATATATGTCTGTAGATGCAGTTTTACAGACTAGCAATGGTCCCGTCAGTCCAGTTTGGTCTATTTCAAGACCCAATTCAGGGAAAGGATCTCCTTCATCAGGAGTCTCTGTTCCCATGAAATAGTCCAGTAGCATTCCCCGTTCTTCGCTACCAAGCCTTTTAGTCCATTCGTTTAAAATGCCTCTGGTGTGACGACTTGACTTTAGACCCAGGAGAGAAGCCGCTGCCTCTGTGTTGTAAAATCCTGGACCTGCTACATCTACTATGTGTCTCAACCTCACTGTCCCGGCTGAAACCAACCGCTGAGTGAGACCAGGTCTGCTATCATCCTGGACATCCAGCCGGGCCCCATGTATTAGAGGCTCTTCCAGGAGCCAGAAAAGTGAAGCTGCAGGTTCCAGCCTGTTCCATTTAAAAAGAGTCCATGCTCTAAAAAGTGCCTGATAAAAGGGATTACATTCAGACAAACGTATAAAACTACAGTTCATTAAAAACAAAGATGCATCTAGGCCCAAACCAGCTACTCCCCTTAAAATAGTGCTCATTACTGGTTTCCAGACCACATCATCACTTCCTGTGAGATACCGTTGAATAACCTGTAATCTAAAAGCAGCTACTCTGCTCCCAAGATGCACTAACCCCTGCCCCCCCTCTTCCTTTGGCAGGTAAAGTATGCTCTGTGGAACCCAGTGCAGGTTATCCCAGAAAAACCTAAGCATAATTGTCTGCACTTTTTGTAGCAGACCAGCAGGGGGCTCCATACATTTTAACCTATGCCATAAGGTTGACGCCACTAAATTATTGATAATTAGTACTCTTCCTCTGTATGACATTTGAGGTAACAGCCACCTCCACTTGGCTAACCTCCCCTCCACCTTCTCCACCACTCCCTCCCAGTTCTTCTCTACAGTCTGAAGGTCTCCTAAATAAACCCCCAGGTACTTTAAACCTCCCCTCTTCCACCTTAACCCTCCTGGCAGCTGAGGAAGACCTTCAGACCACCTTCCAACTGCTAAGCCCTCACTCTTATCCCAATTTACCTTTGCAGCTGAGATCTTACCAAACGTTTCAACAATGTTCCCTAACCGTGTCACATCTTCCTGATTCCTAACAATAACAATGATGTCATCAGCATATGCTGATAAAATAAAATGTGTATTAAAACCAGGTAAAGACAAACCCTCAATAAAAGAACGGACATTTTGCAACATTGGTTCAATGGACATTGCATACAGCATACCAGACATCGAACAGCCTTGTCTTATACCCCTAGATGCTTTAAAAGGCTTGCACAAACCTCCATTAAATTTCAGCACACTCTCAATGTTCTCATACATCACCTTAATCTTGGCAATTAAACCAGGGCTGAGGCCGAACCTTTGTAAAACTTTCCACAGGTAACGGTGCTCAACTCGGTCAAAAGCCTTTTCCTGGTCTAAAGAAACCAGACCAGCATCAAACCCCAATGACCCAGAGACTTCCAAAATATCACGAATTAGTGACACATTGTCAACAATGGACCTGCCGGGCACGCAATATGTTTGGGTCCGGTGGAAGACCTGAGTCTTCTTCATAGACTGACCTTCTTCAGTCTATTAGCCAGGACTTTAGACAACAGTTTGTAATCCGTACATAGCAGAGAGACCGGCCGCCAGTTCTTTATTTCCTGCAGGTCGCCCTTTTTTGGTAACAAGGTCAGAACTGCTCTCCTGCAGCTCTGAGGCAGAAACAAGTCATTAAAACTCTCAGTAAAAACATCTAAAATATCTTCTCTGATTTCAGTCCAGAAAGCATTGTAAAACTCTGGTGGTAATCCATCAATCCCAGGGGCCTTCCCCCCCTGCATACTCTGCAATGCTGCAGAAACTTCCTCTGCAGTCAGAGGACCCTCCAGCTCTTTGTTGGTCTCCTCTGAGACTCTGGGCAGCCCACTGCAGAAGGAGTCAAAAGTCTCTTCATCGTCAGTGTATTCGCTGTGATACAGATGAGAGTAAAATTTTACAGCTCTCTGCCGGATATCACTGGTTTCAGTCAGCAGCTGTCCTGTGGCCGAGCGCAGAGCGTGAATGAATCTGCTCTGCCCGTTTTTCTTCTCCAAACTGAAAAAATACTTTGAAGGTGAGTCCATCAGAGCAGCACTCTGAAACCGAGACCGGACCAGCGCCCCCTGTGCTTTAGAGCCCAGCAGGTCGGCCAATATGACTTTTTTGGATTTGAGGTCTTCAATGCAGCCTCGTTTTCCTGTGGACTCTGCAGAACCCTGCAGCTCCACTATCTCAATCTCCAGATCTCTCACAGATTTAGTGATGTCATGAGAAACACTGAAATTGTACTGTTGACAAAGCTGCTTAATCTCCACCTTTCCAAAATCCCACCACTGCTTCAACGATGCAAACTCTCCTTTTCTAGTTTTAAAAATTTTCCAAAAAAATATAAAAGTTTCTCTAAAATGTGTATCTAATAACACAGCAGTGTTAAAATGCCAATATGCAGACTTGTGTTTAATATTTGCAATAAAAACACTACAGGAAACCATGGAATGATCTGAGAAACCCACAGGCAGTATTTTACACCCTTTAAAAACATTAAAATGATGTGTAAAACAATAAAACCTGTCTAACCTGGCCATAGATAAAAAATTATCTCTGCTCTGGACCCAAGTGTATTGCCTGTGTTTCTCATATATTTCTCTCCATACATCAGTTAAAGAGTGAGCTTCCACCAGCTGTTTCATGGCTCGTTTTGAAGCAGCATGAGGTTCAATATGATTCCTGTCCAGCAGGTCATTCTCTGTACAGTTAAAATCTCCTCCTAAAAACAAAAACTCTTCAGGGCCACATTGATCTAAAACCATACTGAGTTCATTTAAAAACATAACTCTGTCAGGTCCTACGTTGGGAGCGTATACATTTATAAAAACCATCGTAAAAAGCTCGTATTTGGCTCTAACCACCATTAATCTTCCCTTCATTATTTCTTCCACCACATAAGACTTTGGAAGAAAATCTTTGGAGAAGAGTAGTGCCACTCCTCCACTAGTTCTACTTAGATGGCCTAAAATAACCTCCCCATCCCATTCTCTTTTCCAGTCAGTCTCATTTAAAGTGTCACTGTGCGTTTCCTGAACCATCATCACATTAATACTCTTCATTTTAATTAGTTCAAACAGGTTTGCTCGCTTCCTCACATCTCTAGCTCCATTTATATTCAGAGTATTGATATTAAAATGGCTCATTGTAAGAGAGATTAAAAACAAACAAAACAACACTGACCTACAGTGAGAATATAAAATCTTATTCGTCATCGTCTTCATTATTTAACTCTTGTCTGACTTTTTGAACAATTTTCTTCAGTCTGTACACCTCCTGATCAGTAAAACTTCCTTTCCCTTTTTTACTCATTTGTCTCCTGGCAGAGCTAGAGAACAACTCTCTATCAGAGAAGAAGTCCTCCACTTTTACTCCCTTCATATTCTTTGTTTTCTGCAAAAACTGTTTTATTTTTTCAACACTGTAATCTTTGCTGTTATGTCTAGCAGCCACTTTGAGGTCAGCAGATTCACTGTCAACAGCACAGTCCATGCTAGCATCAGAATCAGACTCTGTGTCTCTCTGTTTCGCTGCCTTTTTCAATCTTGTGTTGTTCGCTATACCTTTCTTTGCCTGTGAACTTTCACTGTTACTTTGAATTTTTCTTTTCAGCTGTGACACTTTTAGAACTTCCTCCTCATCCCTCATGTCAAACTCATCTCCTCCCAACACTACGTCATCCTCAGCTCTTTCATTTACACACTTTTTCTTGTGTTTTATAGATGTTGGACCAAACATCATTTGCGCAGCTTCTTGTCCCTTACCTGTCTCCTCCTGTCCCCTCTCACTCACCTGACTGTCTTGTTGTACTTTACCTGTCTTCTCCTGTCCTCCCTTACTCACCCGCCTGTCTTGTTGTACTTTACCTGTACCTGTCTTCTCTTGTCCTCCCTTACTCACCTGACTGTCACCTAACTCCTCCTGTCCGTCACTCACCTGACTGTCCTGTTGTATTTCCCCTGACTCCTCCTGTCCTTTTTCACTCACCTGACTGTCCTGTTGTATTTCACCTGACTCCTGTCTTCCTTCACTCACCTGACTGTCCTGTTGAATTTCATCTGACTCCTCCTGTCTTCCCTCACTCACCTGACTGCCCTGTTGTATTTCACCTGACTCCTCCTGTCCTCCCTCACTCACCTGACTGTCTTGTCGCATTTCACCTGCCTTCTCCTGTCCTCCCTCACTCACTTGACTGCCTTGTTGCACTTCACCTTCCCCCTCCTGTCCCTCCACACTGTCTTGCCTCATTGCCTCAGTCTCTTTTTGATTTTTTTCATTAGCTGTCTTGTTGGACACATTCTGCTCAGGTGGAACATTTTTGCCAGGACATGCCCTAATGAGATGTCCCTCTCTACCACAACCAAAACATTTCGTTGAATCTGATGATGCAAACACAATGTAATCAAAATCATCCACTCTCAGTTTAAAAGCTACACTTAGCTCCTCACTCCTGTTGTTCATTATCATGAATAACTGCCTTCTGTGTGACACTACGTGTTTTAACTCAGGAGATTTACAACCTGAGGAGACTTTCTTTATCTGAGAAACTATTTTTCCGTGCCTAGATAATTCTCGCGTCAACATTTCGTCTTTAATAAACGGGGGAACATTTGACAACGTAACTTTTTTCGCTGGTGTGGCGAGAGGCAGAACCGATACAAACGTATCATTCACCACTATCCCTTTTTCTACCAGCGTATTCACCTTCTCAATACTGTCAACAAATATGACCACAGCTTTGTTCATTCGAGCAGCGGATTTAATGCTGCCACACCCGACAACCTGTCCCACTGCTAAGCTACACTCCTCCACTGAACAAACGAAAGCCAGCGCAAACTTCACACCGTGCTTCCGTGTTAGCTTTGCTAAATCCATACTGGATTTAGCACGCCGACCAGCAAAACGCTGGCCGACTACAAACACACACAAAAAAAAAACCTAAAAACACACCAAAACAATAACCCCTACAACACACACTATTTACAAACTTAAACAACGATAGATAAAGATAGAAAAGTTAGAAAAAGATTAAATCACTCACGCGACCGCTCAGCACTCACTCCATTCACTCAGAGAGAGAGAGAGAGAGAGAGAGAGAGAGAGAGAGAGAGAGAGAGAGAGAGATTAGCTATTTATATAACTATTGAAAAAATGGCTGGAGCATAGTTTGATACCTGGAGCTCAGCCCCTATATTATTACCTCATCACGCCCAGATTTAGGCATTTTTCCAATTTCAAAAGGGGCAGGTAATAATATAGCTAAACCAGCATGCTTTGTTACCCTTTAAGTAAACAATATAAGAACTAGGGATGCACTGATAGTGCACCAAGTTACAGCTTGGTGGGGCATGCCCTATACTAATTGCAGCACAGAGAGTTTGGCACTTTCCAGGGTTTCCTACAGTAATAACCACAATGACCACAGACTCTCAGCCCTTAAAGGAACAAGCCAACACTTTGGGAAATTGGCTTCCCCGAGTCAGACAAGAAGACGAATACCCTTTTTTTCTGTGTACGTGCAGTAAGAAGCATTGAGACCCGCACCGTTAGCCTAGCTTGATCACAATCACTGGAAGTGGGTTAGACCAGTTAGCCTAGCTCCCTCAAAAGTGACAAAATACACTTTCCAACAATTCCAAAACTTTCTTATGTACATGTTGTGACTTGTGTATTTACCACTCGTAGAAATAACAATGTAAAATGAGACATTGTAATTTTTGAAGCAGATAAATACCCAGAATTATTTTGTTCTAGCCGAACCACCGCTAGTAAACCACCGCTGCCTGGGCGCAGTCCTCTGAGCAAACACGCTGCTTCTTGCTTATTTCTGTTGGTGTGTTGGGAACTATGTACAGAGCAACTAGCCATAGGTTCATGCGGTCTGGATTTTTGGTTGGAATTCTATGAAACATTACACTAGACCCTGTCTTCCCCTGCCTATTATTGCAACTGTTGTAAAGTTATGAATTATCTATATATCTTTAGCTACCATATATATTGTACAATCTGTTCGTAAACCATGTGCTAGCTAGGCTAACTGGTCTAACCCACTTCCAGTGATTGCGGCTAAGCTAGGCTAACTATGGGGTCTCTATGCTTCTTACTGCACGCACACAGAAATAAAGGTATTCATCTTCTTAAGATAAGCCAATTTCCAAAAATGTTGGCGTGTTCCTTTAACTTCTTTATGCCGAACGTCCTCTAGCAGTAATGCGGGCGTTATGGAAGTTATTAAACTATATATTTCATTAATTTAATAATATATAATAAACTACTCACCTCAATATTTAACATCCTTAAAATATTTCAATTCCTTCTGGGAAAGTGGTTTTTAAGCCCAAAACGTTGAGTTAAAACTTTGTAAATAGCATTGGAAACTACGATCTAATTCCCAAACATGTACTGCAGCGTGATGTCACACCATAAACAATGCGCTGGTAAACTGTTCTGCTTAATTGTCTTTCACAAAACTTGTGTGAAAAATCGTTATACCTTCAGGCTTCAAGAAAAAATACCTTAAAACTTTCATATGGCTGTACATGATTTTTTTGAAATTATTAAACCGACTTGTGCTTTTCTGCACTTCATCACGAGTAGTTTGACTGTGTTCCGTTTGGCGTTGTGAAACTCATCCAGTTGCTGGAGTACAAATCCCGTGGCTTCGCGTATTTTAGCCAAAGAGGTTTTGTAATTGATTGCAGTTTCTTGCAAAACCGTCATCAATTGGGTGTATTTCTTTGACTAATAGCACAATAGGCCTATCTGAATTGGGAAAAACTAGCATCGACCCGCCTCCACTGCGATTATTATTTGCAGTGTTGTAGTCGAGTCCACAACTTTCGAGTCCGAGTCCACACCATCCGAGTCCGGGTCCAGCGCTAAAAATTCTACCATGTATATTTGTCCCAGACAGGGAAAATTTGTATTTGTGCCAAAATAATGTAAGCTGAGTTGAGTGCAATTTATACATACATGTATGTATACTGTTTGTATATGAACAGGTGAACACATAATGTAGCACTGTACTCGTTTCGTGCCAGTATACCAACATAATAGTCAATGTTGAATATCTCGGAAGTCGCGTCAATCAAAAACCTGCGTAAGTCGGTGCTCCACAATGCGAGATTGACTTATTTCAAAATGCAAATAATGCCTCGTATGTATGCACTATAATGCACTGGATGGTTCTCTTCATACTCCTCGCGCTCATAGTAACCAAAACATATTATTCAACTTACAGACATTTTAAAACTTGGTTGATGTTTCGCGTGGCGTGGCGTGGAAAGCTGAACGATATGGTACACAGTACCAAAGATCTTTGACAGTACGTACACAAGTACCCGGGTGCATGCCCACGTTTTTGTTTACATGTTAATATACGGTGGCGCGGGTGTATATAATAGTACGTAGCACGCTAGCTTGCTACGACTGACGACATGCATGGATATCCCTGCTGTGTTTCAGCGACACGGAAATCCCTTCGTCGAAAAATAATTTCTCCAACACTTATGACACGTTTTCGTAAGCCCGCGCGTACGCACTTAATTAATTTACGTATGTAAATGTTTTGCCTTTGGCGCGGTACCACATGTTTCTTGCAAGGTGATGTTCTGGCCCTTTTTGCGCATTGTTCTCTTGCTGGAATTCATGTGCATTTATGACTGTATGTATCAGTAACACTTCTAATTTCACATGTGAAAGGGCTGTTATAGCGATGGCTCAGATTTTTTAAATCAAAATAAATCAAAGTGCACCGCTTCTTTTGGCGGCTGTGTATACATGGTATACGTGTAGAGCGCTGCTGCTGTGATGTGTATGCATGTGTCTAGTACAGTCTGGGTCTGTGTAGTGTGTACGCATGCACTGTCCAACGTTGCTGCACGTACATAATTTATATCGGTCGACGGAGTAAACACATATTATAGCGTGTGCATAGTGATATGCATGCAGTGACACGCTCATGATCTGTTCCTACTAGGGATGGGAATCGTTAGATTTTATTGATACCGATGCCATTATCGATTCTGCTTATCGATCCGATTTTTTATTGATTCAATTAAAAGATCAACTATTAGGCTACTATTAGTATTGGGTGGTCATCTAAAATGGATTCAATGACATAATATTTATAAAGTATAAAGCATTCGTTTTTCATTCATATTTCTTAGTCATATCATGGAAAATATTTATCTGCTGTATTTATGCCTGCACACGTGGCAGAGCATCCAATAAAACAGTCAGAATTGTATAATTCTGTAAATTGAGATAGTATTGTAAATATAATTTGGCTTGATCAATACCAGTGTCATGGATCTGACCTTTCTTCCCTTATCTCCACGTCGCTTTATTCGTTTTTATCGTTTACCGGTAATCTATCGGATTTTCCTGTGTTCCGTCACGGGTTTTGATTTCACCTTGTCATTAGTGAGTTCACCTGACAGGTATTTCCGCTCACTATTTATACCCCGCTTCCGGCCTCTCTCGTTGCTTCCATGTTATTTCACATGACATTCGAGCCGGTAAAAAAGGGTATAGGAAGTTGTATTGCTATCAACCGCTTTGATTAGCAACGCGGGACTTGTTAGCAGTACAACCTTAGAAAGAAAGCTGTTCTAATTATACGCTCTTATTTCAGAGCAGAGGTTTCGTTTTCTTTTGTTCTCTACTCTACCTACGAGTGTCTCACCCAAAGTTTTTGGGGTCTTTTCAGTTCGCTGTTTTTTGTTGTTTCACTCCACATACCGGAGTTAGATAAGCGTTATTGCTTATTCCTTTGTTTTGCTCGTTTAGCGAGCTCCTCGTTTATATTGCGAGGTTTGTTGTTCTTTCATTTTTAGTTGTTTCTCCACTACGGATTATTGTCCGTTTCTAGTGGTGTTCTTACGAACACTTTAAGATTGCCCAACTACTTGCACTTGGATCTCCAATATTCCCATCTCTGTTTCTGACAGAGATCCCTCATAGAACATGGAAGCCACAGGGGAGTTTCCAGCAGTAGTTGCCAATCTTAAAGTGGTCATTGCCACTCAGGAGGTAGCCCTGGCGGACCAGAGAGAGAGTATTCGTGCCTTGCAACACTCACAGCAAGCTTTACACGAGCAGATGCATCTACAAGCTGTAGCGCTACAAGATCTGGCGGAAAATATCCGAACTCTCTCTCTCAGGTCCGATTCTCCTCCAGTTGCACAAGCACCTATACAGGCTACCCCCCCAACATTTACACCTGAAGCAAGGGAACCGAGACTCCAACTCCCCTTGCGGTATAATGGAGACGCCGGCAAATGTCAGGGGTTTTTGACACAATGTCTGATTTTTTTTAAAATACAGCCCTCGCAGTTCCAGGCACAAGAGTCCAGAGTAGCCTTCATTCTCTCTCTCTTGACCGGTAATGCTCTCGCATGGGCCGACCCACTTATTAGAGCTAATTCATCCATTGTTAGTAATACGGAGCGGCTTATGGCGGAGATGGTGTCAGTGTTCGATCAAGACGTTTCTGGCAAAGAGGCTGCCATGCGTTTAACCCGTCTTCGTCAGGGCACTGACACCGTGGCCGCATTTGCTATTACTTTTCGTGCTCTTGCGGGAGTGACAGGGTGGTCCGATGAGCCTCTATGTGCTCTTTTCCTAAATGCCTTATCGGAAAACATAAAGGACGCCATTGCGGGTATCGAACCACCCGCTACATTCGGGGCTCTTGTATCTACGGCCATTCGGTTGGATAACCGGTTTAGAGAGAGAGAGAAGGAGAGGACTTATAAGGGTTTTAAACAGCACCCACCTCGTTACTCTTCCTCTCACACGCCAGCACCGGCTCACAGTCCTGTTGTAGCTCCCATTGAACAGGAGGAGTCCATGCAGGTCGATAGTTCCTCCATGCGCGAGACAGGGGATGCTAAGTCTCGTGAATGGCGGTGTAGGTATTGTAAGAGGAAGGGCCATTTAAGGGACCACTGTCCCAAACTTGTGGGAAAAGATTAGTCCCGCTAGTGGAACCGAGTCGCATAGCGGGACTAGAATTAAATTACCCTCGGACCTTCCTGTCGGTCTATTTGCGCTGGAACGACCGCCAGATTTCCTGCAATGCGTTCATTGATTCGGGGGCAGTTGAGTGCCTCGTTGATTCCAACTGGGTTAAATCCCACAAAATTCCCACCCACCCTCTATCTCTACCTCGCCTGGTTACGGCTCTAGATGGCCGTCCCCTAGGCACTGGCACTATCTCCCGGGTTACCGCCGCTATACGCATGCGCGTTCCGTTTCGTAAACATACGGAGGAGATTCAGTTTTTTTTAGTGGAGTCCCCAGTTTATCCGCTGGTTTTGGGTCATTCCTGGCTCACTCGCCATAACCCACACATTAATTGGGGGGGGGGGGGGGGCGGGTCCCGTTATTCAGAAATGGAGTCCCAGATGCAAACGCCACTGTTATGTCGCCAGTCATTTTTTGTTGAGAGAAGGGGGTGAAGATTATGCACAGTCTGACTCAGAGAGTGAGGATAATTACGCTAGTAACCAGCAGTCCTCTCATGTTCCCTCCGAGAATGGAGAGGAAAGTTTAGACTGGGATTACTCTGCGGAACGACCTCCTGCATGGCAGGAGTTGACGTCCGAGTCAGATATTGATTGGGAAATTAATTCTGTCTCGGACACTGAGGGTGTTGAAGTGGGAGGGGCACTCGAATTCCAGCTGCCCGCTAATGTTCCTAAACAGTACGCCGATCTGGCGGAGACATTTAGCAAACAACGTTCCACTTCACTACCACCTCACAGACCATATGACTGCGCTATAGAGCTATACCCAGGCACTACCCCCTCTAGAGGGTCTCTTTATTCGTTATCCATCCCTGAGAGCGCAGCTATGCATAAATATATTGAGGAGGCTCTGGTTAATGGGTTTATTAGACCTTCCACCTCGCCTGCAGGGACGGGTTTTTTTTTTGTTAAAAAGAAAGACGGAGGTCTCAGACCCTGTATTGATTACAGGCCCTTAAATGACATAATGGTGAAGAACAGGTACCCCCTTCCTCTTATGAACTCTGCTTTCGAGCGCCTTCAGGGGGCGTCTGTTTTTACTAAACTGGACCTACGTAATGCCTATAACCTCGTTCGTATTCGCGAAGGCGATGAATGGAAGACCACTTTTAACACGCACAGCGGTCACTACGAATATCGCGTCATGCCGTTCGGGCTCACTAGCGCCCCCTCTGTGTTTCAGGCGTTGATTAACGATGTGCTGAGGGAGATGCTGGAGAAATTCGTCTTCGTGTATCTTGACGATATTTTAATATTTTCGCCCGATTTTACCACACATGTCGGTCACGTTCGTCAGGTTCTTGCTGCACTTCTCAAAGCCCAATTATTTGTAAAGGCAGAGAAGTGCGTTTTTCACACTGGCTCTGTTTCATTTTTGGGTTTCATTATTAAAGAGGGTAAGGTACAGATGGATCCGGAAAAGGTTTCCGCTGTAAAGAACTGGCCCACGCCATCTTCCGTAAAACAGGTACAACGTTTTTTAGGTTTTGCGAATTTTTATCGGCGATTTATTCGGAATTTTAGTGCAGTAGCAGCGCCCATTACTGCGCTCACTAAGAAAAACCTTGGCAGCCAGTTCCAATGGAATTCTAAGGCAGGGTCAGCATTCTCTGAATTAAAGAGAAGGTTCACTTCCGAACCCATCCTGGTTACACCCAACCCCTCCCTTCCCTTTGTGGTAGAGGTAGACGCCTCCGAGCTAGGCGCCGGAGCCATTCTTTCCCAATGTTCGCCACTTGACCACAAGATGCACCCCTGCGCTTATTTCTCTCGCGCCCTAACATCGGCAGAGAGGAATTATGACGTAGGGGATCGAGAATTGCTTGCGGTCAAGTTGGCTTTGGAGGAATGGCGCCATTGGCTTGAAGGAGCGGAACATCCATTCACGGTCTGGACAGACCATAAGAATCTTGAGTACGTTCAGCTGGTTAAGAGGCGTAACTCACGGCAAGCTAGGTGGGCGCTGTTCTTTCTAAGATTTAATTTTATTATCACGTATCGCCCCGGGTCTAAAAACGTCAAACCTGACGCTCTCTCGCGGATTTACGACCGTTCTGAGACAGACTCAGTTCCCGAGCCTATTATCGCCACTGACCTCATTGTTGCCCCGGTTATTTGGGAGGTTGAGGCAGCGGTGCAGAGAGCCTTGCGCTCGGACCCAGGTCCAGGTGGGGCACCGGCTAACTGTCTTTTCATGCCTCCTCGTCTTAGGTCGCGGGTCCTCCAATGGGGCCACGCCTCCCAACTCACCGGTCACCCAGGGGTTCATCGAACTAGGGACTTTTTATCCCGGCGTTTCTGGTGGCCTAGTCTGGAGAGAGACGTACGCTCATTTGTCGCGGCTTGTCCGGTTTGCGCTCGCAGCAAGGCCTCTCACCTTCCTCCCTCGGGTTTTCTTCGCCCTCTACCTATTCCCACCCGCCCCTGGAGTCATATTTCCCTGGACTTCATCACAGGGTTGCCGTTATCTTCAGGCAATACTACCATTTTAGTGGTGGTCGACCGTTTTTCCAAAGCGGCCCATTTTATTGCGCTGTCCAAGCTGCCCTCGGCACCTGAGACAGCGCAACTTATGATTGACCATGTGTTTCGCCCGCATGGCCTTCCGTCGGATGTGGTGTCCGATCGCGGTCCTCAGTTCGCCGCCAAGTTTTGGCGGGCGTTTTGCTCTCTGCTGGGGGCTTCGGTTAGTTTATCTTCCGGGTTTCACCCGGAGACTAACGGCCAGACAGAGCGTACTAATCAGACTCTAGAGAATACTCTTCGCTGCCTTGCCGCATCCAAGCCTACCTCCTGGAGCCGTCACCTCGCCTGGGCGGAGTACGCTCATAACACGCTGCGTAACGCCTCCACCGGCCTCTCCCCCTTCGAGGCTCAGCTGGGTTACCAACCACCTCTTTTTCCTGAGCTTGAGAAGGAGGTGGAGGTACCCTCCGTAGGATCTTTCGTTCGGCGGTGTCGGTCGGTTTGGAGACAAGTGCGGTCGTCTCTTATACGGGCTTCGGCTAAACAAAAAGTTGCGGCTGATAGGCATCGTCGAGCTGCACCATCCTATAGAGTGGGACAACGGGTTTGGCTTACTACTCGGGACCTTCCGTTGCGGGTCGAGTCCCGCAAACTCGCCCCTCGATTTGTGGGTCCCTTCAAAATTATTATAAGAATCAACCCAGTCACATTTCGACTGCAACTGCCGCGCTCAATGCGCATCCACCCCACGTTTCACGTCTCCCGTCTAAAACCGGTACTCGTAAGCCCCCTCGCCCCGGTTGAGAGACCACCTCCGCCTCCCCGACTCATAGAAGGGGGTCCAGCTTATACCGTTCGCCACATTGTGGCCGAGAGACGTGTAGGTAGAGGGTGGCAGTTCCTTGTTGACTGGGAGGGTTATGGTCCGGAGGAACGTTGCTGGGTTCCATCGAGAAACATCCTGGACCCTCAGTTAATCACCGACTTCCGCAGAGATAAGGTTGTGGAAGCGTCCGGTGCCGTTCCTTAGAGGGGGGGTCCTGTCATGGATCTGACCTTTCTTCCCTTATCTCCACGTCGCTTTATTCGTTTTTATCGTTTACCGGTAATCTATCGGATTTTCCTGTGTTCCGTCACGGGTTTTGCTTTCACCTTGTCATTAGTGAGTTCACCTGGCAGGTATTTCCGCTCGCTATTTATACCCCGCTTCCGGCCTCTCTCGTTGCTTCCATGTTATTTCACATGACATTCGAGCCGGTAAAAAAGGGTATAGGAAGTTGTATTGCTATCGACTGCTTTGATTAGCAACGCGGGACTTGTTAGCAGTACAACCTTAGAAAGAAAGCTGTTCTAATTATACGCTCTTATTTCAGAGCAGAGGTTTCGTTTTCTTTTGTTCTCTACTCTACCTACGAGTGTCTCACCCAAAGTTTTTGGGGTCTTTTCAGTTCGCTGTTTTTTGTTGTTTCACTCCACATACGGGAGTTAGATAAGCGTTATTGCTTATTCCTTTGTTTTGCTTGTTTAGCGAGCTCCTCGTTTATATTGCGAGGTTTGTTGTTCTTTCATTTTTAGTTGTTTCTCCACTACGGATTATTGTCCGTTTCTAGTGGTGTTCTTACGAACACTTTAGGATTGCCCAACTACTTGCACTTGGATCTCCAATATTCCCATCTCTGTTTCTGACAGAGATCCCTCATAACCAGTGCTTAAAAATATCAGACATCGAAGAAAATAAGAGACACCGGAAAATAATGAAAAAGACGTAATAAAATATTATATTTTAACCGCTCTGTGATTTGGATATTTAGGAGTTTCATTCTCTAACGAATATTGCCAACTTTACTTATGAGTTAGTTATGCTCCTAGGCGTGTTTCATAAAGCTGCACCATAATGTTTGCGTTGGGTTCTGTATTATCAGAACAGTTTCAACTGTCAGCATTCTCCCCTATCTCATTTAGCCTATACATTTACATGGAAGAAAGACGAGATCTTTAACATTACCTGAGCATTTCTTCGAGGCAAGCTGGCTCCTCTTGTGTGACTACAATTTTGGATTTCCCCATAATAAAGCCCTTGCGGGTCAAGTTAGTGTTCTGAGTCGTGCATTACGGGTCCAACCCGCACACATCCGTCTCAGGATGTTTTCTAGAGTGAATTTTGCATTTTATTTCCGATGTACTGTACAGCTTTTAATAATGCTTATTATGTTGTGGTAAGTCACCCCAAGACAAATTTCAAGCAACTTCTACTGACACTGCAATACAGTATCTTCAGCTCGATTCGCTGTCATGTAGATCAATCACACTGTAGACAAGCAACTTCTATTGACACTGCAATACAAACTTGTTGATCTTGATCTGCAGTTTATGATAATCAGTGGGTTTTTATGTCCCTGTCTTGGTTTTTCTAGGCAAGTGGAAAGTATGCAAATGTTTGCTAGTGAGTTTGCACAAGGATAAGAATATCATGAATTTCCAACATCCAGCTTTATGCCAGCGGATAGGTTTTTAATTTGCTATAAAAACACATGCCATGTGTTGAAGCTTCACAGCTTAAAAAAATCTTAAACATTCTTTGGATCAAAATGTTGGATCAAAGGCTTATCAGGCATGTGTTACAGAAAACCCCTAAACCAGTTTTTTATTTTGTATTGGCCCATACCTTTATTGTAAATCTGGCTGTAATCTTTTCTTGAAAAAGAAAGCAAGTATTGAGCCAGCACATTTGTTTAAATTATTTATTCTTATAAATGCATTATTTTATACAGTATGTGGACATTTTTCATGATAAAAATGTGTATTTGTGGTGAGATCACAAGACATAATAATTTGGTTCCACTATACCATTCCACAGCAATTCCTTATTCAATGGCCATATCATGGAAATTTTAAAAGGCACTGGAGATTAAACTCTTGTGGTTTCTCTGTGGCTGTCCCTCTGATAAATGTCGATTCATCAGGGTGACAATTCTGTTTGGAGAATGGTCATTTATTTTATTCCATCAAATTATTTCGTACCTTGGCCTCCTTCTTGTGATATAAGCAAAGAGCTATTCTGTTGGAATATCCAGGTCGTAATAAGGAATTTTTGTGTTTTTGTGTTGGTTTTTTTTGTGATATTTGTGGTTGGGGTGGTCTGCCCAGAAATAAACACATTAGTATTTTGTGGGGACTATGCATTTATGTTTGTGGTTAGTTGTGCCAGATACATACAGATAGATACATTCATTGCTTCCTTATTAAGTGTTGTTTTGAAAATACCTATTGGTCTTGAGCTCACAAATGTAAAGAAGTGAAAATATACAGCGACAGTATTCTTTAAATAATAAAGTCTGTATTTATATATTTTAGATACAGGCAGGTGGAATATGTTCCATTTTAATTTGTGAGGTTCACTTCAGGAGGAAAACCAAAAAAAAATGTAGATGTGCAGGCCTTTGAGTGTTTGAGAAGCATTCAATATTATTTCTGCATTTTAACATACACATGGTTTCCTTTACCTCACAGTCCAGTGTTTGAATGCACACACGCTCTCTACTTCTCTCTCTCCCTCTCACACACATACACACACACGTCACATTTCCTTCTGTTATAATGTTATACTGTTATAATGCCACTGTTATTGAAAAAATAAGATAAACACTGGAACAAATCTGTGAATCTGGAAGATAAGTATGCTATGTATGTACTGAATGCCACATCTAGTAACAGTTATGAGTTCATTCTTATACATTAACACAGAGATTCATATTCATATTTCACTGTCCTCATTGTCTGCTACTTAATTGAATTGCTCCCCTGATCACTGGATTGCAGATTCAATCAAATCATGTTGGAGACCTAGTTTTATAAAACAGAATATGCGTTAGTTTCGATATAATTTATTTCTGTTAGGAGAACTCACATATTAATTATATGAATGAATATATAATTATTTTGGTTTGGCGCTGAATGGGTCTGCTTTAGGCACTCTTCGGGCAGGCACCAGCATGCATTTCCTACCAAACAGGGAGCACAACTCATCTCCCCAACTAAAGAGGAGATATACCAAAACCTCCCAGTACATAGAAGCAGATCCAAACAACAGGTTGAGGCTGGGGTGCTGGAGGGTGAGCAGCAATGTTTTTAGAACAAGCAGCAGTGAAACAAACAAGAGCAGTGCAGGCAAAAGCAGTATGGGAGAGATCTGAATCTATGTACTATGTCATGTGCAGCAACTATAGTTTCACCTTGTAATATTGTAATAGTATACAATACATTTCATCCCACAAGCAGTATATCACAATTTAAGAAAACCATTTGTTATGGAATATATCACATTAACATATTGAAATGAACTAGGTTTTGGAGAAACTTCAGCAGAAAAGCATTTTTTCTATTGAAACGGTCAACCTCTTATTGACATTGTGAGGAAGATAAGGAATCGTAACATTGCTTCCTATTACGTACTAGACTAAATACGTACCACTCTACAAATCTGTATCTACAAATATTTGTGTGACAAAACACAGCAGTGGCAGTTATTATATTCCTCTCACTGTATGGGACCCAAGATATGTAGTGGAAGATACAAAACATTAATATAAATATGAAAATAACCATATTTTAATATTTTAAAATATATAATCGGCTTGCTGTGCAAGGAGATATCGCTGTCTCTCACCATGTGGAGATAGGGAGCAGGGAAATCACTCTGAATGTGTCGGGAAAGATAACTACACTTATTGGGTATCTACCAGAGATTATTTACACAAAACAGGGTACGGATAGGATAGATCTAATTGACCAATAACAGTTTGCAGTGCAAGTATATGATGATTTCCAAGTTATCTGTATCAGGGCCCCCCTCAGAGTGGCCGATAGCTGAAGATTCATTCCTGCCATGTAAATTACAGCCCAGTCCTTCATTTAGGGTGAATCCAAACTGTTATCTCTTTATTTGCCTATGCAGGAGCTCAGTGTGTCAGAAGTCAAGGGGCTGGGGGGTGGGGATGCAGAGGCTCGGCCTACACAGTGGGGGGTATGTGGTTCAGGATTCCCATCAAGGGAGGGCATTCAAGAAGTGAACAGTGCATACTGAGCCTGTCACTCACAACCCCTCAAGACCACAGAGGAAATGATCAGGGTATCAGCTATACTTAGAATGCTGATGTTTTTTTCCACTGCTCCCGCTGTTAGTGTTGCCTTGGAAGCACACCAAAAATACTGATGAGTTTATAGATATTTTAAATATCTGCATCTATATATTAAATGTAGATTAACAGTATATAATAACACCTGTTTGCCAGAATATACAATTATCTATCCAAATCATGCTGGATACTATAAAAATCTTATCAGTTGAACAATTTATCTCATGAGATTTAGTTATTTTACGTTTTTTCTCTCTCCATTCACTTCCATTGCATGGCGAAAAAGGTCTCAAAAGCATACTTTTAGCACGTAAATTAATGCAAACAACGCGGATTATGCCGATACAAAATCCACAATTCAAAAAGGGAATATGCTACACATAATCCCCTTCCAATCATTCGCTTTCCTTCCTTTAATTCAAATAACGGTGAACTACAGAAAACTTATAAGATGATTCACTGATACCAGCTAAATTGGGAAAACCAATTAGAAAAATGAGGGAACATGATCATAAATTTGAAAGAACAAAATGGATGAACAGGGAATGGATTACAAATTTGAAAGAAAACATTACTAAATTGAAGGAATGGATTAGAGGAGAATACTTTTTCCCTCCACAAAGAAAAAATGGTAAATATTGCTGCTCAAGCTGTTAAAATATTTGTTTTATGTTGTTTGAGAGATTTTTCAGCCATTATATCCCATATATTGTTAGACAAACTGAAGTGTGCTCTTGGAAGAAGACTCCCTGTTAAAGTGAGCATATTTACCCATTCCAATATACAATTTGAAAAAGTTTGCTTCAGGCTTCAAGGGATGCAGTGTGAGTGATTCAAATGTGAGTGACTGTCACGGGTTGAACCGGGCAAATCCCGTGCCCGAATACAGACCAGGTTTTTCTTGGATCCACCACTTTCCAAACAGTACACCAGACAAAAGTAAAGGTACATTTTTTTTTATTTTGCTACAATGAGTCACAATATAGCACGACTGACAGAGGCTGTGGGTTCCTTTTCCTCCCAGTCTCTTTCGCTCCACTCCGCCAGACGAAGCCGACCCCACTCGCAGGTAAGCGTGCCTACCCCCACACACCACACAGTACACGCTAGCACGCACCCCACTCGTAGCCACACAGTGCTCGTAATAAATATTCAGGCTATTGCAGATGGGCACACACACACACATCTCACCCTCAATAGCCCACCTCGGGGGCTGGCGGCCACACAATACTCACAAGAGGAAAGCCCACACACAAACAAACACAGCGGTATACACTCATGCAATAACAAAATTCACTAACATCCGAGGCCACAAACATAACATGAAACACACAAAAAGAATATATGTTGTGGAGTCCTACCCACGGCGCCACTCTGGGAGGACTGCCACAAAAAAATGTAAAAACCAAAAAAACACAAGCCGTCCAGCCCAAAAATAACCACAAACACACACACGTCCTAAGTGGTCGCCAACGAGGATTTCAACTGTCCACCACTCGGGCAAATCCCGGGACCAGGCCTTCACTGCGCCCTGTCGCTCTCGCCGGGTTAGATGTGGGACACCGACTCTGACAGAGAAGAAAGGACACATCCGCTGCTGCTCAGTTCCCCGCGAGCTCCAGTCTGAGACCCACACACACGCTGCTGCTCCAGATATGGCAAAATTGCTCATGCAACCTCTGCTTGGTGCGGACGACACCTTGATGTGCAACAGGAACGAGCAGACGGTGTGAACCCCTGTACACCATCTCGTCCTGGACTGACAGTTCATTCCTAGTATGGAAGTATGATGTGAGTGCTGGAGATACAGACTTCACTGTTCTTGGCCATGCCTTTTCAATTTTCATCCTCAACGCAATGAGCTTGGGGCAAGCAGTGCATTCTGTGGTGAATTCTTTCACAGACAATGCTTGTAGTTCTGTGTCCAACAGAGCTACCAGCTCAGGCTCTGTCATTGGGTCTGTATTCTCTTCCACTGGCAGTGGCAAACGGGAGAGACAGTCTGCCGCATGATTTTCTGTACCAGCACGATACCCCACATCATATGTGAAACATATTAGTTTAGCGTACTATCGCGCAATGCGCATTCCTGCATGACCTAAGCCCTTCGTGGCTAGCAATGTGGTAAGCGCCTGGTGGTCAGTGCGCTGTATGAATTTTGTCCCCCATAAGAATGTCCTCCATTTTTCCCAGTCCATACACATGCTAATGCCTCCTTCTCCACGATGGAGTACTTACATTCAGCGCAGGTAAGTGAGCGTGAGGCAAAGGCAACAGTGCGTTCTGTCTCATCTGGGTGAATCTGTCAATGTGGCTCCTAGGCCATAATCTGAAGCATCAGTGGATACTAAGGTAGGCAGTGCAGGGTAGGCAGTGCAGGGTAGGCAAGCACAGGGCTATTTACAATGTATGACTTCACAGTGTCAAAGCTCACCTGTGCTGTTGCAGTCCATTCAAACTTTCCATCCCGGAGACATTCTCGTATGGGCTCCACTACTGATGCGTATTGTGGCACAAACTTTCCATACCACTGTGAGCCCCAGGAATGAGTGTAGTGTGGTGGCATCAGATGGCGCAGGAGCTTTCATGATAGTTATTTTCAAACGCTATTATGATTAGGATATTTAACTTTAACTAAAAGTTTGTATTTCTTCATAATAGCCCACATATGTGTCCAATAAATATAAGCAGTCAGATACAAATGAACAGTCCTACTTTCATAGCCAGAGTCACGATTTTGGCTTGTCCTTCCTCATCACTGCATTGTTGGCAATTAAAATTTCTCAAACGGTGACAGGTACTTCTCAGGGGATAGCAGTTCAGTTAAAATTAAACTATTTAACGCTGGATAACTGCACTGAATACACTGGAACAGCTTCAGTCCAGGTTCCAGATTTCAGCAGGGGTAAATGATTTCCTAGTTTGTAGCCCAACTGGGTAACCACTCCAAAAAAAATAAAGAGTTTATTTCTTAAGTGCATTGTAGGTAGGCTATATTTTGTGCCAGTAGGCTACATGTTGATCCATCTGAACATACAAGTTGTCGCTACTGTTTCAAACTCATACACAACGCACTGTAGCATTGCATTGCTACTTGAAAATATGGGACAGCAGCACTCTGTAACGGTGACCGGTAGCTACTGGAATAGCACGCTGTTAACATTAAAACATGTGCCCTTATCCATTTAAAAATATGACTAACACTTTCCTTTATTTGTAGCCAAGTATGTACATGTAGCCATGTTCATAGTAACATTATATGCGTGTGTGTGTTTGTGTGTGTAAGTCTATGCTATGTGTATGCATCTCTCTCTAGATTTAATCATCGTATGGTTCATGATTTTATCTACAGTGAGCACCACAATTCATTGGATAGTGACAAATTTTTTGTTATTTTGGTTCTGGACTCCAGCACTTTGAGTTTGAAAGGATACAATGACAGGTTGAAGTGCAGACTAGACTGCCAGCTTTAATTTGAGGGTATTTTCAACCATGTCGGATGAACCGTTTAGAAATTATAGAACCTTTTGTCCATAGTCCGCCCCCCCCCCCACCAATTTTGAGGCACTCTCTGGTACTCCTACAAGCGATACTATAACCTCTCTGAATTTGAATGGATCTCTATGAGAATTGGGGGGTGGGACTAGATTTAGCTGTAAATTACACTGGAACAGTATGGAACACATTGACTAAATGGCTCTAAGTCATCAAGGGTCTGACATATCAAATAAGCCTTAAACCATCACTCTGCTGCCAGATATGCAGTAGATATGGATGGATAACTCAAACGGTTTCTTCTCCTGACTTATCTTTCCATAGAGTTCAATAGGAAAATTACCCTTAATGATCCATCCATATCTACTGCATATCTGGCAGCAGAGTATCCTTTCAAACTCAAAGTGCTAGAGTACAGAACCAAAATAACTATGTCGCTGTCCAATGAATTACGGTGCTCACTGTATAAACAACTGACTACTGTATGTGGATGTGTTTGCTTTTTGTTGAATTAATTGCAGTTAAATTTACACTAGCCATCATAATGTAATGAAAGAAAAAATAAATGGATTAAAGGAATGTATTCCTTTTATAAGTTATAAGTTTATAAAATAAAAGTATTAAATTACAAATTATAGCTTCAAATAAAATGCTTAACCCTTTACTGCATAAATTATTTAAAAATAATGGGAAAAAATGTTTGTGTTTTTTCTTAATTAAGAGAAAACAAGAAAAAATAAATATTTTTTGTTTTCGGGGGTACTTAGGGGTTTGTTGCCATATGGCAACAACATGTAATTAGGGAAAGTGTTGTAAAATCATATTTTTCCCATGCTTTTATTGTACACTGTGACAATGTTGGGGCATGGCACCTGAACAACCTCTTTCTGCGTTTTGTCCCACATCTGAACTTGGGTGAAGGGGTTGGCTCCAGTGAAGGTGCTCAGTAATGTCACTGGCTGGTTGTCAAACCACTTCACTCTGTCTTGAGGGTCACACCTTGATGTGTCTGTTTTTCCTCATAGGTCCCTCATGCTTATGTCATGATTTTGTCGGGAATGAAGGTGCAGCCAGCTAGACAGTTCTGTCTTACCATACCCACACTGTGGATCTTTGCCTTCTCCAGGACAACTTGAAGATCCACACTTGTGAACCAGTTGTCATAAAATATCTTGCGGGACTGGTTCACCGGGATGATGGAGGCCAGCTTCAGCACAATGTTGCCACTTGCACCAGTGTAGAAGTCGAAGTTGTAGACAATCCCATGTTGGTCTGCCAGCACAAACACCTTGTATATTTCTGACGTAATGTAGCTTAAGAGGCTAAATGATCCCTCTTAAGACGAAAAGCCCATAATTATGAAAAATTGTGTTAAAATTCTGGGATTGCAGAAAACAAACAGGAGTACTCCAGGACCGAGTTTGGGAACCACTCTAGCACAATTATAGGCTACAATAGGCAAGCTAATTACTGAAACCTCATTTACAATGGCTCCATTTAATTAGCGCAGCTTAGTTTAGCACGATGCATCAAGACCGATTCTGCTCATAATACATTTTCAATTCATAATAGATTATGGACTGCATCGTAAGTCAGGTGTAACAGGTTGGTTGTAGAGGATAGGTGCTACTAGGTGATACAGATTGAACGGCGGAGGAAAGGGGGTGAAAAGAAAAGACAGGAGAACCCACAAGGCAACGCAAAAACCAGTTTTCAGTCATCCAATCCAGGATCAAAAAATATCAGAAAGAAGAATCACAAAAATCAAGAAAAAAAAGAAGAGAAAGAGAAGAAAAAAAAAAAAAAAAAAAAAAAAAAAAAACCACAAACAAATTAACCCAAAAAAAAAAAAAAAAAAAAAAAAAAAAAAAAAACAACAAAAAAAAAAAACAACAAACAACAAACAAAAAAAAAAAAAAAAAAAAAGTCGTAAAACGAAAGGGTGTCCTCAGGTGTCTCTCTCTCTCTTCTGGCTTTACAAATCACAAATCACAGGATCAGGAAATATGATCTGACAGAGTAGAAAAAGAAAAAAATTGTTTATATACACATAGGAAAAGGGAGGGGTAACAAAAACGTGAGGGAAACAACATTATAATTAAAAAAAAAATCACGAGAACAAGAACAAAAAAAAAAGGGGGGGGGAAAAAAAAATAACAAAAACAAACAACTCAAAAAAAAGCAGCACAGCACAGCACAGTAATCAGGAGAAGCCCCCCCCCCACCCCACCACGCGCGCAGCGCAGACACTTATTGCACGTGCAGATTTGAGCAGAACTGAATCCACCAGATGCGCAAAAGCACAGACGCTTATTGCTTCTTCGGAGCGCATTCCGTGAACGACAGAGACGCGCTATACAAACAAACAATCTACATTCCGGATTTGTGAGCTTCGCTAAATAGTGCTTAAGTAAATACTGATATTACATATGTCTTACTGCTTAAGAGCTCAATTTTGAAAACAAGACAATGCCTCCTTTATAACGTTCACTTTTATTTATTTGGGACAGTAGTCAACATGTTCTAAACATTTAATTATAGCAGAATTAGCAGCTATTCTGTAGTACCTTAAATCGATACAGTGATATCAGTACAATAAAAACAGAAGTAAGCATAGTTTTAATTAATTGAACAAATATGTATACTATAATAAAGAAAAAGCATTATAAAAACGGGAATAACTGGTTATATGCAAAATATATTTAACTTAATTCAACCCACAATGGTGATTGTCTCCGTTTCCTTTTTCATTAGGGCCTATATTAAAATATAATATGTATTAAAATAATTAACAACAATAGTAAAACTATTAGTAGGTTGAAAAACATTAATATATGATGCAGATATTGTGCATATACAATGTATTTCTATGAGATTGCGCATGCGGACGCCCAGAAAATTCCGCCCAGCGCGGAAAAATCCGCTCACGTCCACAAACCGTCCGCCCGCCGACCGTGAACCGCGGCAAAGTGCACGTAACTAATAAAGCACCAGAGTGATTGTTAGCGCGAGTTAGTAATATATACAAATACACGGGAAGGAAATCAGGAAGTAGCAGAAAAACGAGACTTCGGAAATACAGCGTTAAACCATGAAAACTCCCGAAGTCACCCGAATAGTGCATGCACGAGACTGGGTAAACAAACACACAGATGAGACTCAGACAACCCATGAACAGAGAGGAATGCACTGATTAAATGAAAAATAATAAATCCAGAATAAATAATCAAATAATAATACAAACAGACACAGAAATACAGAACATACCAGGGGGAGGAATTGACATTAGGCAAGTTTCCTAGTTGACAAGTTCCCCTGAATTTCAGCGACTAACCTTGAGGAAATAACACCGTCGTCTTCTTCTTCTTCTTATTAATTATTTTATGGCGGTTTGCATCCAACCAGGGACCCAACCCACTAAACCCAAACCAAACAAAATAAACATTCTACAAAACAAATTAAACCACCCAACTACCACCAAGAATACAAACAAAAGGAAAATAAACTCTTACAGTACATTAATTAAAACACAAACAAAATCCTCTAAACTCTTTTATATAAACCCGTTTCCCTCAAAAATCTAAATATGTGCCTATATCCCCCATCCCCAGAGTGTCTATCTAAAAACCCCATCTCAAACACCACCCCACTCTCCCTCATTCGTGCTACCATCCTCTCCCTCTCCCTCCCATACCTCCCGCACTCCATTAGCACATGCTCCACCGTCTCCTCCTCCTTACAATACCCGCACCGCCCATCTGGATGTTTTTTTATTACCCTTAGACCCCCCATTCAAACCCGCATGCCCCACCCTAAGCCTTGTTATTATTGATTCCTCCCTTCTACACCTCCCCCCATGCCTGATCCTACCCACTGTCTTCTGAACCCTATACAAAAGCCTTCCTCTGCCCTCCCGGTCCCATCACTCCTGCCACATTCGTTTAACCCTCTCCTTAATTATTGAATTTGCCTCCGCCCTACCCATCTTCACACCCACCTCAACATCGGCCTTCCCAACCGCCCTCCTAGCCAAAACATCAGCCATCTCGTTGCCCTCTACCCCCACGTGTGCCGGCACCCACACAAACCTAATCACTAACCCCATCCTTTTCAACCTATATAAAGGCTGTAACACCTCCCAAATCAGATCCGGCCTACTTCTAGATCTGAATCCCTTCAGACTTTCCAGCACAGAACTGGAGTCCGAACACACCACCACCCTATCTGGTCTCACCTCCTCCACCCACTGCAGTGCCAACACAATTGCAACCATTTCTCCCGTATATACCGACAGCTGATCATCCACTCTCCTCCCCACCGCCACCCCAAACTCCGGTACCGCAAATGCACACCCTACTAGGGATGTGCGCGTTTAGTCGGCTAGTCGATTAAACGTTGCTACCCTCGCTAGTCGGCACCAGAAATACTAGTCGGTTAAACTTATTATTTTATTAATGTACACATTTAAATTACATATTGACATAATTTGCACTGAAATGTCATGTTTTCCTGATCAAATGTTGCTTTATAAAAAAACGAGCATCCGTTACTAATGTTAACAACGCCGGATTAAAAAAAAAAAAATTAAAATGAAGGAAAAAAACAAAACGCATTAGCCTGTTCGCCCTGCAAGTTAAACCAGCGAGGTGGAAAGAGTAAGTAGGCCGATCGCGTTGTTGAATAGCCCAATAAAACTAATGTAATGTCACGTCGATCAGTCGGCCTAATTGTTATTTTTTGTGGGCCTATTATTGGTAGTTTTTCTGATGAACGATTATTATTTTTTCTGTATTTGCGATCGCGTTCACCCAATGAAAATGCCGTTGTAATAATCAGGCACGTTTCCTAAAAATGTTTTGTTACGTTGAATATTGTTTTCAATAAATGTTATTTGTTAACTTTTATTTAGTGAGTTGTCATGTTTTGTAGGATAATGTTCAATGTTCATAATGCGAGGCGCAAAGTGCCACACATTTCAGCGGCATTTAAAATACGATTTGGTTATTGAAGTATGTGATTAACGGTTTCAAATGGCTCTTATAATATACGCAATATTTTTTCGGACAATGTTTAACCTTATAGATTAAATTGTGCTCAATTTTGACTGTTTTCTGAGTGTTTTCTTACTTTTAGACTAGACGACTAGTCTAAGTTTAAACTTCCGTTTAACCGTCAGGGAAATTAGTCGTTAGGAACATCCCTACACCCTACCCTCTCCGTCACCGGATCCTTCGACCCATCTGTATATATTTCTATATGTCCATAAAATCTCTTCTTTATATACTCACCTACCTGTTCCTGTCTAGACACCCCCCCCCTCCGCCCACCCCCTTCAACAGCTCCAAATCCACTTCCGGCTGCGGCAACAACCACGGCGGTACCGCCGGAAACACCACCGTTTTACTGTACTCCCGTCCCCATAATCCCATCTCCCTCGCCTGACTATCCCCCACCCAAGCAAAACTATTGATCCTCCTCCTCCCCTGCTCCCAGCATTCCCCCATAATACCCTTCGTCGGGTGATTCTCCCCATGCCCCCTCAAAGCCACCCAATAGCTCATCGCCAGCTGATCCCTCCTCAACCGCAAAGGCATTTCACCCACCTCTACCTGTAAAGCTGGCACTGGAGTGGTTCTAAACGCCCCACAGCAAATCCTCAATGCCCTTGCCTGCACCACATCCAGCCTCCCCAGCACAGTGACAGACGCAGATCTATATGCTATGCTCCCATAATCTATCACCGATCTTATTAACCCCTCATACACCGCCCTTAACGCCGACCTATCTGCTCCCCACTCCATCCCTGCTAAACACCTCATTACATTTATTACTTTTTTACATTTATTAACTACTGCCTCCACTGCCTGCACCGCCCAAGTGAGTCTAGAATCAAACCACACCCCCAGGAACCTAAAGGACCCCACTCTTCCCAATTCACTCCCATACATTTTTAACCCGTGCCCCCGACCCACCTTCCTCCTCGTAAAAAAAAGTGACTGAGTCTTCTCCACCGAAAACCCGAATCCCCATTTTAGTGACCATTCCTCTACCCCGTCTATTGCTTCCTGAACCCTCTTCACTGTATGTCCCATATTTCTCCCCCTCTTCCACAGAGACCCGTCATTAGCAAATAGCGACCTTCCAATATCCGGTCGGATTCCGGAGAACACGTCATCTATCATGACCGAAAACAGTAGAGGACTAATCACACTCCCCTGAGGTGTTACATTTTCCACTGTATACCACCCAGAATACCCCCTACCCACCCGCACTTGAATGGAACGACATGTCAGAAAATCCTTCACCCAATTAAACACCCTGCCACCCACTCCCATCCCATCCAGTTTGATTAAAAGACCCTCCCTCCACATCATATCATACGCCTTCTCCACATCAAAAAACACAGCCACCACCACCTCGTTTACCTGTGCCTTCCTCACCTCCGACTCCAGGCACAACACAGGATCCATTGTACCCCTACCCTTCCTAAAACCACACTGACATGGAGACATATACCCCCCCCGTCTCAAGGTAAAATGACATCCTCTCCGCAACCATACGCTCCATTGTTTTACACGTGTGAAGTTAATGCTATTGGCCTATAGCTTCCCGGCTTCGTAGGGTCCTTCCCCGGTTTTCTCACTGGCACCACCACCGCTTGCTTCCAACTGCCCGGCAACCTCCCTTTTGTCCACACTTCATTATATAACCTCAGCACCACCCCCAGTGCCACATCACTAAGTTGAGCCAACATCGCATAACACACCTCATCCCTCCCCGGTGACGTCAACCCAGCCCTACTAACTGCCCTCCTGACCTCGGCCAATGTAAACGGAGCATCCATCGCATCTTCCCTCCCTTCCCTCACCCCCAACACCCCTATATTCGCCACCCTAGTCCCCTCCCTCCCACTCCTCCCTTCCTCTGTCATGTTACTAGAGCTATGTACCTTCACAAAGGCCTTTGCCAACATCTCAGCCTTTTCCCCATCACTCACAGCCGTCCCCACTCCATTATCCAGCACTGGATAGTTCCACTCCCTCCTCACCCCACTCATCCACTAAATCATACCCCAGACCTCCCCGACCGGCGTGCTCTTCCCTATTGTCCCACAATACCCCCTCCAATAAGACCTCTTAGCCTCCTTGACCACCCTCCTGACCAGTGCCTGCGACCTCTTATACACCACTAAGTGCTGAAAATTGTGCGTCCTCTTTAAAACACTGAATGCCCTATTCCTATCCGCCACAGCCTCCTTACATCCCTCTGTCCACCACGGCACCGCCTTCCTATTTCCCCTCCCTGACCTCTTAGGTATAGACCGCTCCGCAGCCCCTATTATTGCCGCTCGAACCTCCTCATTAAGTTCATCGACACCCTGTCCCACCCCCACCAGTGCCAAACCCTCTTCACTCATTATCCGGAACCTACCCCAGTCCGCCTTTCCAATTACCCACCTGGCTAAACCAGTCCCGTTCACCCCGACTGACACCAAACCCACTTCACACTTCACCGGATAGTGATCACTCCCCACCATTGACTCCTCCCACACCTTCAATGGGCAAATCCAAGCCATCTCCTCCGAGACCAAAGTAAGGTCCAAAACTGATGCTGCCCCTGTTCTAAAATCTATCCTAGTTCCCCTACCGTCATTAAGGCACACTAACCCCCTCGCATATATCAATTCCTCTACCACCAGCCCATTCCCATCAGTCCTATTACCCCCCCACAATATACTATGCGCATTTAAATCCCCACACCACACCACCCGCTGACCATCACGCCCAACCACACCCTCCAACAAAGACAACTCCAATCTGAGACAAGGATTATAAAAGTTCACCACCACCAGACTCACCTCCTTCAACCACACCTCCACCACCACATATTCCATATCTCCCCCTAATGAAAGTAACCTACTCTGTACATCCCGTTTCACAAACGTAGCACACCCTCCCCCCCTATCCCTCCTATAACACTCATATCCCTGCAACACAAATTCCAAACAAGGCTTAAGCCACGTCTCCTGAATACATATTACTTCAGGCTTGCACAACATGTCCTCAATAAAACCCTTAAATTCCTGCCCATTCGCTATCAAACTCCTAGCATTCCACTGAAGAATAAAAAACATTATTACTAACCTTCCTGACATACTGCTTCCTGACTTAGCTGTTCCCTGTTCAAATCCTCCCTGACCTTTTCCCACGAGAGCTCCTTGACTCCCAAATACCTCGCCGCACTCTTCACAATAATTTTTATTCTCTCAGTTCTAGTTTTTGCCTGTGCAGAACAGTTTATCACATCAGTCATGAACATCACAAAACTTATTTTTTCAACCAGTAGAGTATCTCCATCCACCCCCTTTCCCCCCACCAGTCCCTCCACCTGACCCCGTCCTGTACCCTGCCTCTCCACCCCACCCCCATCTCCTATCCAAATACAATTTTAAATTCCTCACTCACCTTTTTCCTTATCGGCGGCATTTCCCTTTCCTCCCCCGCCGAACTGTAATCACCCCCAGCCCCACCTCTAATCCGCTTCACACCGCCACCAGGTTTTACCCTCTCCAACCTCACTCCCCGTCCTCGACCCCTCCCAACCCCACTCACCTCCCATCCCTCCAGAACCTCCATCCCACCTTCCACCTCTCTCCCTCCCCCATTACTACCCGCCATCCCTGGTCCACTCACAGCCCGGCCGTGCCAAACCGCCAAACTCCAGCCTACACTCGAGAAACCACTGTACTCCCTTTAACTTCCGGGTTCCAAAAGTATTTCTTCTGACCACTTTCAAATTTCGTGCTCTTCGATGAACCATCCAACCAGGAAATCCTCCTCCTGCAGAAGAAGATGCACTCTGGAATGAAGCTTAGCCTCCTACAGAAAATCAATAACACCGTCAATGCCTTTACTGACAATTTAAACCGAAGTGATTTGCTAGCCTATCAGCTGCGTTGTCTTTGCCAGTATTCTACTCATGGTATCGTCAGTTAAATTAAACCAGTGCTTACTATATTCGGCATAGGGATAATGTTTCTGTTTTGCATTGATGCATTTGGATTCTTCTGGTGTTTTTAGGCATTTGAAATATTAAAAAAATATCAGATAAACTAAAGGCAAATGAGCATTTTATTATTATGCTGATTAAAGGTATTTCACATTTTAAATAAGAACAGAAATGCATCTGTATATGTGTTATGAACTGATTTATTCAAAAATAAGAACTTACATAGGCTACACCAGGGGTAGGCAACCCTGGTCCTGGAGAGCCGCAGGGTCTGCTGGTTTTTGTTGTTACTCGCCATTTAATTGATCAATTAAAGCAGTTGATTACACAGTTAACTCACCTCACCTGGTTTCTTTGGTCAAAGTAGTTGCTGTATTTAAGGTGAAAACAAAAACCAGCATACCCTGCGGCTCTCCAGGACCAGGGTTGCCTACCCCTGGGCTACACACTACCACTGAAAGGTGTCTGAATGCCACCTAGTGGACATGTGTTGAAACACAATAGCATTCATTTTATTCAGCAAGGCAGAGGGACTGGTTAATTGAAAGTAATGAAACAAAACACTCACACCCAGAACGCATTTAAAATGCAATAAAACAATATATTGTCAATTGAAAACGTATTATGAGTAGAATCGATCCTGGTGCTACTGCTACTCCTCATAGCCTACTGCGTGACAGGGAGAAAGCACTCAGCAATCTTAATATCAGAAAATGAGCTTTTACATTACGTAGATTGACACTAAACATTACCTAAACAAATAACGCAGAGATACATAATTTAATAGGCACGATCTTTCAGCAACATGTAAGATCTGCGGTGAACAGGTCTGGTCTAACCTCGATCATCATTGATTGGGTGGTGGAGCAGCCAGGTGGAGCTTAAACTCATGAACACAATGCAGGTTTACATCATTGAAAAGCTGAGGTGAATCTATAGGCTCTTAATTGGTGTTGTGGACATATGGCAACTAAAACTAATCATTAGTCGATGAAGAATTCAAAGACGAAACAAATAACAACGAGCCAAACCTGCATTGTGTTAATAATGTGGCGAGCGTGCAAGCAAGAATGGAAGGTCCACACAAGTTCTCAGCTGCTTCGTAACCTGTGCCCCATACACCGCACGACTCCAGGTCACGTGTTTATTTCCAAACAAAGCATGAAGGAACTCCATTCAATATCCGCTAATAGCGGAGGTACACATTTATCGCACACACATTCATTCACGGTGTTCGCATTCATTCACACAAACTACAGTAGATTAACACAGATAACAACTATAACGTAAACGATTAACGATATGGTAACATTGGATCAAAACTGTACCTTTAAACATTAGTAATTAAGAGAAATCGCTAACACCCACGATTTCCCATGGCGCATTGCGCCCACAAGTATGCATTGCTGCGACCCAGCTTCCGGGTCGCTACATAGCCCCCTTCTAAGGGGTCAGTTGTCCCCAACGACCCCATCACCCAACACAAAGTCCCGGTAACGTGCCGGTGGTCGCCGTTGACGGCCCGGCCGCCTGGAGGGCGCATGAATTGTCAATGTTGGGGAACCACCCGGCTCCGTACGGGCAGTGTCCGGACTGGCCCCCCCCTCCTCAACAGGCGGTGCGAGCACAACAGGCGGGGCGAGCACAACAGGCGGGGTGAGAGAAACAGGCGGTGTGAGAGGTCGGTAGGGTGCCAGCCTGTCCCGGTGGAGCACCACCAGGCGGCCCCGACCGGGCATACGCACCCGGTACACCACCTCCGACAGTTTCTCCAGGACTTCCCCCGGCCCCTGCCAGTGACTCCGCAGTTTGGGGGAGACCCCCTTCTTGCGGATGGGACAGTAGATCCAAACCTGATCCTTAGGCGAAAATGCCTGTCCACGACACCGGGTATCGTACGCCCGTTTCTGCCGCACCCCAGAATTAGCCTGCGCCTGGCGGGTGTAGTCGTGGACCACCCGGAGACGGTCCCGTAGTCGGCGGAAGTACTCCATCTCCTTTCCCCCAGCGATCTCCGGCTCGGGCGGGGCCCCGAACACCAAGTCCACTGGTGTCCGGAGCTCCCGCCCGAACATGAGAGCAGCAGGGGTACACTGGCTGGACTCCTGCACGGCAGTGCGGTAGGACCACAGGACCAGGGGCAGGTGGCGGTCCCAGTCTCGTTGGTGCTGGCTGGTGAGGATGGCTAGTTGGGTGGTCAGGGTGCGGTTGAACCGCTCCACCAGCCCGTCGCTCTGTGGATGGAGCGGTGTCGTCCTGGTTTTACTCACCCCCAGCCGCCGGCAGACCTCGCCGAACACCTGCGCCTCAAAGTTCCGCCCTTGGTCGCTGTGTAGTTCGGAGGGGACCCCAAAGCGGGCAAACATTTCCTCTACCAGCCTCTCCGCAGTGGTGGCTGCACTCTGGTCTGGCACCGCGTACGCCTCAGGCCATTTGGTGAAATAGTCCATGGCCACGAGGACGTAGCGGTTGCCGGAGTCAGTCACGGGAAAGGGCCCGAGGATGTCCACCCCCACTCGTTCCATTGGGGCCCCCACCAGATACTGCTGCAGTGGGGCGTGGGAGCGTTGGGTCGGCCCCTTCCGGGCGGTGCAGGAGTCGCAGCAGTGAACATGCAGTTCGACGTCCCGCCGACAGCCAGGCCAGTAAAACCGCTCCCGGAGACGGTGCAGGGTTTTGGAATTCCCGTAGTGCCCCGTCCCCACCGACCCATGGACGAGTTGGAGCACCTGGGAACGGAGCACCCGGGGCACCAGCAGTTGGAGGAGGTTGCTTCTTCCAGCAGGGGCCTGCCACCTCCGGTACGCCACCCCGTGGTGCAGTTCGAAATTCCCCCACTGGGAATGGAATGCCTTCACTTCCGGTCCCAGGGCGGACACTTCCGCCCACTCCGGACGTCGCCCCGCCTCCAGCCAGCCTCTCACCTTGCCCACAGTGTTGTCAGCCTCCTGCTGTTGTTGCAGCTGTGACGGGTTTAACTGGAGCCACCCGTCTTCCGGACTGGTCGCTTGCACAGCGGCCACTGTGAACGCCGGCTGGTCGTGTTCCTCCTGTCGCCGGCAGTAGCGACATTCCATTGCCGCACAGGGACGCCGCGAGAAAGCGTTGGCATTGCCATGATGTCGCCCCGCTCGGTGCTGGATGTCGAAGTCGTACCCTTGGAGGGCCTCCAGCCAGCGGGCCACCTGGCCTTCGGGGTTTTTGAAATTTAACAGCCAGGTGAGCGAGGCATGGTCCGTGCGGACGAGGAACCGGCTCCCGTGCAGGTAAGGCCGGAAGTGGCGAAGGGCCAGGACTACTGCCAATAGCTCGCACCGAGTCACACAGTAGTTCCTCTCGGCCCGACTCAAGGCGCGGCTGAAGTACGCCACGGCACGTTCTCCCCCCTCTCCTGGCTGAGAGAGGACTGCCCCGACCCCCACATTGCTGGCATCGGTGTCCACAATGAAGGTTCTTTGGACGTCGGGGTAGGCCAGCACCGGAGCTTCTACAAGGGCTGCCCTGAGCTTGGCGAAGGCTGTGGCACAGGCGTCGTCCCAATTGAACGGCCGCCCTTTGTCGGTGAGGCGATGGAGCGGGCTGGCGGTAGTGGCAAAACCCTGGACGAAGCGACGGTAGTAGGAGGCCAGGCCCAGGAAACTCCGCAGCTCGTTGATAGTAGCAGGGGTTGGCCAGTCTCTGACGGCAGCCACCTTAGCAGGGTCGGTAGCAACGCCCTGGGCACTGACCACGTGACCCAGGAAGGCCGTCTCTCTCCGCAGCAGGTGGCACTTCTTGGGGTTTAGTCGCAGCTCGGCCCGACGGATAGTCGCGAAGACTTCCTGCAGGTTGGCCAGGGCTAGGTCGAAGGCGTTGCCATGCACCAGCAGGTCGTCCAGGTAAACGATACAGCGACTCCGGGGAATGGCCGCCAGTACCCGCTCCATCAGGCGCTCGAAGGTGGCCGGCGCGTTGCAGAGCCCGAAGGGCATGACCCGGAACTGCCACAGCCCCTGCCCAATCGTGAAGGCAGTCTTTGGCTTTGCGTCGGGGGCCAGCTTCACCTGCCAGTAGCCGCTGCGTAGGTCGAGAGAGCTGAACCAGCTGGACCCCGCGATGTGGTCGAGAGCGTCGTCGATGCGGGGAAGCGGGTAGGAGTCTTTCTTTGTGACAGCGTTGAGGCGGCGGTAGTCAACGCAGAACCTCCAGTCGCCGTCCTTTTTCCCCACCAAGACGGCTGGGGCCGCCCAGGGGCTGTCAGAGGGCTCGATCACTCCTGCAGCTGCCATCTCTTTGATCTTGTCCTCTGCTGCCTGTCGTTTTGCGAGTGCCAGGCGGTGTGGCCGCAGCCGGATGGGCTGGGCAGATCCAGTCTCTATGTCGTGCTGGACCAGACCGGTCTGACGGCAGTCCTTGTCACGGGCGGCGAAGATGTCGGCGTAGTCGTCAAGCAGGCGCTTCAGCTGGCGGCGTTGCTGGAGGTCGAGCCCCTCGCTGCTGCGGTGCCACAGCTCACTGGTGGCCTCAGACGTCTTGGCGGCGGGACCGGGGGCCGGCTGACTGGCGACCGGTGGGCTGGTTGCGATGGCGGCCCGTTCAGGCTGAGGTCGGGACAGCGGTGGCAGTGAGGCACCCGGTCTTGGGACGTGCTGAGCAGCTGCGGCCTGGTGAGGGCCCCGTCGGGTCTTCTTCCCCTCACGATGGTGCTGGAGTGCTATGGTTTCAGTGCCGAGGGTGATGGCTGCCCCTGACACGTCAACACGCACGCCCCAACGTTTCAACAGGTCCAGGCCAATGATGCAGGGCTCCTGGATGCTGGCGAGCCAGAACTCATGGACGAGCCCTTGTTCGCCAACGCGGATCTGCAGCGACTTCTTCCCTTTCATGGCCGACGTCTCTCCCGTCACCGTTGTCAGCCGGGTGTTGGTTGGTGACCATGCTGTGGGGAGTGGTCCGGTGGTACCCGGAAGGAGCCCCGGCCGTACCAGGGAGATGGTGGACCCCGTGTCCACTAGGGCCCGGCAGGTGTGGCCGTCGAGCTGGCAGTTCAGATACAGCCCTTGGGTGTAGCCTAGGCGGCCTACGGGCGTGCATTGGCCGTAGAGAGGGGCTGAAGGCTGGAGTGGCGGTCCCCTCACCTTTGGTGCTGGGGCCGGGCAGTCACAAGCGATGTGCCCCGGCTCGTCGCAGCGGTAGCAGCGGTTGGTCAGCCCTGGTTGCCGTCGCCGAGCCGCTGAGGGCCAGTTTGTAGACCGTGGGGGTGGTGATCGGGCTCGGCGGACCTCTGCTGTGTCGTCCTCCTCGTCGTGGTCGGCCAGCCTGATGCGTGGCCCCGGGGAGGAGGTTCTCTGCGGGTCGGCCCGAGTGGCGAGTATCGCCTCGGCTCGTTCGGCTTCCTGAAGTGCCTCGCTGAGCGTGCGGGGCGTGGTGAGGCGGACGTGCTGGCGCAGTCGCTCTGGCGTGAGTGCTTGTAGGAAGGCGTGGAGGGCTAGCTCTTCTTGAGCCGTCGCGTGGAACTGCGGGTAGCCCCGTTGAGCGTGCAGCTGTACGTCGGCGGCGAAGGTGCCCAGGCTCTCTCCCTCTTGTCGGCGGCGGCTGGCCAGTTCCTCTCGGCTCTGGTCGGTGAATCGGTGCTGCCCGAACCGTCTCTCCAAGGCGGTGGTCAGGGTGTGGTAGTCGCGCTGTTCCACGGGCCCGAGGTCGAGCAACACCTGTATTGCTTTACCCTCCAGAGCCAGGGCTAGGTGTGTGGCAGCCTCCTCGCTGCTCCAGCCGTTGTGCCATGCTGCTAGCTGGACCTGGGACAGGTATGGCTCCAGCGGCGTTAGTCCGTCGAATTTGGGCAGCTTGGCTGGCGTTCGGGGTGCTGTGGCGAGGGATTGCTGTAGTTCGGCGTTGGCAGCATCTGTGGTCCTCCGGGCTGCTAGGGGGCGCTGTGCAGCAGTAGGCGGCAGGTCTACCTTACCAGCTCTCAAAAGAGCCTTTGGAATTTCTGCACTGCCTCCAGCCCCTAGGTGGCGATCTCCAGCGGCGATCTTACCAGCTCTCAAAAGAGCCTTTGGGATTTCTGCACTGTCTCCAGCCCCTAGGTGGCGATCTCCAGCGGCGATCTTACCAGCTCTCAAAAGAGCCTTTGGACTTTCTGCACTGTCTCCGACCCCTAGGTGGCGATCTCCAGCAGCGTGGGGTAGCCGCTCATCATCAGCGGTGGGCTGTGGAGTGGTGTCGCCATTCGTCCTCCTGGTCGCTAGGGGGCAGTGGAGCCGTGACTGGCGCCCCTGGATCAGCTGTAGAGCTTCTTCCAGTTCGCGGATCTCTCTTTCCATTCTCTGCGTCATCCCACTTCTGACACCAATGTGGCGAGCGTGCAAGCAAGAATGGAAGGTCCACACAAGTTCTCAGCTGCTTCGTAACCTGTGCCCCATACACCGCACGACTCCAGGTCACGTGTTTATTTCCAAACAAAGCATGAAGGAACTCCATTCAATATCCGCTAATAGCGGAGGTACACATTTATCGCACACACATTCATTCACGGTGTTCGCATTCATTCACACAAACTACAGTAGATTAACACAGATAACAACTATAACGTAAACGATTAACGATATGGTAACATTGGATCAAAACTGTACCTTTAAACATTAGTAATTAAGAGAAATCGCTAACACCCGCGATTTCCCATGGCGCATTGCGCCCACAAGTATGCATTGCTGCGACCCAGCTTCCGGGTCGCTACAATAAGTTTATGGGAAAGCGATGGAAGAACGTAACCACACGGGGTCAGGAAAAAACGAATTAGCCACTTTTTTGGGAAAGAAAACGCTGGGTTTTTTGCCATTTTAACAAGCTGAAAACGACTGTTCTGTGCGATCATTTCAGAATTCCACGCATGCTATTTATGGAACTAAATAAACTCCATTGGCTTGTCTTGAATGTCACGTTAGATAACGGAAACTGTTGTTGGTTGGTCACTCGCGCTGTCAGACTCTCATTTGACATACTGCGTGTCCAATCAGAAGGAAACTACAATATCTCGTCATGTAGGCCTAGTACCTACCCTTTTGGTAAAGTGATTTTGTAAAGGGTTTTGGGTTGTGTTTTCTGTCATTGTGTTTTATAACTTGCTGGTTTGTTTTCCGAAATATCGTTGTGTTTTATAACTTGCTGGTTTGTTTTCCTAAATGTCGTTGTGTTTTATACCCGTCGGCTTCTGTACTTCTGGGTATAAATAACAATGGAAACACTGGGCGTGTTCGGCTAGAGCCGATTTACGTCATAACTGCGTCGGCCTGCATCGGAAACTGTCCGAGATGGCCGAAAAGTCGGTGCTGCGTGAACTAAGGCGGAAATGACAACATAAGGTTAAGCAGGCGCCTTTCCAGGCGCCTTAGCAGCGGTGCAGTTGCTCTCGGGCGCCTTCAACAACATCGCCGCGCCTTCAAACTAACCAACGACAGAATTGGTTAGAGAGCGAGGAGAGAGTGGTGTTTCCTCACGACAAACGCGGATAATTTCACAATATCGCCACCTATCTCGGCGTATTGATTCTACTCTAAAAAAAAATCTAAATGAAACGTACCCCTCCCTAATAGTGTTCAAACACAGGTAGGCTATAAGAGTTATTTAGTCAATCTTACAATGTAACAGCAGTAGTCTATTTCCCCCTTCTTTCTGGTCTCTTATCTAATTTCACAATTAATATTTATTTTGTTGTTTTTCTTATTGCTCTTATTTAAAAAAAAAAAAAAATGTAATACAATCCTTTTTTTGTACTTCAATTAATGTGATTTTGTTTCATAATGTGAGGTTCTAGTATAAGCCCAACCTATCGAACACATTTCTGTACATTACTTTTGTGTACTTGCATTTATTTTTTATTCATGCAAATAATACATAAATAAATAAATATGCGTTTTGGGATTGTAGCACATACGGTCGCTACTGTGGTTATTATATACTGTACCTTACATGTACTTTCTTGAGATAAACCAATATGGATGTGAAAAGTACAATATTGGTAATGTTACACTAACAAATGCCAATTCTCATTCTTGACTGCTTCTGTAATCCAACTGTAGGCCTACCTCTAACTTTATAAAATATGTTGTCTGAACCTAGAAGTGTCAAGAAATAACCAAAAAAAAAGGCCTGGCCAAATATAGGTAACTTAATGTTTTGTTCAATAATGTAACTATATTGGATTAACATATTTTATATAAAATTAAAGATGCAACTTTGTTATGAGTGTTTTATATTTTGCATTTGTATAACAGCTGGTTTAAGAGTAAAATCCTAATTGGACTGTTGTCCAAAAAATTGTCCTCTTCAGAACATTTGGTGTGAGCATATAGAACATTACGGTAGGACCACCAAATGATAACACATACATTTTTGTCAAAGTATTTGGGAAGTTACCTAATTTATATTTCTCTTCACCATCCTTGTTATCAGTAAGACAACTCATTCGGATCTGAAGGGATGTTCTGCTGATGTTCTTCTGTTGAGAAGTGGAGTTTTCCCTATCTCCAGATGGGACAGTGTATAGGCAGACCTCTGCCTGTCACATTCCAGCAGAGGGGACCACATACAAATAAGCCAATTCCATAATAACATGAAGGGAAGGACGAGTTCAACAATATTATGTAACACATCCTGGCGCTACTGTGCTGTACATCCACTTTGCAAATTGTTGAAAGATTAATGATTGAGATTAAAGATCTAACACTGTTATTATGGCTATGGGTTCATTAGATGTGGGTGTTCTGGTCTCCAAAACAAAACCGATAAATTATACTAGCAATTAAGACCACATTTTCAGAATATTTATTTCACACAATATGGTGACATTCACAAAAGGTAAATAAACTGTAGCACTATTCCCCTCCACCACCATTCAAGCCACAACGACACCGGGTTCTTTCTGTCATTTTGTATGTTTATTGTCAAATCAGAAATATACGAACAATGATTGGTGACAGGTAAAAGGAAGACAACATGTTGATATTGGAATACATCTTATGCAAATACAATTCTATTTATCCATACGTTACCATAACTGGCAAGGAAAATGTAATCTTTCTTGACATTGTTCCCTCAAAACACATAACTCCCCGTATCCCAATGTCCCTATATGTACTATATTAGTTATTTATTCATACAAACTCAATTTATCTTGTTAAAGACATTGAATGGCATTCAATTCAATACGTTCATTGTCAGGGTCCAAAGGGACCACGTGCTGTCATGTAATTTGAATAAATCATGAACACTGACATTATGAGTAGCTGAATCACCTCATTTTTTCCTATGTTTTGGCTCTTTACTCCAGCACTTTTGATGTGAAATGATACAACAACTGTAAGGCTAAAGTACAGACTGTAAGCTTTAATTTGAGGGCATTCTCATCCATATTGTAACTGAAGAAGGCTGGAGTACAGGCCTGGCATAGCATCACCAGTGAAGATACCCAGCATCTGATGATTTCAACAGCTCGCAGACTTCAGGCAGTCCTTGCGTGCAAAAGACGTGCAACCACCAAGTATTATTCTTTCATAGCAACATAATTAATGATTAGGATTAATACACTTTCCCCTTATGTCACAAGGAATATATTCAATGCATTAACTGTACAACTCTAAAAAAAAATTTTTAAAAGTCCCATGAAAGACACATTTCTCATTTATATTGGTACAGATATTCTGCAATAAAATATGCTTTAGAACCACCACTCAAAGGTCTATGAAAACATGCATGTAAGTTATGATACTTAACATAACTACATAGATTCTCACATTACAATGTATGACTACCGATGGCTACGATGTCTTCTGGGTTTAGATGAACTAAAATGATATGTCTACCATGTTTGCAAGTCTAAACAGAGATGACAGGTGTAGTTTAGGCCATCTCATGAATTGACAGACAAGAAACAGCTGAATATGAGCAATAGAACATAAGCAGCCTAATGTTTACAGGTATGTTACCATAACAGATGACAACTTAGCTAAATAATTTAGTTATTCGACAATGAAAGGGCACCCAGCGCTTTAATTCCAATGGAAATGATACGTATTTATTCAAGAACTTTAACTGGAGTTTCACTGTGGCACAATTCAGGGTGATAGCCAAAGTCGCGTAGCAAAAGATATTGACTACCCGAACAATACAAGTCATGAAATAATGTAAGGCAGTATTAAAACAACCTTCATTCGTTCCCCTCCATTTCTTCAAGATTTTGAAGTAAAAAGGACATCTGTGTCGCCTCCAAGTCCTCCGTAACCACAAACAACACGGCTAATTCCTCCATGTTGTTTTTCTCCCAGACGGTTTCAGAAAAGTCCGAAACTGTCCCAGTTGGATCTGCTAAGGCGATTTTCATTTCCGCCTGAGGCAGGTAAGCCAACTGCTCACCGATGTCTACTCGAACACGCCCACTGTCTCAGCCCACTCTAGTCTATGGAGACCCCTTTAAGCAAAGTATAATTTGCCATTCCTTTATTTCATGTTGTTACCATATGGCAACAAACCCTTTTTAGATTCTTATTAAAAACTGATAATACATATACTTGTTTAAATTATAAAAAATTACTCATAACTTACCTCAGATTGAGTTTAAAAATTTTTCTTGATGGAAAAATGTTGATTTATACTTTCTTGTCGAATTTGAGGAGCTAACTCCTCTCTGCCTGTGTGCGTGGGAAAAGGAACAAACTGACAGGAACAGAAGGTCATGTGACCTAGAGAAACTACATGATTGGATAGCTGAAAGTCACCCCATTTCAAATATGTCATTAGAGTTCAGTTTTCTTTTCCTGCATTTCTGGAAAATGAAGTGAAATGGTTTGTTCCCATATGGCAACAACATGCAGTAAAGGGTTAATATTTGGGTTTATAGAGCACTGGATTCTGAATAAAAAAATATTACCATGATCAATCTATTCGGTACCATATTGTAGGAAATATGGACATACCATCCTTCTATTAATGGTGGCATGATTTAAGGATTGGCGTCACTTATGTACTCGAGTACGCCACTACCATCCTTATACAACTGGTGGCATAGTTTTTGCATAATAAATCAGTCTCATAAAATTTATACTATTCTCAAAAGAGAATACTAACTAAAAATGGGTAACTTGAATTCATAATTAAGTTAATTACCAATAAAATTACACATTAATAATTATCTTAGTAAAATCACAATATTATGTACTCCGTTGATACCAAATTAATATAAATGATTCAGCTAAGGTGAAGGCATTTGGGGAATCCCTGCGATTAGCATTGGCTGACTCAGTTCAACATTAATACACACAATCTTGAAAAATTTAATAGTTTATTAAACACAAAGTACCAAACAGAGCAAAGCATGATTCACTACTATAATTACATTACATTACATTACAGGCATTTAGCAGACGCTCTTATCCAGAGCGACTTACACAACTTCGTATTACATTTATCCATTCCTATACAGCTGGATATATACTGAAGCAATTTGAGTTAAGTACCTTGCAGGACGTCGGGCCCTCATGCCACCCTAATCGAGTCTGTTTCTGACAGTTTGGTCAGAAACATGCACACAAGTAGCCCGCTGGAAGTCATTTTGTAGGGCTCTGGCAGTGCTACTCCTGTTCCTCCTCGCACAAAGGAGCAGATACCGGTCCTGCCGCTGGGTTGTTGCCCTTCTATGGCTCTGTCCAGCTCTCCTCGTGTAATGGCCCGTCTCCCGGTATCTCCTCCACGCTCTTGAGACTGTGCTGGGAGACACAGCAAACCTTCTTGCGATAGCACATATGGATGTACCATCCTGGAGGAGCTGGACTACCTGTGCAACCTGAATGGGCTGCAGGTACCGCCTCATCCTTCCAGTAGTGACAAGGGTACTAGCAAAATGCAAAACTATAGAAAAATCAGTCAGGAAAGATAAGGAGAGAGAAATGGTCTGTGGCCACCACCTGCAAAACCATTTCCTTTTTGGGGGTTGTCTTGCTGTTGCTTCTCCTGTCCATCTGTTGCACCAAAGCAGGTGAAATTGATTCACAATCGTTTACGCTTCCTAACTGGACAGATAGATGTCCCAGAAGTTTCATTGACTTGGGATATTGTGTTGATTAAGTGTTCCCGTAATTTCTTTGAGCAGTGTATAATATAGTTTGGTGGTTCATACACACGCATTATGCTATGTAGGGTAGCACGAATGCTTAAAACTCATAGCCTATGTGCTTCGTCAGCTAACTTAGCAAGATCTGCACAATGCACACTCTTGGAGTAAAGTTAACGCGCAGAACAGTTCTGTGAGTTAACCTTAGCTGAGCAAGCACAATACGTTTCAAAGTGCAAAATGTTTCAAGCAAAACCTTCATTATAGCTAAGTAGAATTTTGGACAGATTAGATCAAATTTGAAAAATGCAAACCACAATGAATCATGACAAACAACAACAGATATAATCTGTTTTATTTCTAATGTGTTATGAAATTTGTAATGTTATGTTATGTCGGGCTATTTTATGATATTTAATGTTATTTGGACTTATTCTGGTTTATCGGGGTGTTCTCGAGGTACATTGATTGAACTTTCTAGCGGTATGTAGCTATACATTTTCTAATGATTGTGTAATCATCAGTTATGTTTAGTCAACTTTCAAGTGGATGTGTAACAATAGTTATGATGATTACATTTTTTAAAGAAATTGACACCTTCCGGAGAAATAACCCTGAGAATTAATAACAAAAAACTATATTTTAAGTGTTAAGTTTGGCTTGGTCAAAAGCTGCAAAAGAGAGGAAATTCAAATGAGCACCACCAAGCCAAACTTCAGCTCTCTACACTATCAGGGATTCCCAGTATTAATTTTTTTATATCTGACTGCTATACAGTTCTGTAGCTATGTTGGTCTACTGTATTTCAAACAACATGTACTCATCACTGGGCAGATAGGCTCTTTGAGAGAAGGTTTGAACCAAATTCACACTCTTCAAAATAGTAAGCGGCCTACGACTGCTGCATTAGGCTATAGAGTAAGTTTAGACATTAGCTATAGATCTATAATGTATTAAGGCTAACACAGTAGTATATATATTTCTGTACATGATGCTGATTATTTTACACAGAAGACTGTGTACACACTTGAAAACGAAATAGGCTATCACTTGCTGCTGCAGTGCATAAATACAGTGGTATTTCATTTTGACTTATACCATCATAGATTCTATGTTACGGTTCCAAAACTGGAATGGACCCAAATACAGGACTCGTAGACAGACTCGGGTAAAAACTCAGATGGGAGTGAATTTATTACAATGAGGACAGACAAACGGTGTGAGTTAACATAACAAAAAGGCAAAGAATATGGGGTTGGCGAATAACAAGTGGGCAGGATAGATGACGAGGCAGGAACAAGCAGGAGCTGGGCAACAGGCAGGAGGGCTGGGTGACGGACAGGATGCAGGGTTGGCGAGTACAGATGGGCAAGAACGGGGAAGCAGGCTGGATGGGCGAAACTGAAAGCAGACTGGACAAGTTAGGAACAAACAAACAGGCCAAAACACGTCAAACACACAGCAGACTTGACAGAACAAACTGGCAACGAGACAAACAAAGAGGGTGATATAAATGAACCGGGCGTGAGGAATGTAAGCGAGAGTAAATCAGGTAATGAATGTGAGTATGGTGCGAGCGGGGAAGGCGAGTGATTGGCTGGGGGATAATGGGGAGAAAATGAGGAACTAAACAGGAAAACCATGCCCAGCCTGCACAACACGGAGAGACATACAATGTAAACGGAAAAACATGACATGAAACAAGAGGAATGGGGAAAACAGAACGAAAGGAAGGTGGGCTGGAAGGGAATGGCGGATGTTACATTCTACTCTTAATTTGTTGATTAGAAATGGAATCATCTTTACGTGGAGTAGCCTATACAGGACATGTGGCCTAGGCTTACACCACCACCCATGAAATCACTTATGTACACCTAAGAAGTATGAAATATATGAAAACATACACTGTTGACATACAGAGTAGTAGTCAATAAGATTTCAGTCATAGCATAACATGTAGGCCTAATTGGCCTGATATGTCATAGAGTTCAAAGGGTAGAAATAAAAACAGTAGGTGAAAGTATACATTTAATAGCCTAATGAAATCACAGCATGCAATTATACATCTACTCATATAGCTTTAGAATACTTCTAAAAAGGACTTGAAATGTAAACAGACAAAGATTTAGATCCACCTTTTAAAAGGTCACATGTTAGCTATCAATATTGGTATGAGGCATAAGAGGAATAGAGAAATAGCCTACACAAAACTGCAGTAGGGAAATACAAGCCTTTTTGTACAGGTCATTACCATGTGTGGCAGCACATACTCTTCGGGGTATGGTTCAAACCTTCTCTCAAAGAGCCTAATTCAATCTGCCCAGTTGTGAGCACATGTTGTTTGAAATACAGTAGACCAACACAGCTACAGAACTGTATAGCAGTCAGATATAAAAAAGTGGAGTACTGGGAATCCCTGATAGTGTAGAGAGCTGAAGTTTGGCTTGGTGGTGCTCATTTGAATTTCCTCTCTTTTGTGGCTTTTGACCAAGCCAAACTTAACACTTAAAACATAGTTTGTTGTTATTAATTACAAAATGAGTTGATACCAAATTAATATACATGATTCAGCTAAGAGGTGAAGGCATTTTTGGAGTCCATTAGCCGTAGCTGGCTCAATTCAACACAACAGTAGTAATTAATACAGACAATTTTGGAAAAGATTATAAATATATATAGATAATAAAGTTTATTGGCCACAAGGCAGCCAATGAAAAACAGCCCCAGACCAAGGGGTGTCCATGTACTTTTGGCCATATAGTGTACGTACGTGTGGGTGTTTGTGTGTGTGTCTGTGTTAATTTACATTGGGCACGTGTGCCTCAAGCATGTGAGGGGGAAGTGTATTCTCATGCGTGTGGGGGTATATTCTCCTGCATGCACGCGAGAGGGAGACAAGGGAGTGGCGAGAGCAAGCCAAGAGAGAGCGAGGGAAAGAGCCTTTAGTATAGTTTTATTTCTAGTTGTGCATTACATATATTTATTTCTATTATCGCATTACAGTGCTGGACATCACAGCTGGGACAGTGGCCTACATCACTTGCATTGTGATCGAAGAGTTTCCCATTGTAGTTCTGTTGTCCCTACGATATTCCTTTTTTAAATGTAAATCCAATGAGTCTTTACGAATGGAAATATACATTTCTAAAACAGGAGGTGTTTTTTTTGGATTGGGAGGCAGGAATAGAATGAGTGAAATTTCAGTTTGGGATGTTGAGTGGGTGTCTAGGGGACAATAATTAAAATTATGACTATCCGTTTTTAAAATTGTGCATTTCTGTAAATACAAATAATTTACTATTCTGAAATAAAGCAGTCATTCAAAGAGGATGGGAGGGGTGGGATTAAAAAAAGAAATGGGAGGTTATCAGAGCAGTAATTGTTCCTCACATGAACAAAGTAATAACTCCTGTAATGCATTTAGACTAAACAAAATACCCCAGATCAGTACCCTGAGCATAGAGTTGCCCTACTATGAGATGGGATTTAATTTAGTCCAATTTAGACAAAGGCTGAAGCGGACACACAAATAATGTATTGCATGCAAGAGAACTTTTCAAGCAGAGGAATGTTAGAGAGAACTTGTTTTACATTTGTTTAACAAATCCTTTCTCACCATGCATGGAATCACCAGTTGTACCCCTGGAGTTGAGTTTTCACATGAACCCCACACTAGGCTCACTGAAGCTGAAGTGTGTTCACTCCTCCATTGCAATCAGGCTCAAATCAGTGGCTATTTCCATTTACACAAGCCACTTTATCCTCCATTCGTAATTAGAACAGATTACTGACATTACATGCATATGAACAGGGAACTTGAATATGTTATGTCTGATTTCTTGCAGGTGGAGCTGTCTTCGGAAAACCCCTATATCATTGAGACTCACTGAAATTGCAAAGCTGGGTTGGGACACTGCAACAATTTGCTAGGATTACTGTATACACTGGCACATTACCTAAAGGCACATTAGCCCAATCCAGAATCAAACATGTTCTGGAGGCAGCGCTACCCCTGAGGCAGAAGAAATTCTATTGGTTAATTCTAGCTAAGTGAGCAGGACTATCTTTCAAATACTGCAGTTGTCTCTTTCACTAACAGCCCTTTGGCCACACTGAAGAATTGACTGGTAAGTGTAATTTGTCCAGAGATTCAAACGCGAAGGTGGGGGAATGAGAACAAGTCGGCAAACAAAAGAACACCTTTGGCTTCCTTAGCTTAGAGCCGGAAGAGTGTAAAACCAAAACAAATGTACAAAGAAAAACTCTCCAAGAGAACAGCAATGGACAAAATAAATAGTGCAGAACATTAACAGGAGGAAACAATCCTATACCTGAGCTAATAGCAAGTCCCTCGTGAACATAAACAAAGTTTAATATCAGGAGGTCGCTAGTACCTGGCTATACCTGGCTCGAATGCAATGTCGAAAGACAAACAAGCACCGGATAACCGGAAGTGAGGAACCTAAATACCCTGCAGGTAGAAGCACAGGTGAAAACAATAATGAGGACGGCAAACCCCGAAATGGAAAAAATCTGATTGATTCACAATCGTGAAAGCAGGATGAGAACGGATAAGAAAATAAACAGCCACAAACCACTAGTTTCATGGAAATGCATATCTGCATATTGTCTGCATAGCAGTGGAAATCTACCCCATGTGTCCGAATAATATCACCAAGGAGTAGCATATATAATGAAAAGAGTACTGGACCTATTACTGATCCTTGTGGAATACCATATTTCATTACTGAGTAACTGTAAAGTGACCATTTAGTCCAACACAGCCCTGGAGTCTGTCCAGTAGAATCTCATGATCTATTGTATGGCTGTGCGATATGGACAAAATCTTCTATCCCGATATGGGTCATTTCATATCTCGATATATATCGCAAAGTTTTCAGTAAATTCTATGAAAAATTTGTCTATACAAAATAATCACATGCCTCATGACTACTTTTTGATAATCATGTGAACTAAATACAAATGAAAGGCACTTTCTCTTTTCTTCTTTTATTTGGAAGTGACATTGAGCAGAACTGTCACAAATGAGAAACAAAATAAATATTAAAGTAAACAGCACTCAATTTCAGAAATATCCAATCGTGCAGCCAATAAACAAAATAAGTATATGAATATAAAATATTAAAAGTAAACGCATCACACTGCAGGGGCGGCGCCAGGGGTGGGCTTAAGCCACAAATGTTTTTAGAAAGTCCCCGACTCTTTTATGAATATGAGCTCCACATTTTTTTACACTCATAATAATAACATAAAAGATCGCTATGTTCTTTGCACTGTAGCTTCAGCAAAGGACCTCTCACTCGCAGGCAGTCAGCCCCTACCCAATGCCAATACGCACACACGCACACGCGACATGAAAGCAGCGGCACTTTATAATCACTTTGAACGTCTCAACCGCATCAGCGAGACACCAGTAAAGGTGTCAGTTGGGAAACAACATCGTTTGAGGCAAGTTTACCCTGTTTACCCAAGTTTAACCTGACTGTTGCTGGGACATTCGTTCCGTGTCACGCTCCTCCATGTTTGTTTTTGTATTCGTCGAGCTTGTGTGTAAAAATGTAAAATAACGTAAAGCAGGGTCAGGATGACGTAAAATACTGCCGTAAAGCAGTTCTGCAGCTTCTTTGCGAAAATAGCGATAGGAACGATAGAGAGAAATATCTATTGATAAACATTTTCCTCTCGTCCCACGATATACACTGCCCTCCACTATTATTGGCACCCCTGGTAAAGATTTATAAAAAGAGTTATAAAAAATGAACCGTTTGGTGAATTAGCGTAATGTCACACTGAAAAAATGAGAAAATCCAACCTTTAATTGAAGTTAATTTATTATGAGAAAAAAAAATCCATCATCAAGAAATAATTATTTTTAACAAAACCATGTGTGCCACAATTATTGGCACCCCTGCATTTATATATATTATTATTATTTTTAATATTTGGTCGCATATCCTTTGCATGCCATGACTTCCTGATGTCTGTGACCCAACAATGTCAAAAGACTCTTGATATCTTATTTTCTGGTACTCTTACAAGCGATACTATAACGTCTCTGCATTTGAATGGATCTCTATGGGAATTGGGCGGTGGGACTAGATTTAGCTGTAAATTATGCTGGAACAGTATGGAATACTACATAGTTGATAAAATGGCTGTAAGTCATCAAGGGTCTGAGGTATCAAATGAGCCTCAAACCATCACTCTGATGTCAGATATGCAGTGATCACTTTGGTGAAAAGGGTTGTTTTTCCTGACAAATATTCCTATTGAACTCTATGGAAAAATAAGTCAGGAGAAGAAACATTTCAAGTTATCCATCCATATCTACTGCATTTTTGATGACTTAGAGCCATTTAGTATAAAACCGAGTCAATAATAGAGGCAAAGGCTGTTCCTAGGGGATCACTTTTTGTCCACATGTATGTTGTAATCACCAACAATCACAACCTTATCTGCCGAAATAGCAAGGCACAACAAAAACTCAGTGAATTCTATAAGAAAATCTGAATAGTGCCCAGGTGGCCTGTAAACAGACACTAGGAAAAAGGACTGCATGCTACCACTTATTTTAGTTAAGTCATGCTGTACATAATTCATAGAAAATGAGAACTTATTTCCACACTTAGGGATTAAGCTTAAGGTGGACTGATAGATAGCTGCAACACCACCCCCTCTTCCTGACTGACGAGATACCTGAGTACTGAAAAAACCCATAGGAGATGCTTCCTCCCAGTGGTCTGAGGCAGACACATCCTCATTTGGACAGACAGCTCCACTGTGGTCTCCTACATCAACTAACAAGGTGGTGTTCAATCTCCAACCCTACATGCAAAAGCACGCCAACTCCTGCTCTGGGCACATTCCCAAGGCATGTTCCTGAGGCCAGGCACAACTAATGTGGCAGCTGATCTGCTGTCCAGGGGGGGCCAGAGAATGGTGCCTGCACCCAGACATTGTGCAGTCCATTTGGGATGACACAGGTGGTACTTTTTGCATCCAGGGAGAATGCTTATTGTCCACTGTGGTACTCCATGACTGGATTGCCATGAGCGTATTGAGGGCCTGACGGTGGGATCTCACCCTCTCGCCAGCCGGTTTCTCTGAGGAGCCAGACGGCTTCGGCCACTTAGGTCAAACTCAGTCCCTTCTTGGGACTTACAGCTGGTCTTGAATGCCCTCAATGAGCCATCCTTCGAGCCCCTGGCTGGACTCAGTCTAAAGCTCCTCTCCTTGAAGACTGCCTTCCTGCTCACTATTGCCTCTGCGAGGCATGTGAATGAGCTGCATGCTCTGTCAGTACACCCCTACTGTATGCGGTTGGGTGACGGTAGCTCGGCGGTTTCTCTGCTTCCTAATCCCGCTTTTCGGCCTAAGGTCCTCTCGCTGTCGTGTATCTCTCGGTCGGTTGTGTTGGAGGCTTTTCATCCTCCTCCCAATGAGACCCCTGAAGAAGCCAGACTGCACTCACTGTGCCCTGTCCGGGCTCTTTGGTCTTATATCTCCCACACAACAATCAATACCACACCCACCTCTGTATCAGGAGTCTCAATTGGTTGCCAGATTCAGCTAGTCCGACAGTGACAGTGCCCAGGTCCACCACTGGAGCCCTCATCCAGCAGTAACATTAGACCCAAGAAACACTGGTACCAGTCCTTAATGACAAGAACCGGAGCAAGTCGAGGGTCAACCTTGATTCGGTATTTGGTTGTTGGAGGGAGCTCAAAGAATCACAATCCTTGAGAAGTGACGCACAGACAGATGGCTACTTTTCTACTCGACCGGTAAGCTAACGCATTAGCTAGTATGCGAACTAGGTGATCAGATTGATCATATAATGTTAGTTATTATCTTCCTTGTTAAGCTGGGGTTCGGACCGTCATTTATTACAGCATGACGCCGTCTCGCGTCTAGATTCCGGCTTTTGCTCACTGGGGTTACATGAATCTTGAAACACCACTGCATAGAGTAACCTAAATCTATGGAGATAATGCATTGCTATATTACAAAATTTGTTTTTGAATTCATTACTTGTCCAACCCAGCCACAAAATATTCAACATAATTGAGCCTGATTCTGTCTCTGACTCCACTCTTCACACTCAGATGAAGTAACGTTATGTACACAAAATGCAGATGACACAATCTGGCATCCAGTTCCGGCTGTATTGTTCATATGCAATCTCATTATGAGACACTAGAGGGGGTGAAATGCTGTATCTGTAGCCTTTAAAGACAAATTATGAATGAATCCCAGAATTAAGCAGATGTAGAGCAGTGGACCCAAATTGACTATGATCAGTTAGCTGTAAATTTAGAGACAGTCAGGTTGCAGTAATGCATTCCATACAATTTCATTTTAAAGTTTAGAGAGAAGGTTATCTATTTGTTTACTTATAAGGCACCTGATTATATTGACTTTTGAACATATCACAGAAACGTAAATAAATTGCATTAGTCAATGGATTAAATAATTTTGATACATTTTTATGTTGATCTACATTATCCTCCATGTGCATGACATGCAGTTTTAACTCAAATGTATGCTGATGACCACTGTCATTCATGCGCATACTAAGACGAGACCACAGGTCACTCATAAATTGACACTAGCAATGAACAGAATTTTGATTGGCTCACACAATCCTCCCTCACTGTAAGACTGCATTAATCAGTCGGAGGAAGGCCAAAAAGATGTTGTATGTGTTGTATCATATTACATACCCTGACATTTTTATTTAATCTAATCTGTTTTTTGAAAAACAAGTGAAAAGGGTATCGGTGCAGTTTATTTTAATATAAAAAATGTTAACTTTACCGGATATCAATGACCAACAGATACTGCATAGTTATATGGGCATTCTATGATTTTGTCATATTTGTATCACAAACTGGTTCCAAGCCATAAAAAACCCACTTAAACCATTACATAGTCTATATAAGCAAACTCTAAAAGTTCTTGACATAAAAGCCAATTGTTACTGTCATAAGTTTTAGTATAGTATTCAAACTTTTCAGAGAAAAATCAGCTGTTGAATTAGATCTTCTCTTAGAAGTTGTCGCTTGGAGCTTTTTCACTCTCCTTTTTCCGTTGGTGAAGAAATGTTGATGTGCTGATACAATAGCCGGGAAAGTTATTAATCACAGATTATTGCTTGAAATTACTTCACAATTATGCTTTAACAATAGCGTGCAGTGAACACATGCACACAGCCCCCATCCACAGAAAGGAAAATTAATTATTTCACAGAAGGGAAAAGATCTATATTAATACCATTTTTCTCAATGAAGTGCCTGACAATTGTTTGTTAATGATTCCCAGTAAAATCCTTAAAGTGGCAATTTGTCATCCTGTCACTTCATTTGTTCCCCAAAAATATCAAATAAATGAATCGCTATCCAGGATTCATATCTCTTACGTGCCATTATGCCCCATCTCTCTTGTGTTTCTCTTCATTTACATATATTTAATGGCCATGTACAGCTTGGTGTGCCACACAACTCATGTCAGGTGAAACAATCCCTCTGCTACTGTGGGAGAAAGGGACAATTTGGGTTTTAAAAGCCTACACATGTTATGCATCACTACACATTGGAAGATAGGCATTTATCCTTTTGTATACCTAGATACTAAATTAGGCCTTTAGATAAGGTAGACAGCCCAGTCTTGTTTCTGTATGTTGACAATGATGTATAGGGCAGTAGAGTGAAATGTATATAAACGGTGTATTTTTGCTCATGGGGTAGAGTTATCCTAAGGAGACACTACGCTATGTATTCTGGGTGCTCTTCAGCTGAATCAAACTCAGACAAACATATCGCTGCCTGGTGGAATACTTTGATTTCTTTATTAAATAGAAGAATTTCCACAACATTATTTGGCGTCACAAACAGGATGGTTAACTCCGCCGCCGGCCGTCTGCAGTGATCCGAAGGTTAATCCGTCGACGGGGGTTCTTAGAGAGCCTAGGGGAAATCTCTTCCTCACCAAAGTAAGGTTGGTTTCTCAGACTTGAGATGAGTAAAGCAGGCCTGTGAAGGCATAAAAACTAGTTAATACAAACTGGACTGGATTTGAGAGGGTCAGTATTATGTTCTGTATATGTCTGTCTGTTTGTATATTTATTTCATTATTATTCTGGATTTATTATTTTTCATTCATCAGTGCATTCCCCTCTGTTCGTGGGTTGTCCGAGTCTCATCTGTGTGTTTGTTTACCCAGTCTCGTGCATGCACTATTCGGGTGACTTCGGGATTTACCGCGGGTTAACGCTGTTTTTCCGAAGTCTCGTTTTCTGCTACGTCTTGCTTTCGTTACCGTGTATAATTGTATATATTACTAACTCGCGCTAAAAATCACTCGGGTGCTTTATTAGTTACGTGCACTTTACTAAACCAATTAACATAAATGTATACTAACAAACTAATTGTCTGTCTTATAGTTAGATACTAACATTTAACCAGCTTCCCTGCTTTATCTTTGCTACCTGCATTTCTAACTGCTCCTCAGCTAGTTTTAATTGTTCCAGCTGTTTGTACATAGAGAACTAAGATGGACAATAATCCGTAGTGGATGGGGAAAATAAGGAGAACACAAATAACCTCGCGATAAAAAGCGAGAAGCTCGATATCCGAGCAAAACAAAAGAAATAAGCAGTCACGCTTATCGAACTCCCGTTGTGAAGTGAACAAAAAGAAAGGAAGAAGAAAAAATAACCCTAAACCTTAGGGTGAGAACACTCGTAGGTTTGAGAGGAAAACAAAGAAACCAAAACCTCTGCACTGAAATAAAAGAGCGCACTTTACATTTTCTAAATTGTACTGCTAACAAGAACCGCGTAGAGAAGCATGCACAACGATAGCATGCACAACTCCTATACCTTTACCCGCGAGAAAGTAACACTTGGAGTGAACAAAAGAAAGGAAGGAGAAAAACAAAAGAACACTCGTAGGTTTGAGTGGAAAACAAAAAAAACAAAACCTCTGCTCTGAAATAAGAGTGAAAGAGCGCACTATATTTTTTATAAATCGTACTGCTAACAAGTCCCTCGTTGAAAAGCAAAGCGGTCGATAGCAGTACAACTTCCTATACCTGTACCGGCTAGAATGTTACACGAAATAACATGGAAGCGACGAGAAAAGGAGGAAGCGGGGTATAAGTAGTGAGAGGAAATGCAGGACAGGTGAACTCACTAATCACCGAGGTGAAAGCAAAACCCGTAGCGGAACACAGAAAAATCCGATAGATTTACAGGTAGATGAGAAAACGGAATACTAAGCGCGGAGATAAGGGAAGGAAGGCGCGATCCATGACAGTGATTTATCGAGATTCCTGAGACACCCTTCTGTTTTCCGACTCTGAGTTTGCCTATCGATTCTGTCTGTTTGCTTTTGTTATTTTATGGTTTTGACTTTTTAAATTGTTTTGTAACTTTGCCTTTGCCTGCTGTTTTTGCACCGCTGCCTATGATTTCCCGGTTTAGATTTTTTGGATTTCCTGACTATTCTCCTGCCTTTTGATTTGGTACTGTCTCTGCATCTGATTACCTGGCTTTTGATCTGGACTGAAAATAAACAACGTACTTTGCCTTATCCTGTCTGCAATTGGGTTTTCTGAGTCCAGACTAGTGCTGTCAGGCGATTAAAAAAATTAATCTAATTAATTACAGGATTTATAATTAATTAATCTAATTAATCGCATTTTAATCTCATATCTGCTAAAGGTCCCCAAAGAACATTACAAAATTGCAGTGCATGACTAATCAATTGAATACACTAAGAAGAGAAGATTTGAAATCCACATTTTTATTGGTGAAGTGTGTTTCATAAATGAAATTCAAAAGAAATTTCAGGTCAAGGTCAAGCACATCAAGCTAACGTTACAGGATGTGACAACAGACAACTTTATGTCTCCTTAAGCCAGTTGCTCAGACAAACAAGCTTGTTTACATTGTCTGAGTGTAAGGCTGCCCTCTTCTTTTGTATGATGTTACCTGCGAGTGAAAAGAGTCTCTCACATGGCACAGACGTGGCAGGAGTAGCCAGGTATTTGCGAGCAAGAGAGGACAGCTGTCCATAGGCTCCTGCGTGAGCTGCCCACTACTCCAGTGGACACTCACGCATTCCAATGCACGGCTCAGCTTTGTAGCGGGCTAGAGGCCCCTGCTCCTCCTTGTCCGAGTCGGAGTCTGAAGAGCACAGCAGGAGGAGGCTCTTCTTTGCTGCTGGCTCGTCCTCTGTGGGTTGAGGAGCAGCAGGTCCCGCTTCTGATCCTCGCAGCATCTCCTCAATCCAGGTCCACACCTTAAAAGAGGGAAAATTAATTTGTTGCATAGGACTTTCTAACCAATGCACTCGCAAAACACTGGTCTTCTCAGTCACACACATACCTCATCCCTCTCATTCTTGTGTATGCTCTTCAAGTCCTTGAATCGCGGGTCAAGGGCTGTAGCCACCTTCAGCCATCTGTTGTTGATGGTGGCCTTGCGTGTGTCTAGGTCCTTTGAAAAGGTGGCTTTGAACTTTATCATGTAGCCCGGATCCTCATCAGTGGGATCCATGACACGGTTGAGATGGCAGAGTGCGGGGAGCACCACAGAGCATGAGACATAGCTCTCACCTCCGAGCAGCTCAGTCACATATCTAGTGGAACAAAAATATGGCAATAAGAACTCACATCATTATTGACGTGTGTGTGTGTGTGTGTGTGTGTGTGTGTGTGTGTGTGTGTGTGTGTGAGTGAGTGAGTGAGAGAGAGAGGTGAGTGTATGAAAGGGGGAGAGCAAGAGGTGAGGTGTGTGTGTGTGTGAGAGAGACAGAGACAGAGAGGTGTATGGGAGGGAGGGAGAGGTGAGTGTATGAAAGGGGGAGAGAGAGGTGAGGTGTGTGTGTGTGTGAGAGAGAGTGAGAGAGACAGAGACAGAGGTGTATGGGAGGGAGGGAGAGGTGAGTGTATGAAAGGGGGAGAGCAAGAGGTGAGGTGTGTGTGAGAGAGAGAGAGTGGTGTATGGGAGGGAGGGAGAGGTGAGTGTATGAAAGGGGGAGAGAGAGAGAGAGAGGTGAGGTGAGGTGTGTGTGTGTATGTGTGAGTGAGAGTGTGAGAGTGTGCGCGGGTGTGCGTGCGAGAGACAGGGACATACCTGCAGGGTTCAAGAACGACCTCTAGCTTCTGTAGTTTGTCACACTCTAGGTTGGTCAGTGTGGCCAGGTTGTGCTTCTGTTGGGCCAAAGTGGCATTCACAGCCTCCTGGTTCCGCAGGTACCGTGAGATCATCGAGAGCGTCGAATTCCATCTTTCAATAAAATAAAACAAAAACTGCATTAGTCCCGCAGGGGGCTGTAAGTTTTGAGCAGCATGTTGTACATACAGTACAGTAGTTGCACTGAACCAAACAAACACACCCACACCCACACACACCTACACACACACACCTTCATCAGGAGCAAGAAAACTATTCAGAATAAATTACCCCGATAGGTAGTAAACAGTCTCACCTTGTGGATACGTCTTGAACCAGGGGCTCTCTGGCTTGTCCGAGGGCAGTCTGCTGCTGGTGCAGTTCTTCTGTACTGGCAGGGCTGTGTTTGAAGTGCCCTACTATTTTGCGGCACTTTGCCAGGGCGGTGTCAAAGCTGCTGTCCTCAAGGCAAACTGTGATGGTTCTTTGCAGCATATGTGCAGCACATCGGATGTGCTCGAAAGGCAGCTGACGTGCTGCTGCGACCATGTTTCTTGCACTATCGGTTCCGATCGTTGTCACCTTGTTTTCTATCTCCCATTCCTTTGTCACAGCATCAAACTGCTCGGCGCATGCATCGGCATAATGGCGGGTCACCGTTTTGCTCACGGTTAATGCAAAAGACTTAAGTTTCCACTCACTATCGATTAGGTGTGCTGTGACTCCCAAGTAGTTTTGATTGCTAACCGAGGTCCAGTGATCGCCCGTTAGGGCGACATGGCAGGCCCCTGCCAACACTTCTTCTTTTGCGGTCCTTTCATCACCGTACAGCTGGTGAATTCGTTTCATCACCGTAGTTCTCGAAGGGAGCTGGAAATTTGGGTCAGATGACGCTATCTGAAACGCCTCCTTTAGGCCCTCATCTTCCACGATTGAAATAGGCCTGCAATCAGCAGCAACCCACTTTGCGATTGAGTTTGTCAGTTTTTCTGTCGTGGCTTTGCTCATTCGTTTCCCAAATTCTGCAAGCGTGGGTTGGCGAAGTGAGCTCACGCTAGCACTCGCACCGGTAACGTTAACAGTGGAACTTGTCCGGACATGTTTAGCGTTTAAATGATAAGCCAGGCTGGAGCAGCTCCGGTGATAGGATTTTTTTTTTTACAAAAGCTACAAATCACCGCGTTCTTGTTGATAGTCCCGTCTTCATTCTTTTTATAAATAAACTTGCCGTTCAAAGGCCCTAGTAATGATTTGCTCGCCTCGCTCCCCTGAGTCGCGTCCATGTCTGTTGTCACCCTGCTTTGTTTGTTTGACTAGCAACGCAGGTGGGAAGTGACGTGCCACTGCCAAGTAGCCTACGGGTCACTCAATGGGCCAAATTAAAAATGCTCGCGCATTTTGCCACTCATAATTAATTGCATTAATTTTCATAACGCGTTAATTAGCAGTGTAATTAATTAATCTAATTAACGCGCTAAACTGACAGCCCTAGTCCAGACGTTTCAGTACGTTCTGACCAGAAATGAACCCAGCAGACGCCGCCCGAGTGGACTTCGCACTCGAGCAGCAAGGAGCCATGCTGGGCTGCCACCAGAACCAGTTGGAGTCGGTCGCACAACATCTGCAGGCCTCATACCTGCAAACTCATAAGGGTTGAAAAAGGTGACAAACTAAACCGTTGTAGGGGGGTCTGGGGGCATCCCCCCCAGCCAAATTTTGCTATTTTAACATGTAAATTAAGCATTCTGGTGTACTCCCAGAAGAAAATAAAGGGAAAAGACAACATTTTCTTATGGTAAAAATGGAACATTTATTAACCCATAAACTGGTCAGTTAAGAACATTTTAAATGTGAAAAGGTCTATCCACTATAACCAAACCAGTTTTAAAGCCATTATTTCTGCTGCCACATGGGGGCGCTATACCACACATGAACATTTAGGACAGGTAAACAGTAAATCCCATTGGCCAAATTTGGCAACATATCAACATAATATTAATTTCATTTTTTCATCCTTTTGGCCTGGACAAGCCTTTCAAGGGCCCGTTTTCTCTGCTTGGCAATGTGCCTCTTTCGGGCCACACTATCGTTCTCCACCACCTCTGCCCTATTACTAGCAGCACTGGTAGATGGCTGGCAGCCAAACTCAACCCTCCTTTCCCTGATTTCAAGCTGATTTTCCTGTCGTTGGGCTTTGTCCCTAGTTCCAGCTGCACTAATGTTGGAACACAGCCTCCTATCTACCTCCCCAAACTTCAAATCATCCCTTCTGAACATTTCCACCCCAGTCTGGTTCCTGGTCTGCAAAGTGTATTTAACAGTCTGCACAGCACTGAGGGTGGAGATTTTCATTGATGTTGATCGTTGATCAATGATGTTCCCCATGACACTGAAGGACGACTCAACCAGGGCACCATGGAAAATTGAGAGGGCAGCCTTGACTGCCTGACACAGTGCAGGATACTTCCCTGTATTGAAGACGACGGCCCATCACTTGACAACATCCTCTCCAGCCTGGTCAACATTAAAACGCAGAATTTCTTGGTCTGTGTCAGCATCTGGTGGCAGCAGGTGACCCATCATATGTGTGAGCTTCCTCAAGTTGACCGTGGTTAGGGAGTGCCCTCTCACAATTGGGTCCACAGCTGACAAAGACTGCAGAGTTTCACTCTGCAAAGGCAGCTTCTTTTGCAGGTATTTCGCACAGGTTTTGTATGCCTGGGACACTTCCTGCAGGAATGGCTTCAGCAGCTGAAACAGATCAACAATACTTATAGTAGGTGGAATTATATGGAAAAACGTTACACGTTCTTGGGCACCCCTCCCTTCTAAAATGGAGATACACCATACTGAGTATCGATACCAATTTATTAATCATTAATTTTTATGTACTCACAGGATGTTGTGGATGTTCTGATCTGAATCTACTATCCTCCCGTCCCACATACATCTCCCTCAAAGGTAGCAGCTTGTTGTCAAGTTCAAGAGTAGCCAGGGATTTGGGCATCAGGTTCAGGTGTTCAGATTTGACAAAGCAGGCCAGGAAGTTCATGAAAACTTGCAGCTGTTTGTCATGCAGTGTATGGACAAGTGTCTGTCTGCCCTATAAAGAAAATAACATTGTGGTTCAATGCACAAAAAAGCACACAAGGAATGCATGCCAGTTATATCTCAGGAATCCAAGAAGTTAAGTATTAGGATTCACTGGGATCACTTTGCTATGAAAAAGCATAATAACATAATAAGGAACTGCAGATACCCTGTGCTCAAAGAAAATATCATGAATTATTAGACTTTGGGTTGGCATAATTTATTTTTCTAGACCCAGGTCCTATCATAATCCAATTCTCATAACTCTTTTTGAAGAACCTGATGATAAATGGAACATTCAATGTTCAACTCACCTGGAACACCATGACATATTCCTTCAGTATTGACAGCACTCCTGTGTAAACACTGAGGTGCAGCTCAGTTATGGTTGCTTCATGCCACACCTTCCGAATCACCCTCTTCTTCCGGTCTTTTCCCAGCTGCGTCATTGCTGGAAAAATCAAAGGCATAACAAGGTTCTGTACAAAACCTAACAATCCTTAGGTTACCATAGTTCAGGTAGGCAATCACAGAACCAAGGAGAAACAACTGCGATAAGTTACCTTTTTTTCTGAGGTCCTCGTGAAAGTACCGAATCCGTTTCTGCGCTTTTTCGTTCATGTTGAAATCGGCAAATAGCTGCTCCAGGGGGTCCTTGTAGAGGGCCTTGTCTTCCTTGTCCATGAAGCCGTAGTAGAGAACCTTGTATGCAGGGAGAAGCCTCTTGGTGCTAATGGCAACATCATAAGCCGATAGCCAGCGATGCATAACAAACCTTTTGGGAGCTGTACTAGGAATTCCCATGAACTCGCATATCTAATTGAGGTACGCCAACTGAGAAAAGAGAGAACAAGCACATCATTTCCCCCACCCAAAGGGCTTAAGAAAGATACATACATAAAATGACAGTAGGCTAGGTATGAAAAAATGTTAAGAATGTAGATTAGAACGTATGCCTTTAGATCTAGAATACACATATAGAAAATGCACTCTCTCAACAGGTAAGTATACAACAGGTAAGTATAGCAGCAGATATGTATAATGTAAAGATGAAATTAGTTTAGTGTAGAGGAAAGCATTGCAGTCAGTAGCATTGCATCAAAAATGTAATATTATTAACCAACCTGGTCTGTGGCCCATTGATGATCGGAATGTAGATCACTGAACAGCTTCTCAAGATGACTACTGAAAGGAGCTGTAAAAACCTTTGCAGCGTTGTGAATGTGGTGACAACTGTCACCATCAACATCGAGAAGGTTTGGGCAGTGGTCTTTGCGAACTCTTGCTTCCAACCCCATCTTACAGCCTCGCATTACACCGCAGGAGTCCATTAGCATACTCACAAGATTGGACCATGGGATGTTGTTATCCTTAAAAAACTTGACCAGCAACTGCTCAAGCTTGACAGCATTAACTTTAAATACCTCCATAGAGCCTAGGTGTTCCACATCAACAGTGTTCCTGTCTGGGTTGAAGTAGCTTACCAGGATGGAAAGCACTTTCTTATCACCGTTGGCAGTACTCTCATCGAGGTTGATGGAAAATGGATACTTCCGTGTATGGGTGAAGATCCTCTCAGAAAAAGTAAACCCCAATCCATGCACCATTTTATAGGCTGCTGATGTGCGTGACAGCTTCAGCCGACTCAGAGCTACTTTGTCTTTTGCCAGCTCTTGGGCCAGGTTCACCATCACCGGTGTAAAGGAAAAAGGAAGGGAATGCTCGGCCATAGTAGCGAGAACCATTGCCTAGACAAAGAAAGCATTATTAGATTTTCATCAGTACAACTTTTGCTAATACCCTGCCCTGCCATTTATTATAACCCTGTGACCATGGCTTTGGCTAGTATTCATAAATTGCCATTGCTACTGTAAAGCTGTTAGTGTTAGCCCAGTGTGTTTGCAATACATTTAATCTAAACTAACTCTAAACTGACTCACACCATGTACAATTTGTCCTGGTAATGTAGCCTACTCCTATGACATGAGCCTACTATGAAAAAAGTGAAATAATAGTTATGTTTTTTTTTTTACAAAGTAAACTACAAGCCTATTTAATCTATACACACCTCTGCATTTGCAACACGCTGGAATATAGGTACAGGCACCCTAACTCGATCCCTCATTGCTTCAGGCCCATTGGAAGTACTTTGTGTTGGGCTTGGACCAGGATGAGGTAGAACACTGGCTGTTGTTAATATTGTGCACACTTTTTGCCGGTGCACCTCTGTTTGGCAGTGTGTCATGAGAGCATGGGAGCCCTTTTTGCCATAATTTATTTCCTTAGCGCAAAGGCTGCACTTGGAATAGCCTGCTTTGTCGATTTTTTTAAAATACTGTGACAGCGGGAAGCTGTACTGCTGTCCCTTCACCTCCGTTTTCACCTCCAGCTTTAGCCAAGCCCAGCTCCACCTGCACTTCAGCCCTGATTCAAGCTGTGCTACATACAATGCTTCATCCTCATTTAGCTCTCTCATTCTGAAAAGATAATCATCAGAATATTTATCGGTTGGGTCAGGGCTCATTTTTTATCATAAGCGTTTGTTAAGGCTAAACCCAACTGCATCCGTCCAGGTTTAATGATCCGCTAGAGTTGGTGTTTCCATTACTGCTAGCTACTCACTAAACCACACACGGATGTGTATTTTTTCATTACGTGTTCGTTTTCATCCCTCTCATATCTGACCACAATGACATAGCCGCCAGTAATATCAGATAACAATACGGATGCTGTGGAGATTAGCCTTCACAAACGTATTCTTTTCGCATTTAACTGGGTGACGTAGAACTGGTCTAGCTAGGCTAACTTTAACACAATTCACTGAGGTTAGCAGGCAACCTAACAAGCTGATAAGCTTAAGCATGTTAATACACTTTATTTGGCTAAAATAATTTTACTTCAGCAACGTTAAAATTATACAGCATACATTTTTTTTGCCAGATTACTAGACTTACCTCAAAACTTGTATCTGTAATGTATCACCAAAATTGTCCTTCATCCGTCCATGCGAAAGAACGAACCACTCTCTGACGACTGAGCAGTCCGCTCCAGGACTGGAACGATGGGGGGAAAAACGCGCGCTGTGGTTTATCTTGATTACGATTGGTGGTCGTGGAACATGGAACGTGGAACGTGGAGTCATTTGGCCAAAGATTTTTTTATTGTGAAGATAGCAAACTTGTTTCTCGCTCATTATACAGTCGGTTATTATACAGTCTATGGTTGGTTGATTGGTTGGTCGGTCAGTCGTCGTTTCTTTCACCCCCCCCCCCTTAAAAAAAACTCTTCGGATCTACACGATTCACGTAAATGACCTATTTTGAGTTGAAAACGGCGAATTTCGCCGAAAGGTGACTAGTTTGCAGGTCTGAGGCCTTTACTCGTCATCACTCTGGGCACCTCCATCTGGCTACGCTCCCCAGCAACCACCTGCTCCTGCACCTCCAGCGCTTCCTCCTGTTCCGAGATGCGAGCCTCGTCTGCCCCCGCCTGAGAAGTACTCTGGTGAGCCTGGCGGCTGTCGTCCCTTCCTGACCCAGTGCCAGCTGATCTTCCAGCTGCAACCTACCACCTTCCCCACTGAGCAATCCCGGGTAGCATACATGATCACCCAGCTATCCGGTCGAGCTAAGAAGCGGGGAACGGCTGCCTGGGAGGCAAGGCTTTTTTGCGTCCAGACCACCAACCGGCTTGCTGAGGAGATGAGATGGGTGTTCGACCGCTCTCGGTGTCAGACTTTGCTATCGAATTCCAGACACTGGCGACCTCCAGTGGCTGGGAGAAGAAGGCGTTGTACAACACTTTTCTCCTGGGCCTGGCCGAACGAATCAAGGATGAGCTGCTGGTTCGAGACCTTCCTGAGAACCTGGACAACCTCCCAGAGAAAGGCTGAGGGCAGCACTGACTGTCTGTGAGCAGAAGCTTTCTGCACATGAGATTCATGTAACATTTATTCAAAAGACCTCATCGACACGCAGGGCCAGATTAAGACCCTTAGAGGCCCTAAGCACTAAAATTTTTTGGTGCCGCCATACATTTGTAATTAAAAATATAAACAATAATAAACCATAAAATAAAACATGATGACACAGGAGAGAACGCTTTATAAACATAACTTATTCATTTTTCATAAAATTTTGAAAATGGCTATAAATTAAATTAATAATTTAAATGGTAAATTCGGCTATGAAAAATTTCTGAGGTGCCCCTCCTTCCCTTGATGCCCTAAGCACGTGATTATTTTGCTTATAGGGTTAATCCACCACTGTCGACACGCCGAGTGAACCATCGGCTGGCGACCATGAACCTGCTCCCAAGAAAGTTTTCCGCAGACTTTGGAAACTGGAAACATCTGCCTGTGACTGACGGCATTGACGAAGTGGAACACTATGCATCACATAATCACCTGAGGGAGTTCTTGGGCTGGTGGTGAGAGCCTAATCTCACATACCCAAAGCTAGCGACAATTGGTCAGGGTATTTTGTCCATCCCTGCAAGCAGCAGCAACAGCGAGCAGAACTTCAGCATTGCTGGAAGAACCATCGACCAGAAGAGCCATCAACGGTGGATGTCATCCTCTTCCTCCACAACAATTTGAAATAAGCCACAGTAGCTGGATTACAATGTACATAGTTCTTCGTTCCAGTTGACATCGTTAACTGAAAAGGTCCATGGGCACAGATTGTATGATCGTTCACCGTAGGATTGAAACACTATTTGAATCTAAATGCTGGGTTTTATTTTATCTAACGTTAGTTAATTATCGATAGTTAATTATTTTATGTATTTCTGAAATAAATAGTTAGCCAGGCTATTGTGGTTGTATTCTGGCATGGATGTCTTGTATTTTTCCTTTTGGTTTCATGGCATGTTTAGCTAATGTTACCAACAGTGTTCGGCTAATGTTTTTAACTTGTCTGGCGAAGCATGGTTTGCTACAGTGGTTTGCTTAGCAACTGAATCAGTAAGTCTGCTGTTTACAGTGAGCAGCAGCGTGTTGGAAAGTGACAGATGTCTTTTCCCCTCACAATGTTCTCTAACGTTACGTCGTTCTCTCTCCTTTGTTCATAACATAGCTAGCTAGAATTGCATAGCTACTTATGTAGGATTTTAAGCAGTGAGCAGTGAGTCGGGCTCGGGTCGGATCGGACATCAAAATACAAAATAGTCAAGCCGGAAAGTCTGCACACCCCTTTCACCTTCTCCACATTTTATTACGTTACAGACACATTTGTCTCAAAATTCTACGCAAAATAGCCCATAATGACATTTTTAGACATTTGTGCTAATTTATTAAAAATCTAAATGTAAAATATTATATGTACACAAGAGTGCACACCCTTTGATATGACACACAAAAGTGAGCTGAGGTGCATTTTGTTTCCACTGATACTGCTTGAGATGTTTCTACAACTTAAGAGTCCACCTGTGATAAATTCAATTGATTGGACATGATTGGGGATTGCCTACACCTGCCTATATAAGGTCCCATAGTTGACAGTGCATGTCAACTCCAAGTCATGGGGTCAAATTAATTATCTGCAGACCTCAGAAACAATCTCTGTAGCTTTACAGGTCCCAAATAGCACAGTGGCCACCATCATTCGTAAATGGAAGAAGTTTGGAACCACCAAGAATCTTCCTAGACCTGGCCGCCCGGCCAAATTGAGCAATCGGGGAAGATGGGCCTGAGCCAGGGAGGTGAGCAGGAACCCGAGGGTCACTCTGACAGAGCTTCAGCGTATTCTTGTTGAGATGGGAGAACCTTGCAGAAGATCAACCATCCAGGCAGCACTCCACTAATCGGGTCTTTATGGTAGAGTGGCCAGACGAAAGCCCCTCCTTAGTAAAAAGCACATCACAGCCCGCTTGGAGTTTGCCAAAGGGCACCTAGAGGACTCTCAAACCATGAGAATCAAGATTCTCTGGTCTGATGAAACCAAAATTGAACTTTTTGGCCTGAATACCAAGCATCACGTCTGGAGGATACCAGGCACCGATCATCACCTGGCTAATACCACCCCAAAGTGAAGCATGGTGGTGGCAGCATCATGATGTGGGGATGTTTTTCAGCAGCGGGAATGGGGCAACTAGTCCTGATAGAGGGAAAGATGAATGCAGTTAAGTACACCGAGATCCTTGAAGAAAACCTGCTCCAGAGCGCTCTGGACCTCAGACTGGGGCGAAGGTTTACCTTCCAACATGACAACGAACCGAAGCACACAGCTAAGAGAACAAAGGACAAAGTCTGTGCATGTCCTTGAGTGACCCAGCCAGAGCCCAGACCTGAATCAAATTGAACATCTGTGAAAAGAGCTGAAAATGGCTGTGTACCGACGCTCCCCATCCAACCTGACAGAGCTTGCAAGGATATGCCAAGAGGAATGGGCAAACATGTCCAGAAACAAGTGTGCCAAGCTCGTAGCTTCATTCCCAAGACGCCTTGAAGCCAAAGGTGCAGCAACCAAGTATTAGGCTAAGGGTGTGTACAGATATGTAACCCCTAAATAACCTATTTTTGTCAGTAAAATAAAATAGCATATTTTCTAAAAACCTGTTTTCACTTTGTCATTATTGGCTATTGTGTGTAGATGTTTGAGGCAAAAAATTAACTCAATCTATTGTAGTATAAGTCTGTAACATAATAAAATGTGGAGAAGGTGAAAGGGGTGTGGGAATAGTGTGGAACCCATGGTTGGCTAAATGGCTGTAAGTCATCAAGGGTCTGAGGTATCAAATGAGCCTCAAACCATTACTCTGCTGCCAGATATGCAGCATATATGGGTGGATCACTTTAAGGGTTGTTTCTCCTGACTCAACTCCCTATTTTACTCTGTAGAAAAATAGGTTTTTATATTTTAATGTTTTAAAATTTTAAATACAATAAAATTAGTCGAAAAAGGTGTTAGTCCTTGATAGTAGGCTTTTTCACTGCAGGTTGTGTCTGGCTGAAGTTCTTTGGGGTCCTGACTGTGGCCAGCTGGAAACAGCGCCTCTGGCTTCTGGACCGATTTCTCTTCGGCGATCTGTAATTGTCTCGGAGATTGAGCAACTGCATCCACATCTGGATAAAGACAGGGATTGGGAGAGTTGGTTCGGGAGTCAGAATCATCATCATATTCTGGAAGATTCATTCCAGGTTCTCCTCCCATAGCCCCTTCCTCTGCTTGCCTTCCCCGGGCGGCACCAGATGTCGTGTATGGAGGAGGTTCATCCCAATCCTTATTCTTTCTTTTATTCCTTCTTCCCTCTTTCCTTTCTTTTCCACTTTCTTTTAGCATTAATCCTGGCTGTGTGCATTAATTTTACTCAGCCTCTTTCCCACTTTCTAAAAAGCCATCCAGTCTATCTGAAACCCTTTTTTCCATTATTTTTCCCTGATCGCATTCTCTCATGTGCTTCCATCATAGCCCTACTTGATGGATGGCACATTTACTTGCTAACTTTTCAATGGTAAATGTGCCATCCAACGGGAACAATTTTTCAGTTATCTGTTACCTGTTCTACCACAGAGTCTCCCCATTTATCATTCATGCTGTCATGGATCACGCCTTCCTTCCCTTATCTCCACGCTTAGTCTTCCGTTTTCTCATCTACCTGTAAATCTATCAGATTTTTCTGTGTTCCGCTACGGTTTTGCTTTCGCCTCGGTGATTAGTGAGTTCACCTGTCCTGCATTTCCTCTCACAACTTATACCCCGCTTCCTTCTTTTCTCGTAGCTTCCATGTTATTTCACGTAACATTCTAGCCGGTAAAGGTATAGGAAGTTGTACTGCTATCGACCGCTTTGCTTTTCAACGAGGGACTTGTTAGCAGTACGATTTAGAAAAGGCATTGTGCGCTCTTTCGCTCTTATTTCAGAGCAGAGGTTTTGGCTTCTTTGTTTTCCACTCAAACCTACGAGTGTTCTTTTGTTTTTCTCCTTCCTTTCTTTTGTTCACTATAATACGAGAGTTAGATAAGTGTTACTTTCTAGCGGGTAAAGGTATAGGAGTTGTGCATGCTATCGACCGCTTTGCTTCTCTACGCGGTTCTTGTTAGCAGTACAATTTAGAAAATGTAAAGTGCGCTCTTTTATTTCAGTGCAGAGGTTTTGGTTTCTTTGTTTTCCTCTCATACCTACGAGCGTTCTCACCCTAAGGGTTAGGGTTATTTTTATTTCTCTCCTTCCTTTCTTTTTGTTCACTCTACTACGGGAGTTAAATAAGCATGAATGCTTATTTCTTTTGTTTTGCTCGGATATCGAACTCCTCGCTTTTTATCACGAGGTTATTTGTGTTCTCCTTATTTTCCCCATCCACTATGGATTATTGTCCGTCTTAGTGGTGTTCGTTGAACACTTTAAGATTCCTTATCTGTCGCACCTGGACCTCCAATATTTCCTCCGTGTCTCTGGCATAGAGAACCCCTACAGCGTCTCTTCTCCCATTTCGGTGCACGGTGAGTCAAACCAGTACAGGTGTGTGAAAATCCATGACGAAATTGCCACTTTTCCATTGCAACGGCTCACCACATACCATGCGCTGGCCCGAAAATAGAGCCCAAAGTATCTTCTTCCGAAGCATCTGCTTGTCTGCACTCATAATCATAGAGGTTGCAGTGATGAACGCTGATAAGTATACAATTGGGCATTCCAAATTAGGGAGGAAAAAAAGGTTGTGGAGTTGTGATTGGAAAATGATACACATATGCAACCGAGATGTGTAACTCAGGCCCTGATTCACACTTGAGCACTTGCACACTTCAAATGCGGGTGCCTGCAAGAACCTTCAGGGGCTTATTCTGTCTCATTTCTTATATTGCAAGTGGGCGAGTGCTTGACTGCGTAACATTAGCTAATTATATAAAATAACAAAAACAGGACCTACAGTACAGTTAACATACAATGATTCAACTTAAATCAACAGTGGGGTTTCCCTAACAGCTCTGCTGTTCTAGCTAGCTATTATTATGCAGAAGATTAAATGGTTATAACGTTACAAAGCAAATGTCCACCAGCGTTTGTTTTATTTATTTTAATCTCAACATGCCATATATTGAACTTCATCTTGACAGAGGTAGGCCTACAGATCTTAGGTAAAAAAAGGAGTTTACCAATCTGATCTGTCCAGCTAAAGTTCAATAGGCTAGCCTAAATGATGTGTTGAGTTTTCTTTAGTTCGGTGGTTAAGATTCATTCATAAAAACCTACTGAGCAGGTGAAATCCAGCGACGTTGCACGGACGAGCAGATTAAATAAAACTAAATGGATTCGTCATTCTTGGCTCTCCTTTTAATGTCCAGTGGACATACACATTAGCTGGTGTATGCCTCAACTTGAATATATTGTTAAACGTAAAACTAACGTTATGTCTTCTAACTCACCCTAATTCACAATTAAAAAGTGATATAAATAATGTAGCCTACAGAGGCGATGTCTTATAAACTTTCATCCCGATGTCGCCAATGTTCCACGGACGACGAATAGACGAGATTTTGGTCAGTGGGTTTATAAATTTAAAAAATGTATATAGTGGTGACAGGAAACATGGCGATGTGTGTGTATGTAACCACAGCAACCAAATGTCATGCAAGGGTGTCCCATTTCTTCTCTATGTGCCGTTACGCACTTGTGCACCGCGCAGTGCACTTGTACCCCTTGGTCCAACCTCAGAAATACGTCACCGAAGTGCGAACTTGAGGGAAATGCTTAGACCGTAGAGCGAGTATTCGGACAGGGCCTCAGACTACTGTATTTACCAAATGGCTTATGGTCCTCTGCCAGGTCCACACATATCCCAAGCAATGAGAATGCATGTGACATTTTTGGAGGACAGTCTGTGGCAGTTATGCATTGTAAAATGACTCAAAGAATTAATGTGTGAGGCACCACTCATTTCCCAAGACCTACCCTTGTGACTGCAAGGTCCCAAATAGCTTTCAGATCCCAGACAGATGTGACAAACAGAAGACATTTTGATCACAATTCCTCCAAAGGCAAAATTTTTTTAATAAAGTGAAATGAAGTCCAAAGATCAAGTGTGAAAGTCTGGGTTGTCTGCCTTTTCACCTGCAAAGAGAGAGAGAGAGTGAAAAGGACCTGATTACAATGCTGCCTCACTGTTTCAGCCGTTCACTGAAACAACAATGAAAAACTGACTGATTTGCTCTGTTTCTGTACAGCATTTTTTCTTTACAGCATAAATTGGTCTGTTGCACGATATGCACAAAGCATGTGACATATAAATCAATCTGGATTTTATTTGCCTTTGGTTCACAAGGTTTATGTGTCCTGTATAATTTGATTTTGCTAGCCAATTGTCACTGATTACAAAACTGGCTACCTTAACATGCACTGTGGGCTGTGTAAGTTAATCTGAGCCTTTTCGTCCAGGGACAGATCCAGACTAATTATTCTGCAGCAGCAGCAACTATATGGCTTGAAAGCAGAAACATCAATTTATCTGAAACAAGTCATCTAACTACACCTACAGCAGTGATTATATTCTTATTTTCCTGAAAAAAAATACTCAAAATGAATTTAAAGAATTGCAGAAATGTTTTCTTGATATATATAATGATATTCTTAAAATATTACTTTCTTCACAATAAAGGTGTTTTTATCAGCATGGAACATTGTGTGTCCAAGAGTGATCCTCTTGGTTGTACAATGCAGATTTTCCGCTGAAAAATAACAGAAACTTAAATTACGTTCCTGCAGATATATACTATATATTTACATATATATATTTTAGTTAAAAACTAAGACCTACAAAAAGTCTGTGTTAATCTGTCAGGGAGGATTTTTGTTCAATTGCAGTGAATTCTGAATTTGAATATAGTATATAATATCTGCAGATGTGCTTTCCCCCATAGCCTTTCTTGTTTTATCAAATAGGTTTCTGTATTTTCTTATATTTATTCATATTCTTTGGTCAGGTAGGAACATCCCATGCATATTGCAAGATTTATTAAAGTAACTTTAACCAAGGTTCAAAATAAATTGAAGTGAAGCATTACCACCTAATTGTAAACATGATTAATTAACAGCTTTCATTCACAGAGCGATAGTCATCCTCTAAATCTGTGGACAGGGAGAAATTGGAGAATTTGAGTTAACTGAAACTTGTTTATCTGAATTTATTCAGAGATAGTCCAGTAACTGCCTCAACTCAAACTCTTCCAGAACTAGCCTGTACAGAGCATGGCTACCAATAGAAATACAGGCTGAAACCATAATGGTACCCAAATCCAGCTGTCTATCAGATGATGATTTCCTTTATTTAACTAGGGATATGCCAATTGAGAGCAAAGCTCTCTTTTACAAATGGTGCCCTGAGAATACAACAATGCAATGATAAAACACAACAATAAATTAAAATAGTACAAGATTCTTGAAAAAATTAATTCAAAATCAATACTAGTAAGTCTGTCCAATTTCAGGGTAACCTGTAACTGATTCCACTCAAAAGGTGCATAGAAGGCAAAAACAGCATTTCCAGTTTCAGTATTCATACGTGGGTTACAGAGAGTGAAATATTCTTGAGAACGAGTATACTGCGCAATAGATCTAAACTCTAAAAGGGAACAGATATAAAATGGAAACTTATTTAACACTGCTTTATAAATTAACATAAGGCAGTGGTATTCCCTTCTGGCACGAAGAGAGGTCAAGCCGACATTCTCATATAATATGCAGTGATGTGTTCTGAAATTAGCACCAGTAATAAACCTGAGTGAACTGCATCAAGTGGTTTGAGGTTACTGGCAGATGCATGCATGTAGATTATAGCTGCATAATCCAACACAGATAAAGATGTTTTCTGTATAACTTCTAATATTGATGCTCTTGTAAAACAGTTTTTGTTCCTGTAGAAAAAACCCAATTTATAATTTTGTTTTTTCACCAGTTATTCCACGTCTTTTAAAAGACAATTCTTCATCTAACCAGATAACTTATAATCTTGGGTTCTCTGAATTTCAAGATCATCCATAGTATACAAATGAACATTTTAAGACATTTCATTTTTGATCTACTGAAGAGGATATAATTTGTCTTAGTTGGGTTAAGCACAAGTTTAAGGTCCAATAGAGCATTTGGAATGGCATGAAAGGCAGCCTGTAAATTTGTGAAAGCTTTATCAACTGAGGGTGCCGAAGTATAAATTAATTTACCACACAGCCTGTGACGAGCTGGCAGGGACGGACCCAAATGCACGACGAGACAGTCTTAGAAAAGAAGGTTTCTTTAATAGGATTCCGGGTCGGATCCACACCGGGAAATTAAGTAGGTAAAGCGTGAGGAGGTGGAGCAGGAGCAGACTGGGGCTGGGGGGGAGTCTGGGCGGAGTGGGGGGGGGGGTGGCAGCACACTGGGAAGCTGGAGTGGCGATTGGGGGTGAAGCAGTTAACACGACAAAGCAAGTAAGACAAACCGTAATAACACGACAAGGGAACAAGACAAAGGACAAGGTAATATAAACTAACAAAGGAAACACAATAAGCTACGGTAATATGAAAATGGGAACTAGTGTCATAAAATTGAGATGCGAATGGGGAAATGCATTGAGAGCGAAGGAATTGAAAATGCGTGAAGGAAATGAATGGTGATGATGGTTAAAAAAAATGTAATTTGCAAGTGATGTGCAATTATGGTAATGCAAATAATAATGAACAATGAGGTATAATCAAAACACAGGGAACAAAAGAGGAAATACAAGGTTCGGAAAGAAGGAGGACAGCGGACGGAAGGGACGGCGGAGGAAAAAACAGTACCCCCCAGTACCCCCGCTGGAAGGTACGGCCCCCTGGAAGTCCTGGGGGCCTGGAGGGCTGCCTGGTCGACTGGATGAGGGGGGGGGGGGAGGGTAGGGTCCAGGATGAGACCCGGGTTCCCCAGGCGGGCGACCCTTCCCAGTCCCCCCCCCCCCCCACCCCCTCGCCCGGTCGCGGGGGGTACTGAGGGGGTCGTCCGGGATGGGGGAGGGGGTGACTGGGGGAGAGGGGGGGAGGGGGGGGGGGCGGTGGGGGGAGGAGGAGGGGGAGAGGAAGTGGGGGGGACTGATGGACATGAGGGTGGATTGATTTTGAGTGAGAAGGGAGGTGGGGAGGGGGGTGGGGGGGGAGGGTGAGGAGTGACAGTGAAGGGGTGAAGGGGTGAAGGGGTTGGAGCTTGGGAGCTTGCGGGGGGAGGCCGGGGAGGAGGGGAGGGAGAAGAGGAGGGAGGAGGGGGCGCGGGGGGGGGGCGGCGAGGGGCCTGCGGGAGGGGTGGGACCGGTGCGCGCTGATCAGCGGGCGGAGGGGAGGGAGGAGGTTGAGGAGGCGTGCCTTCGGGCCTTCCCTGGCAGCGTCGGACATGGACGTGGAACGTCACTGACGAACCCGCCCCACCGGGGGGGGGGGGGGGGGGGGGGGGGGGGAAGGGAAGCCTCAAAGGGGGGGGGGACCTCCCCCGAGCACACCAGTGTTGTGTTGTGTGGGGCGTACTCAACCGGGGGAGGGGGGCTGGGACCAGGAGCAGGGGGGGGGCGTCACACACCGTAAGGCGGCTCCCAGGTCCTGGTTAGCCTCTCTGCCCTGACCGTAGTCTGCGGGTGGAACCCGGAGGATAGGCTGGCGGTGGCGCCGAGTGCGTTGCAGAATGCCTTCCAGACAGCGGAGGCAAACTGGGGGCCCCGGTCGGAGACGACGTCCGCCGGGATCCCATGCAGCCGCACCACGTGCTGCACCAGGAGGTCGGCCGTCTCGAGGGCGGAGGGAAGCTTGGGGAGGGGAACAAAGTGCACCGCCTTGGAAAATCGGTCCACCAGGGTCAAAATGACTGTGTTACCGGCAGATGGTGGTAGTCCGGTAACGAAGTCGACCCCGATGTGACTCCAAGGACGGCCCGGGATGGGAAGGGGACGGAGGAGACCAGCAGGGGGGGAGTGAGACGCCTTACTCCTGGCGCAGACAGGGCAAGCGTGGACGAAGGCCAGGGTGTCCCGCCGGGCGGTGGGCCACCAGAAGCTCCTGCGCACCAGCTCCACGGTGCGGTTGCCTCCGGGGTGGCAGGCCAGTCGGGAGGAGTGAGCCCACTCCAGGACCTGGGAGCGGACAGGGTTAGGAACGAACAGGGCAGAAGAGGGGTTAGGGCGAGGATCGGGATGCGTCACCTGAGCGTCCAGCACGATTTTCTGGATGGGCCACCGGACCGCAGCCACGACGCAGGAAGCCGGAACGATGGTCTCCGGGACAGACAGGTCGGCAGGGGAGGAGTGGATCCGAGAGAGGGCGTCGGGTTTGATGTTTTTTGACCCGGGTTTGAAGGTGATGGAGTAGTTGAATCTGGCAAAGAATAACGACCAACGGGCCTGTCTGGAGTTGAGTCGTTTAGCTGACTGGATGTATTGTAGGTTGCGGTGGTCAGTCAGGATCAGGAACGGTTGAGTGGTCCCTTCAAGCCAGTGTCTCCATTCCTCCAGTGCCAGCTTGATGGCTAGCAACTCCCGATCCCCTACCCCGTAGTTGCGTTGGGTGGGGGAGAGGCGGCGGGAGAAGAAGGCGCAGGGATGGAGCTTGTGGTTGAGGGGGGAGTGTTGGGACAGGATGGCCCCTACGCCTGTGTCCGAGGCGTCCACCTCCACCACGAATTGGCGGTCGGGTTCCGGGCAGCAGAGGATGGGGGCCGTGGTAAAAAGTGCCTTGAGCTTGGTGAAGGCCTGATCTGCCAGGGAATTCCACGCAAAAGGGTTCTTAATGGATGTGAGGGTGGTGAGGGGTGCGGCTACCTGGCTGTAGTTCCGGATGAACCTCCTGTAGAAATTGGCTAGAAGGAGGTTCCGCCGAGTGGAGACAGGAGGTGTGGCATTGGGTGCTCCAGCTGGTGACGCTGGATGTGATCCAGTTGAGCAGGGGGTTGTGTTCGTGCAGCCAGGGCTGACCAAGGACCAGAAGGGAGTGGGGAGTGCTGATAATGTAGAGTTGAAGGGTCTCACGGTGGTTACCGGACAGAAGCAGTTGGATGGGAATGGTGCGGTGGGTGATGTGGGCCAGGCGGTGGCCGTCCAAGGCATAGGCGTTGATGGGTTTTTCCAGTTCTTCCGTGGGAATCCCGGACTCGTCTACGAACTGGGAGTCCACAAAGTTGGAGTCGGCTCCTGAGTCGACGAGGGCCTGCACGGATACGGTGGCGGAGGCCGTAGTGCCCCATTTGAGGACCGCAGAGAGTTGGAAGCGGTTGGAAGCTAGGCGCGGTGTTTGGGTCTGGCTCGCCAGTAGGCCTAGGGTTGCTGACGAGCCTTCTCTTTTGGGCGCACCGGACAGGAGTTAAGGAGGTGATCCGTGCGGCCGCAATAGAAGCATGCTCCGGCGGCCCGGCGTTGGCGGCGGCGAGCGGCAGGGTCGGACGTAGTGCCGCCCAGCTGCATAGGTTCCCCGGTCTCCGGAGGTTCGCAGGACATGGGAGCCTGATGGCGAAGCGCAGGGTGTGAGGATGTGGTTCCCAGAGGCGATTGAGTAGGGGCGTAAGCCCTCTTCTCGCGGGTGCGGGCGCGCAGACGGTTGTTCACCGTGATGGCCAAGGAGATGAGGTCATTCAGCGTGGGCGTGTCGTCGCGGGTGGCCATCTCGTCCTTCATCTCCTCGGAGAGGGCAGAGCGGAAGACGCCCTGTAGGGAGGCGTCGTTCCAGCCCGACTGCGCCGCGAGGATCCGGAATTTTATGGCGAACTCCGCCACACTGCGCTCGCCTTGTTTTAGCGCCAGGAGCTGCTGGTTAACGTCTCTCCCGCATACGGGATGATCAAAGGTACGCCGCATCTCCCTGGCGAAGTCCAGGTACTGGGTGCAGAGGCTGGGTTGCTTCTCCCACAACGCGGCGGCCCAGTCCCGCGCCTCTCCTCCCAGGCAGGTGATCACGTACGCCACGCGGGTGGCATCAGCAGAGTAGGAGGATGGCTGCATCCGGAACGCCAGCTCGCACTGCAGCAGGAAGGGCTGGCATTTCCCCAGCTCACCTGAGTATCGTTCTGGAGGGTTGGCGCGAGGTTCCCGATGAGGTAGTAAAGGAGCTGGTGCCGGTGGTTGAGGCGGATCCTCCGCTTCAGGACGGAGTCCTGAAGTCTGGGCAGCCATCTGACTAAGCATGGTACCCCATTGGGTGGTCTGTTCCACCATGCCCCGGAACAATTCCATGGTTTCGTCCAGGCGGCGGCTTTGCTGGGCGATTTGGGTAGCCTGGCAGGTGAGGGCGTGGCGAATCTGTTCCGCGTCGGCTGGGTCCATTTCTGGTCAAAGTATTCTGTGACGAGCTGGCAGGGACGGACCCAAATGCACGACGAGACAGTCTTAGAAAAGAAGGTTTCTTTAATAGGATTCCGGGTCGGATCCACACCGGGAAATTAAGTATACAATAAACAATAATTAGTGGAACCCGCAGAGAGCTGGCACTGGGGATCCAGCGAAGTGGCCAGGAAAGGTCGTAGCCTGGGTAGGGTAGCTGAGTCAGGCGGAGGTAGAGCCAGGATCCACACTGGGAAGCAGGTGTGGCGATTCTGGACCGGGGTGGTCAGCTTGGGTCAGCAAGCTAGTAAGAGTAAAGACAAGTAACACGACAAGGACCGAAGACTAGGACAAACCGTAATACTTTGACAAGGAAACACAGGAACAGCACGGTAATATAACTAGTGTCATTAGAGCTGATAAGCTGCAGCTTGCGGGAAATGCATGCGAGATCAGCGAATTGATTGAACAATTAGGAAATGCATGAGGAATGCGGTGAAGGCAATTAAGTGTGAGTTGTGTCATTAAGATGTGGTGCAAGTAATAATGTGCAATGTAGACCCAATCAGGTAATGAACGCAGACATGATACAATTAGGTTCGGGGAAAACAGAGGAAAACATCAAGGAAGGAACGGGGAGCGGAGCGGATCGTAACACAGCCTTCTCTATAAAATCAACCATAGAATATTTTTATGGTATAAGGTAAACCAGAGCATGCTGGTTCTATTTTTAAGCTTCTGGTTTACATTATGTACATCAAATTTTGTCCGTACCTGCAGATAGTTTTACGGAAGCCCTGGAAGGCAAGGTGAAAAAATACCATGGGTGCACTCCCTTGACCCTTCCCTTGCTTACAATTTGATGAGTTATCTTTGGATCTCATTATTTTAAACATTCTTGGTGGATACACAACATATACATTAAGACGATATGTTAAATCCTATTCTATTGGTGCAGTTACCTCATCATGCAGTTTTTTTCTTGTAATAGCCTTAGTACAGGACTGCTATGGACTTCCAGCTGCTTTGAAGATGATCTTTAAAATAAAAAAAATCACTTCAACCGCCCATATACGGGTCACGTGTCATCTGCATCTGATTTCTTTACCGGGTTGCATTTCTTGTGTTTAAACAAGTTATTTACCTAAAGATGACTGTAACATGACAACAACACATTGACCTTAGCCTAACCAATACTAACCTTGCCCTGTCCTCCTCCTAATGACGAAGAGAAGCTGAACTGCCCTGTTTTTCTGCCTGATCTGCTGTGCTTTTTTCTGTTAGACAAAATAATATTATACATTGTTCAGTGAGGTAGTCTCAATGTATCATAATGATACATATCTGACTGATTGTGACTTCTTGTTTGACACGTAATCTACCTTTTCAGGAACTAAATTAATGTTGTTTGACCTTCGGCTCCTCAAGCTCGCCCCCTTACTTTCACATTCCTCCTGTGAAGTGCAACCAACGAGTTTTTATGAGTGGTGTAGTCCTAAGAAAAAAGGTTCAAGCTGGACGACCTTCTGGTAGGGGTGTGCCCGAAGCCGAAATCCGGAAGTGCACGGATAGTTGTAAACCAGTGTTTGATCTAGGCTACGCCATTGCGCCATTGGCCCCCTAAAAATCATAAATGACCCGCTAAAATTCGATGGATGGGCCCAATTGACCCCCTCTCAGATTCATTGAAAAAAGAGAAAAGATGATAACGTTATTGTAAATATTACCATGATGTTTGTTTCTCACGTTATTTTTCATCCAACCTGGGAGTGGCGTAATGCGAAATTTTGACAGCGCAAAGGTTAGCTAGCAATCGGCAAAATGGAGCCAAAGAGAAAGCGGCAGCAGCGTTTAATGGGGGACTTTTTTAGAAGAGCTAATGTTAACAAAAATGAAACTAACGAGGGTGGAGAGGCAGCACCAGCAGAGAGTATGGAAAATTAAGCGGCCACGGAGAAAGTCGGAGGAGAGGTTGCAGATGGTGAGGAGGAGGCAACAACAGCAGCGGGCCCAGTTCTAAATAAAAAACCGTCCTTTCTCAAAGACTGGCTGAACAAACATAAGTCCTGATTGATGTACGACTCAGTCCGTGAAAAGATGCAATGTAAGGTGTGCTAAACAAAAATAAACAAAACTCCTTCACTGATTGATGCAACAACTACCGCACGTCAACTCTGGAGCATCACGTGCAATCTAAAGACCACCGGGATGCGGTAATGGAGACAGACACCGATAAAACAATGCAATTAATGCTGCAGAAGGCAATGAATGAAAGCAAGGAGGCAATCATTAAAGTTCTCCAAACCATCTACTTCATGGTGAAGAAAGACATCCCGAATTTGAAGTATGGATCCTTACTGGATTTTATGATTTTCCAGGGGGTGGGAACACTTCCTACAAATCGCACATAATTTGCGATGACATGCAGGAGGCACAAGCCGAAGTCTTGAACGAGTACATATCTCAAAAAATAAAGGATGCCCAGTTTGTTACAGTCCTAGCCGACGAGAATACTGATGTTGCCACAAGCAGAAAGCTCTGCATTTACCTACGAATCGTAACTGGAATTATGGCTGAGACGCTGTTCCTCAGAAACCTGCAGATTGCAAGCGGCAACGCGGAGACAGTATATGCTGCAATCAAGGAGATCCTCCATAGGGCCTCGCGGTGGTACAACAGTAAGAGCGTCGACTTTCAGACGGTGCGGTTGTACTCCGAGGATCAGGGTTCGCTCCCCGGTCCTGCCAGATGCAAGCATGGCCGGTGCCCTGTGGAAGCGGCAATTGGTGGCTGCTCATCAACAACATGCTGGAACAACTTGGCACTCCATCCCATTCCAGAGGGGGAATTGGAGGGCTATGGAAATGACAAAGTGGACTTCCTCATCATAAGGTATGGGAGTTCAATAGGGCCACACAAAGCCCTCATCAGTGTGGCTCTGTTTGAAGACACTAGTGGTAGCTAAGAAATGCCCCTGTGGAAAGATAGGGAGGCTCTACAAAATCATATCCCAGCATCATAGTGAGTCATTCCCCAACCTCCTCAAGTTTGCTGGGATTGCCCTTGCACTGCCTGCCACCACACTGCAGATGAGGGAGAGGGGCTTTAGCACACTAAACAGCCTGAAAACTATTCAGTGGAACCGTCTGGGTGCCAAGAGGCTCAACACCCTTCTCACAATGAGGCTGCAAGGACCACACTGGATTGAATGGGAGGGCTTTGGAGATATTTAGAAGGGTGAAGCAAAGAATAATCTTTTCATGAATTAACAGAGACAGTAATGGGGAGGGAGGGAACTTAAGAACAGAACATTTTTAACAAAATAATTTAAAAGTTGACATTTCTGACATGAACTTTCACTCTGTATTTGTAGCCTATTGTACTGTGTGTGTTTTTTTTTTTTACAGTAAAAGTAAGTACAAATTGAGTTTGGGTGTTTTTTAATTTTTATTTTTAAAAATGTTGACCCCATGAAATTCATCAATGACCCCCTAGAAAAAAAGTAGGGGGCCAATTTGGCCCCCACAAATTTCATCCTGGATCAAACACTGAGGTGGCGCTTTTCGTCTTCTGGTCACATTGCCGTCAGTGACACTGTGACGGCTGTCAAACATTGAGTCAGTCAGTCAGTGCACGCTGGTAAATTAGCTCAGCTAGTGATGTTGTCATGGCTTTGGCAGGTGAACCCCCCAAGTAAAACAAAACTGGAGGAAGCCTTTTAAAAAAACTAATCTAGCTCACGCGGAAAGCAAAAGGTTCACAAGAGCAAATCAAAGTGTTCCGGAGGCTCACTATGTTTCTGTAATCTACTCCTTTCTATTATCGATTTTCGGAATTCCTCCCAAATGGATGCAAAAGGCCTAGCAAGCTGCACCGATGGCATCGAGTCCCATAAAACAAGGTCAGTTTCTCTTTTATTACTGAGCGTAAAAGTGGCTTCAAAATAAAAGCGCATTTGGCTTCTGCCGTCACAGCAAAGTAGCCACAAACCAACAAGCAGCTTACTACCGAAATGTTCCTTCTTGGAAACGAGTAGCCTCAATGAGTTGGTCAACCATTTGCATAAACATTTGCATAAGCAAAGTGGCATACAAGAGACGCAAATATGCTCGCTGCTCGCACAAAGCAAAGTTAAAGGTATTATAAGTAACACTGACACCGAGCATTTAAAATTGGTACTGCAGTCCAAATTCACAATATTGGAGAGAGTTGTCTCCACCCGCCCCCTCATAGTGAATCACACAGGCCAAAAAAAAAAAGACGTTTCGACCCTGAATGGAAATTTCAAAGGAGAACATACTGGCTGTAGCATTGTTGCCGGAGAAGCCAGTATTTCGATTTAGCATGTTTCCTTAATCTCTGATGACAAATCATGATCATTTTATGATTTAGTACAGTGAATGTGTTACATATAGCTCCTTTAAAACCGGCTTTTAAAACGGGGAATCACGCAGAATTCGTTTTACCGTTGTTTGTCTGGAATGCGATTATTTGACGAGGGTGCTACGACCAATACTGTACATTCTAGCTACTGTACGCGGGTTTTATATTTTTCATAATTCAAATATTATGCCTCAGAAGATGCACAGATTAAAATGAACTTCGCAGCTAGATTAAACACTTATAATCGGTATGAAACTGAAGTTGAAGTATGAAATATTAATTTGACATATATTACATTTTTAAAATATGAACTATGCTTAGGTACCGGCACCTATAACAAGATGGCCACTGCGTGAAAGGGTTAAAATTACCCAGATAATACCGTGCACCATGATAGTTTTGACCATGGTTACCGTACCCTGAAAAAGATAACACCTAGGTTTTTAACCTCAGTTTTGATGTTCTGGGATAATGGGCTCAATTTAGTCATTATTTTCTCTCTTCATGTCTTGGGTCCAAATACCAATATTTCAGTTTAATGTCTGTGATACAGCTGGTTAATCTATCAATGGGGCAAGGATCATCGGGCATAGCAGAGATATAAAGTTGGATATCATAGGCATAGAAATGGAAGTTGATGCTATGTTTTTGGATGATGTTGCCTAGTGGGAGCATGTCCAAGCTAAACAGGATGGGGCCTAATATTGAACATTGAGGAACTCCACAAGTAACTTTCTGTGATGAATGCTCGCCGAGACAGACAAGGGAATCACGGTTTGTGAGGTAGGATCTAAACCAATTTAAAACTGCCAGAGATGCCAACCCATGTATGGAGTCTGTTTAAAAGTATCTTGTGGTCTACAGTATCGAATGCTGCACTAAGGTGAAGAAGCAACAAAATTATAGAAGTACTGTTACTTGACTGAAATTGTACTCAAGTAAAAGTAAAAGTACTTGTGTAAAAAATGACTCAAGTAAAAGTAAAAAGTAGCTCACGTAAAAGTTACTTAGTTCCTTTCCCCCCTTGATTTTTATAATAAACAAATTTTGCCAAGGTTACCTTACACATGCATCCCATGCAATGAACTGAAACCGGAAGAGAGGAAATTACATTACATTACATTACAGGCATTTAGCAGACGCTCTTATCCAGAGCGACTTACACAACTTCGTATTACATTTATCCATTCATACAGCTGGATATATACTGAAGCAATTCAGGTTAAGTACCTTGCTCAAGGGTACAACGGCAGTGTCCTACCTGGGAATCGAACCCGCAACCTTTGAGTTACAAACCCAGCTCCTTAACCATTATACTACACTGCCGCCAATGATGAAAATGATTGTACAGCTGGAACTTAATTTATTGTCTGGCAAAGGCATCTGTATAAAATAAAAGATTTGTCAAAAATTTACAATTACATTTGAAAATAAATTAAAACACATAGATAAATGAAAAATTTAAATGTTCTATGGCTCTCTGCATATCTGAAATTATAAACTCAATCTCCTCAAACAGCGTCATGCCTAATGTGCCATGTGGGAACTATTATAACAGGTAGAAACACCGAACTGAACCTGAGAAAGTGGCTGGGCATTGATTAGAAATCTAGTAGGTTTTTCGTGGACGTAAAAGTACGTCCACTAAAAGTGCTTGTTTTTGCCACTGACAGGCTCAGATTGTTATTAGAAGTTTCTGACAACATTATGGAAAGGATCCCGACAGAGATAGACCTTTTTGTGAAAGAGTAAGATCCTTTGTTTAACCAGAAACAGCCATTACAGACTCTTCAAAGCCACTAGACTCCATTAACAAAAACTGGTCTACCGCTGCCTTAAAGGGATATTTCACCTTAGTGTGACATAAGTCATTTCGTGGATCGTTTTAAAGCACACACTAATTACGGCAGATAATACATCGATAAAAGCGAACACGCTGGTGAAAAGGTTCATGTTTGTTTTGAGCTTATAAAATGTTGTCACGTTTAAATTAGCTATAATTGTGGAACTATTTTTGGATATGCTACTGCGTAGAAATACAACAAGCTGTTGTTTGATTTTTAGTATTATTATGACGTAAACCTACAACTAACGGCAGCCTACTACAGTTGATGAATTGGCGTCAACTTTATCGTACGGAAGGATTCTTCACTGAGTTAAAATAACAAAAGTTTTTGCCGGATCTTCTTTTTCTTTTAAAAGGTAATAAAACATTGAAACTACATTAAATATCAAAACAAACACGTACATTTTCACCGTCATGTTCTCTTTTATCGATTTATTATCTGATATAGTTAGCGTGTGCTTTAAAACAATACATTTCGGTTAGGTCTCGAAAATTAATTGGAGTGAATGGGGACACTGACAACTGGGACTACCGGGGATGCCGTTAACAGTGAGCAGGGACATCTGATGTCGCTAATATTCACGCTATGCAAATATAATGGGGTAGGCTCCACAAAATTACTTACGTGACACTAACCACACGCACACACACACGTGCGCCACAGCTTTGTGTTTCCCCGTTGCATAGGCCTATTAAGTTTTGGCTAACATTAACTGCTGCTAGTAAAAGCCGTCTTACCTTTACATGTTTCCCCAAGTTCGATGCAGAATTCTTATAAGCAGCGACATCCGTGTGTAATGAGTTTCTTGATGGTTCGGAGATTCAAACGCAAAGGTGGGGACTAATTCTTTAAGGCTAACAGCCAAAACGAAAATCAACCCACTAAAACGGGCGAACTAGAAAACTAGTAGAATACCAACTAAATCTCCCGAGCTCACGTAATGAGCTAAAACGGGAAACTTAGCAAAACAAAATAACACTCTTGGCTACCTTAGTTCAAAGCCGGTAGAGTGTAAAACCAAAACGAAAGTACAAAGAAAAACTGTCTCAGAGAAAACGTACAAAGCAATGTACTAAATAGATACCACCAAACGTTACTATGTGGAAAACAATCCTATACCCGATTAAGTAGCTATAGCAAGTCCCCCCTGAACATAAACAAAGTTTAATATCAGGAGGTCGCTAGTACCTGGCTCGAATGCAATGTAGTAAGACAAACAAGCACCGGAGAAGCAGAAGTGAGAAACTTAAATACCCTGCAGGTAGAAGCACAGGTGTAAGCAATAATAAAGCTGGCAAACCACGAAACAGAACGTGGAAAACATCTGATTGATTCAAAATCGTGAAGGCAGGACGAGAGCTGCAAAAGAAAAGAAAACGAACAGCCATGAACCATGTGAGCCTGGATAGGCAAAGTTTACATTGCATTATGATACCGTCGCCTCTTCTGTGTTTATATGCAAATATGTCTGAAAGATGCGGTCTCTGGTGACGTTTCCTCTGAACTCTCTTCTGTCCCATTCAAGGTTCACTACACATCGTGCTAGTAGTTCGTTGGAGCTCTCCTTCTTATGACTCCTTGAAAATCAACCGGCATCGCTTTGGAGCTATGCATGACATTTTGATCTGGTTGGCCTGTTTTTGATGCGATGCATTTGATTGGTGTCTGGTCCACGTCCGGTTTTTTTTTTTCTAGCTCGCAATATCAGTTGATCATTTTAAAGCAAAAATAAATAAAAAATTTAAAGAGAAACTGAATGTCTAACTGAGATAAAAACAGGGATGTGGTAGACAGGAGTCGATTGGTTTTGATTGGTAACAGGTGATGAAGCCACATTTCTGATAGACAGATAGACAAAAACTCAAACATACCCGGGTACACAACAGAAGGCTTTGTGGCAAACGACAGTACTATGAATTGTGTACGTTGTTCTCTGATGCTTTTGTTTGCTTGGAACCTTTTTTGTTTACTTGGAACCTTCTTTGTCAGTTGAGTCATTTCGGGATCATTAATACATGTCAATAAAGTTCCCAAAATAAGCATGTCTCTGTTGTCTGCTGATAATGACATCGTGTTCGTTCTCGTTTTATAGATTCATTCTGGAGACAGTTTTTGACCAAAGTCAAAAACTTGTGCTGTGAATTCTCCTTTCGTCTCTGTTGGCATTTGCAGTCAAAGTTGCTAGTTTTGTCCATTTCCTTTTCAAAATTGTGGTCACCATATCAATTGATCTTAAAATCTTTTCAACGTCCATTTTGTCATGGTCGTAGCAGGCTTTAGTTTTTTTTCTACGGCAGTTCGTCCTCGGTACAGTTCGATAGCACTCTATCAGATTTTTTCTGTTCTCCGTTTCAGGGTTTTGTTTTCTCCCTGCGCTTCACCTGTCAACTATTTAAGTCCCGCATTTCCATCTTCCAGTGCTTCGGTGTCTTATCGACTCAACACTGAGCCAGGTATAATCAGATACAAGTGACCTCTTGATAGTAAAGCTTTGCTTTGCATTTACGAGGGACTTGCTTTAGCTTCGAGGATTATTCTTCGTTGGTGCTATTTCTGTTCCCAACTTACTTTGCGCTGTTCTCCGAGACAGTCTCCCTTGTTGTTTCACCATTTCACCATTTCAGCCATTTTAGTGTTACATGCCGAAGGTGTTTCTTTTATGTTATGGTTTCCCATTTCAGCTCTAGTATTTGAGCTCGAGAAACTTTGTTCTGTTTTCTCTCACTCTTGTTTTCGAGTTCACCCACTTTTCCTGGGTTGATTATTATTTAGCTGTTTTGCCAGAAGTATTTATTCCTTTTTTCTTTTCTGCCCATTTGCAGCTTAGCTCCTTTAGTGGTCCTCACCTTTGTGGGTGACTTGTTCTGATTCCCCTTCCCATCGCATTTGATTTTCCGCAAACAGAAACCCTCACAAATTGCAGTTCTCTTTCATCATCTCGTTTCGAGATCCACCTATGGGAATGACATCCGGTCATGACCACCACAGAAGCATCCAATTGCACCAAGTCTGGCCCTGACAGACAGTCAAATAGCGTGTCAAATGCGAAGGAGGCTCCGCCCTCCTTGTACGAGCATATATGACACTGTAACGCTACTACTCCTCAGTTGACATTCGCTTCTCGCGAATTTCGGAGTACCCCACTCACAGCTTCGACCGTGTATCCCACACGAGCCTTGTCACTTAACTGTCCGCAGGAGGATATATCTCCGGATCAGCCTCCGCCGGGCGTGAAAGGTTCGGGAACGTGCGTCAGTGCTGAGTAGCTCCACTCGGTGCTAGCCTGCTACCCCGCGCGCTAGCCCTTGTATCGTGCAGGCTACCCGCCCAAGACACGATTTTTTTCCTGCATCTGCTAACGCGGAACAGGACGGTGCTGTCTCACAACTAGCCACCCACGCTAGTTGTCTCTTTGCTCTCTAGCCAGCCGCCCACGCTGCCTGTTTCTCTGCTTAGCTGCCTAGCTCCCCGCTAATGGCTCTTTCTAAGCCCGTTCCTCTCGGCCCGTCTGAGGAGCTACGCTCGCGTGCCTGCCCGGCCGCATGCGGTGCCCTCATCGCGGCCAGGGACACTCACCCTCTCTGTGTCATGTGCTTGGGCTTAAAACATGCCCAGGAGGCCATCGACTCCCCAGAGAGCTGCAGCCACTGCCTCGTGCTGCCCAAAAAGCTCAGGCGTCGGAGGCAGAGAGTTGCTGCTACCCACGGCAACGACCTGTGTCCTGAGGACTCTGACAAAGAGGACGATAGCACTACGGCCTTTCGGCCGCCTCAAGACCTTCCTTCTCTGAGTTGGGCTGACCGCTCCGACCCAGACATGTCGGCGTTCCCCCTCTCGCTCTCCGGTACCCCCATACTGGAAGGAGAGACAGCGGATAACGACGACATGGCGGTTGCGTCTGATTATTCGGGTGAGGAGGACGCCATTCCTCCGGCCCAGTTAGCACCGGCTATGGGTACAGCTAACGGCCAACCCCATGCCGTGCTTCTGGAGGTATGTGAGCGGGCCGCAGCCCGTCTCAATATCGAATGGCCAGCCCTACAGAACCCGGCCGACGAGGAGAGGGATGTTTATGACGGGAAATTCCTGGGCCCCCCCCCCAGGCCCCAGAAAACAGCTTTTCCCAGTTCTCCCCGCCTGCGCTAAACACTTGAAACACCACTGGAAGGACCCGCTTGATTTCAAGCACGGTTTCTCCGGTCTGGAAGTTAAGGACATGGCCGCCCACGCCATGGGGGAACCCCCAGCTGTTGAGCCCTCCATAGCTCGACACCTTAACCCCACGCAGGGAGGTCTCCTGGCGCCGCCCAGGCCTACCCTCCCTACTAAGATGGAACGCTTCACAGCCTCCATCCACCAGGCTTCCTACAGGGCCTCAGCCCTCGCGGTTAGAGCCCTCAATGTTTCCTCCCTCCTCTCAGCTTACCAAGCTGAGCTCACAGAGGAGATGGGGAAACAATTACAAGAGGGGACCCCCTCCCCTATACTGTGGCAAGAGATTGTCACTGTGAACGACTTGGTCCTGCGCAACTCTCGCCAGTGTGTCCAAGCCTGCGGCCGCTCCATGGCTCTCTCCGTAGCCGGCGAGCGGGCGCTCTGGCTTAATCTCTCTGGTCTGCCCGACAGTGAGAGAAGGCGCATAGCCGGCGCCCCTGTTGAGCCAGGCCAGGCTCTTTTCGGCCCCGCGCTGAGCCTCATGCAGCAGCGGTGCGACGACAAAAGGAAGGAGGATGAGGCCTTCAAACTCTGCCTCCCCCGCAGAGTGACGCCTCACTTGCCGCCACCCATGCGGCCTCCACAGCCCCCAGCGGTGAACCGCCGTGTCTAGCCAGGACAGGGCAGGGGCAAGCCCCAGGGCAGAGCCCCAGGCCAGCAGGGCAACCCCCCTGCTAAGCCTTGGGGGAATATGTCCTTTGCCGCAGCCGCGGCAAAGAAACCCTCTCCCACCCCCGCCGACCAGAAGCGGAAGCGGCCAACCTGACACTACCGCTATTGGGGGGCTAAGTCCATGTTCTGGGGCAGCCAGCCCCTTGGACACAGGCTCATCTCCTCTCTTCCCCCCCATGAAGAGAAGGAGACTCCCAATTCAGGAGGACAGCCCTCCTCTGTTCGCTGCTGTGTTACCCACATTCAGTGTACAAGCGAACACCAGGCCATTCCTAATAAAGGCTCCCGCCCTGAAAGGCCAAAAAACAAAAAATGTGTTAAAGAAAGCCCTTTCTTATCACATAAGGCCTCCCCTGGTTTTCACCACTAGGTGGAGCGCCAGCCCCATTCAGCACGGCCCCACTCGGCCGTTCCCCCCTGCGGTCCTCCGCACCAGCAGGGGCGCTCACGAGCCACATACAAGCCTGGCAGGCTACGTTTGCCCCCGAGTGGGTACTACGCACAGTTGCCAAGGGCTACAGACTCCAGTTTGCAGGGAAACCCCCCTGTTTCAACGGAGTCATTTACTCTCAAACCGAGAGGAGTGCGGCTCATGTTTTAGAGGAGGAAATTTCCTCTCTATTACAAAAGGGGGCGATACGTGTGGTTCCCAGAGATCAAGCCCAACACGGCTTTTATTCTCGCTATTTCCTGGTCCCAAAGAAGGACGGTTCCCTCCGTCCGATCTTGGATCTCAGAGTGTTGAACAAGCATTTGAGGAGGTACAACTTCAAAATGCTAACTTACAATACTCTTTCACGTTCAATACGTCAGAGCGATTGGTTCACATCAATCGATCTGAAAGATGCTTTCTTCCACATTGCCATCTATCCTCCCCACACGAAATTCCTTCGCTTCGCCCACCGCGGCGTTTGCTACGAATACACAGTTCTACCGTTCGGCCTCTCCCTAAGCCCACGGGTGTTCTGTGTCTGTGTGGAGGCGGGTCTGGCCCCGTTAAGACTAACGGGGGTCAGAATACTGACTTATATGGACGATTGGCTAATCATTGCCAGTTCGAGAGTCAGAGTCGTGAAAGACACGCAGTTAGTTTTGGCACAACTAGCTGCGCTCGGGTTCAGGGTAAACCTCTCCAAGAGCAATTTCTCTCCTTCACAGAGTGTAACGTTCTTGGGGCTGGTGCTAAACTCTGTTTCGATGCTAGCCCGCCTGTCAGCGGACCGCATCGTATCCCTGCGGGACTGTCTCTCTCTGTTCAAACCGGGCTTAAGAGTACAGTACCGCACATGCCTCAGACTGCAAGGGCTGATGGCCTCAGCCTCGCAGGTTTTACCGCTGGGTTTACTGAGGATGAGGGGCTTTATGAGGTGGGTTTCATCACTACACCTCAGCCCCATACGCGATCTCCATCGCCGTCTCACAGTGACGCACGAGTGCGCGGCAGCTCTACGTCATTGGGAGAACACAGACTTTTATACTCAGGGAACCCCTCTCGGGATCGTTCTCATGAGAAAAGTCGTAACGACAGATGCATCCCTTTCTGGGTGGGGGGCCACTCAGGAAGGGCGTGTAGTGAATGGGATGTGGCCAATCCAGCTGCGCTCAGCTCACATCAATTATCTGGAGCTCCTGACTATATGGATAGCTCTCAGATATTTTCTACCCCGCTTAAGGCGACGGCATGTGCTAGTACGTTGCGACAATACGACTGCTGTAGCATACGTCAATCGCCAGGGGGGCATGCGCTCTCTCCATCTCCACAGTCTAGCCCACAGACTGCTGGTATGGGGCAGCCATCACTTTCTGTCGTTACGTGCGACCCATGTTCCAAGCATTCTGAACACGGGCGCAGATCTGTTGTCAAGGGGAAACCCACTGTACAGGGAATGGCGACTGCATCCCCAGACTGTGGAAATGCTATGGCAGAGATTTGGCCACGCAGCCGTCGATCTCTTCGCCTCGCACGAAAACGCCCATTGTCGTATGTTCTTCTCGCTACGGGACAAGAACGCGCCTCTAGGCGTAGACGCACTAGCCCACCCATGGCCCAATGTGCTTCTATATGCGTTTCCCCCCCTCGCTCTCATCTCTCCCACTCTAGCCAGAGTGAGAGAGCAGAGTTTGACACTGATCCTAATAGCGCCCAGGTGGGCGAAATCGCCGTGGCTGGCGGAGATCATTCCTCTCCTTTATGCACAGCCGTGCGCGCTCCCGTTACGCACGGACCTGCTGTCTCAGGCGAACGGGGAAATATATCACCCCTGCCCAGAGCGAATAGCTCTTTGGGCTTGGCCCGTGAAAGGCACAACCTCGACGCTTTAGGGCTCCCCCCTCGTGTGGTGGCAACCATTCAGAGCGCGAGAGCGTCTTCTACCAGATCACTTTATGACAATAAGTGGCAGGTATTTGAAAAGTGGTGTGCCTCCCGTCAGTCAGTGCCCTATCAGTGCTCTGTTTCTGACGTGCTGAGTTTTTTACAAAACCTGATGGATGAAGGGAAATCCTTTTCTACCATTAAGGTTTACCTGGCAGCTATCACTGCTTGTCATATGGGTTTCAATGACAATACAGTGGGGCAGCATCCCCTCGTGCGCAGGTTCATGAAGGGGGCTCGCCGTTCTCTGCCTGTTGTTAAAAAGCTCATTCCCTCATGGGATTTATCACTGGTGCTGGAGGCTCTGTCCCAATGGCCATTCGAGCCTATACACGGAATAGAGTTAAAATTACTGTCTTTGAAGACAGTACTGCTGCTCGCATTAGCCTCTGCTAAGCGGGTCAGCGATCTCCATGCGCTCTCAGTGCATCCCTCGTGCACAATATTCTCCCCTAATATGGATAAGGTTTTCCTCAAACCTAATCCTGCCTTTATGCCTAAAAGCTTCCCAGCTTTCACGTGTGAGGTGTTGGAGCTTTCCGCTTTTCACCCACCGCCGTTCTCTTCTGAGGAAGAGCAAAGGCTACATATGCTGTGTCCTGTGCGTGTTCTCCACACGTATATAACAAGGACTAGAGCTTTCAGAAAGAGCAACCAGCTCTTTGTGGCCTGGGCCCCCGCCTGCAAAGGGAAAGCCATCTCTAAGCAGCGGCTGTCCCATTGGCTTGTGGAAGCTATCGTTATGGCATATGGTTCAAAGGGGGTATCGCCTCCCTCGGGTCTGAGGGCTCATTCTACGAGGGGTGTGGCTGCATCATGGGCCCTATTTCGTGGGGTCTCCATGCAGGAAATTTGTTCAGCCGCAGGCTGGGCTTCTCCACATACTTTTGTGAGGTTTTACCGTCTGGATGTTACCAGGACACCGGTAGCCCACTCAGTATTGGGGGTGAGCTCTGTGTGAGCCACACACATCTCACTATGGGTGTAGTACTTCACACTGTTCCCGGACCCCAGTTACTACACTGGACAGTGGATTGTGTTTTGTACTTGCCTACAGGGGATGCGCTAGGCACCACCCTCCCGCTAGGGAGGGAGGCCTCCCTTGCTGGCTTGACAGCGTCTCAGCTGTGAGCATATGGCAATCCGGGAGTTGGCCAAATCTCCCATAGGTGGATCTCGAAACGAGATGATGAAAGAGAACTTTAGGTTACTGTCGTAACCCCGGTTCTCTGAAACATCGAGTGGAGAGATCCACCAACATTGCCCTGCTTGCTGTGCGCGAGAAGCGAATATGTTCACTGAGGAGTAGTAGCGTTACAGTGTCATATATGCTCGTACAAGGAGGGCGGAGCCTCCTTCGCATTTGACACGCTACTGTCTGTCAGGGCCAGACTTGGTGCAATTGGATGCTTCTGTGGTGGTCATGACCGGATGTCATTCCCATAGGTGGATCTCTCCACTCGATGTTTCAGAGAACCGGGGTTACGACAGTAACCTAAAGTTATAGTGCCACAGTCATTTTCATTCTCATCAGAACAAAACAGTAGTCTAAGTCCACATCAGAAATGTTGTTCTCGTTTCCCGTCTTCATCGTCATCTTTCCCATCAGATTCAGAATCTGAATTATTACTATTGTTCATGAATTGTAGGATAAAGGATTCCATGAATTCTCCGTTGTCTATGCTTCTCCCGGCAGCTAAATTATTCAGAACCGTAGCCTACCAGCATTTTCAGCGGGGACTTCCATTTTGATAGTGAGTAAGTAAACAGAGCAGGCCATGTGAGTTTATATATGGGCGAGGCACACCGAAACTCAGAGCCAATTGAAACTAGAAAGTTGTTAAGCCCGCCCCTGGCAAACATGATTTTAACAAGCATATTTGTGTTACTCATTACAGGTATTTAGATATCTTAAACATGTTCTATATATATTAAGTGACTTCTAAAACACCTTAACTTTCATATTATGGAAAAAAACAGAAAACAATTTTTTTTGTTTTCATCCATATTTTGTGCCGGACTGTGAATTGTAGAAGTGCGACATGCGGACCCTTTTACCAGCTTGCGTAACATTTAACTGGAAAAAATTCCCCCCAACCTTGTCGTTTAAATGTGTAAATGCATTTCTTTGCACCGTGTAACCGTTTAACCACTTTTCTGAGTTTTGACCATCCATAATATATACCATAGTGACTGTTGTCGAAGGGGTTCTCCTATTACCTCATTAACCAAATTGAGTTGGTGATTAATTCTGTATCCCCCTGGGAAGCTGTAATTGGTACTCACAGTGAGGGAGGGGTGGTAGATACCATGAAATATCCTGAAAAGGCCGCCAGGGAAGGGAAGGAGAAGAGAATGCGGGGGAGGAGTGAGTGACGACTGGGGAGTGGAGAGGTTGAGGCAGTTCGGTGCTCTGTTTCGACTGGACAGTGGACAGAGACTGCGTATATGGAGGAAAGTCGCGGATGAATGCAGAGGCGGCGTTTGTGTACGTCGACAGCTTTGTTCCTACAGCTGTTGGACTGCTTGACAGCTTGGACGAATGGGGAGCTGTTGTTTTTCATGCTCAATTTTTAATCATGACTCATACCTTCACTTTAATTCACTTAGCTAATTTGTTTGATTAATTCAATGATTCTATTGAATGTCTTTATTTTATATATTTGTGTGTTGTGGGTCTGCCCCACTGTCTATGTCTTTTTTGTTGTTGTTGTTGCTGCTGGAGGCTACAACTGAAGTTTCCTCACGGGAAAATAAAAATTATTATATTCTATTCAAATGCTACACCTTATTTTACCCTAAATATTTGAAATGAACAATCAGCTATACTATAATTATATTCTAAATACTATTATAAACGAACATCAAACAGTTACACAAGAAAAATACAGGGAACAAGTACTATGAGAAAAGTTCCTCGATTAGTATATCAGTCAAAGTGTAGTCTGAAGAGGTGTGTCTTCAGGCCACGACGGAACACAGGCAGTGTTGGAGTAGAACGTAGGGGAATGGGGAGTTTGTTCCACCACTGAGGAGCTAGGGTGGAAAAGCTCCGCAATCCGGACTTGCGAGAGCCATTGACACGGAGGGGGGGAAGTGCGAGTCGCACTGCTGTAGAAGAACAGTGGTCGAGCAGGAACATAATGCTGGATTAAGTCCTGCAGGTAGGACGGGCCAGTCCTATTGGCTGCAGTGCAGGCCAGGCTCAGAACTTTGAACCTGATCCTGGCTGCAATCGGCAGTCAGTGGAATGACCTCAGCAGGGGGGTGACATGCAAAAATTTCGGGAGGTTGAATACAAGCCGGGCAGCTGCGTTCTGGATCAGTTGAAGAGGCAGAATGACGCAAGCAGGGAGTTGCAGTAGTCCAGGCGTGAGGTGACTATAGTCTGGACAAGAAGCTGGGTGCAGTAGGTAGTCAGGTATGGTCGAATCCTTGTGATCACGGGCGGACTGGCCATCGGGACGTTCGGGACCAATCCCGAAGGGCCAGTCCACTTCTGGGCCGGTCCACTTCGAATCTCAAAAAAAATAAAAATGTTTTTTTTTTAAATTATTATTTTTATTATTATTATTTTTTTAATGTATAGTAAATGTTACGCTAGCTGTCAGTACTGCGATGCGGTCCACGTTCGGGAATGGGCCGGCCCTCCTCACTTGACGCTCTCTGCATACATTACACATTCAGTCGTGACTCGTGTTGTTTGCTGTTCAGGTGTTCAGAGTGAACTATTACGATAGGTTAGCTTTAACGTCAATCTTATTACTGAAGGGGGAGATAAGAGCGGCCCCCATGATGACGAGAGGATTCGTCCAATTGGAAGACAGATTCTCACAGACGCAGTTTTAGAATGATTTTTCGGCTGCTATGTGCTTGAGTTGGACAGAAAATGCTGTGTGCTGAGCTAAATAATTATTTCACAAATCTGTAATGATAGTCTTCAGAGTATCGTGACTATGGAGGTAGATTTCTATCAAAAATAAACAAGCACAAAAGTATAATCCACAATTGTATTTACCATCATGATCCACACACACACACCTCTTAATTTGTGTTCGTAGATATAATCCACAATTGTATTTACCATCCACACACACACACCTCTCAATTTGTGTTTCGTAAAAATAATCCACATGTATGTGTTTTCCATCCACACACAAACACCTCTCAATTTGTGTTTCGTAAATCATCATTTGGATGAATGCAAAAATGATATTCACAAATGCAAATAACATTTACAGATATGTTTCCAATGTTCACATGTACAAATCAAAAGCTTGGCTTGCGAATTGGCGAATCGACATTTGCCGATCGAAGGACACGCTTGATCTGCTTGGATTTACGGACAGAATTTTGAGACAAATATTCCGCTGTTTTTCACCGTGCCGATTCACGCTCGTCGCTTAACTTGCGATTCATAAACTAAATTTCTTCTTCTTTGGTGCTACATAACACGGCGGTAGTGTTATTCGGCTCATCAGCGCCACTTTTAGAACAAGTGGCCAAAATTGCACATTAAAGAAGTGGATTCATGGTACATTTAATTAAAACAACCGAGTTTTGAGTTTATTTAGGTTGTAAAGTTAACCCCACGAAAAAAAAAGTAATTGCACAAAACTCCTATCAGATTGCATGTAGCTAGCTAGCTAGATTACATTACACAGGGGTAGGTCCGTACATTGATAGGAACTAGGAAGTACAACACTATGAGCTAAAATAAGGAGCGCACTCCATGCAATTTGAATGATCATTTTCATTTAGGTGTCTTATCTACTAGCTAGCTAACTGAACAAATAAAAGGTTTCATAGGAGACATCGGTATCAGTGAGAATAGCTGCCAAATGAATTTAATTGGCTACAATACTTCACATGGTTGAGTTTGTTTTACATAATCTTTTCCATGAGGGACGAAAGAGTTATGTAGCTACTGTGTACGGACCAGTGGCGGCTGCTGACCTGAAAATTGAGGAGGTTGAAAACTTCCCCTTAAACTGATTATTGGTCTCAATCATTTCCCAATGATTTTCCTTGATTAACAATAGGCTACAGCGTTTAATTCACAAATGACTCAATGCCATCAAATGTAGCCAGTTCTCCTCAATTAGGCTATTAGGCAAGTAATTCAATTATTTTAATTTGCGTCGCAAAATTGTGTTCATTTTAATCAACATTATAATTGTGGATACATCTGCTCTTTTTTCTCCGCACTCAAATTCCGAGAATATTCATGGATATTAAACGATCTTAAAGCTCAGCTTTTGTTCGATTATTTTTATTGCAGGTTGTGCATTTCTATTAACGTGTACTTTTCCGTTTAATCTCCCTGACATGATGTGAAGAAAGACGCTGTGTCCTCACCTGCTAATTATTGTTCAGATCGTCGGCACACTTGTTAATCAAGGGAAATGATTGGAAAATGATTGAGACCAATAATCAGTTTCAATAATCAATTTTCAGCTCAGCAGCCGCCACTGGTACGGACCTACCCCTGTGTAATGTAATCTAGCTAGCTAGCTACATGCAATCTGATAGGAGTTTTGTGCAATGACTTTTTTAAAAACTTGCCATCGCAAGATTAGCGTGGGGTTAACCTTACAACCTAAATAAACTCAAAACTCGGTTGTTTTAATTAAATGTACCATGAATCCACTTCTTAAAGATAATGTGCAATTTTGGCCACTTGTTCTAAAAGTGGCGCTGATGAGCCGAACACACAAACCGCCGTGTTATGTAGCACCAAAAAAGAAGAAGTTTAGTTTACGAATTGCAAGTTAAGCGAGCGTGAATCGACACGGTGAAAAACAGCGGAATATTTGTCTCAAAATTCTGTCCGTAAATCCAAGCAGATCAAGCGTGTCCTTCGATCGGCAAATGTAGATTCGCCAATTCGCAAGCCAAGCTTTTGATTTGTACATGTGAACATTGGAAACATATCTGTAAATGTTATTTGCATTTGTGAATATAATTTTAGCATTCATCCAAATGATGATTTACGAAACACAAGTTGAGAGGTGTTTGTGTGTGGATGGAAAACACATACTTGTGGATTTTTACGAAACACAAATTGAGAGGTGTGTGTGTGTGGATGGTAAATACAATTGTGGATTATATCTACGGACACAAATTGAGAGGTGTGTGTGTGTGGATGGTAAATACAATTGTGGATTATACTTTTGTGCTTGTTTATTTTTGATAGAAATCTACCTCCATAGGTGTGTGGGCCTCTGAACGTCTGAACGTCCCGGGCTGAATTTGTGTCCCAGTCCGCCCCTGCTTGTGATGTTGTACAGGAGTAACCTGCCGGACCGTGCCGTTGCCCTGATGTGCTCTTTGAAGTCCAGCTGGTCATTCAAGACCACCCCCAGGTTCCTTGCAAAGCGGTTTGTCTAAAAAACTGTAAAGGCTACAAATATGGTTCATAGCTTTTATTTAAAAAAGAGAACTGCACAATTATGACTAAGCAGTCAGAATTCATATACATACACTTCTTGTTCCTTAATTATTAATAATTACAACAATTTATGTACAGAAATTATGAAAAAACTAAAAAACGGGTACCTACATTCAACTTTCAGATTTTTTACCTGATGAGCTGCAAGAGCTATGAAGGAAATAACTCCTCTTTGTGATTCCTCAACATGCAGCCCATCTCTGCTAACAATATGGTGTCTATATCTCAAACCATTCAAATTCTACTGAGCTTTTTTCAAGTGAACCATTTTGGTTACCAAAGTTGGCACACAAAATTAGATAATTTGTCAATAAAAGTTTGTTTTTAGATGTGTTTTTGGTGTGTTTCATATTACACAACTAACTAGCCTTCATGTGGTCCCCAAAAAGCTCTCCAAACACATGTAGAGCAGCACAGTGAATCTTGTATTCCAACAGAGCCCTATTAGCCAAAAATGAGTCCAGGTTATATAAACGGGATATAAAATCAAATGTCCACCAGTTTCCTAGATGAAATAAAAACACCCCTGCATAATAATCAACAACAAACTAATCCTCATCTTATCATGTTATCTCTCACTCATGTTACATCATGCATAAATTGCTCATTCGTTTACCTGCACAACCTGCTGTACTGCATACAGAACAATTTACACATGTAGAACAATAACTACTAAACAAACCCTTCAGACGCCATTTAATTCAAAAGAAACTCGAAACAGCTCATCTCAGACACAGATTGCTAGCTGCTACGTGTAATTTTGCTGGCTAGCTTGCCATTGTTACAATATAGTAATGTTAGCTATATTCATTTAATTCAGAGGGATTCGTTTTATACAAAAAAATTTGTTACCTTACACCACTCTGCGTCACTGAGACAATATCGCAAAAACATCTTCGGGCTATGACCTGCTGCATGGAGAAACGCCAGAATAACTTAGACATAACTAAGTAAAAATCTGAAAAACAGCCGTTACCTAATGAATTATACTTTACTAAGCAGAATGTAGCTAGCTATGCTACAAGCTAAAAACACTTTGCGCCATCTTGGTTTGATAATTACGCCCGGGTGCCTCTCCCTCTTATCTACGTGACTTTCGAAGGCTTTGCGTTGAATGAGGGCTTATCTGAAAGATAAGAATCTTGGCTATTGATTGGAATATTTGACAGACCGTTTTAAAACCCAATGGAAAGCAAATAATACTCGCAGTGTAGGCGGGTCGATGCTAGTTTTTCCCACTTCAGATAGGCCTATTGTGCTATCAGTCAAAGAAATATACACCCAATTGATGACGGTTTTGCATAAAACTCTCCAATCAAGTACAAAACCGCTTTGGCTAAAATATGCAAAGTCACAGGATTGGTACTCTAGCAACTGGATGAGTTTCACAACGCCAAACAGAACACAGCCAAACTACTTGTGATGAAGTGCAGAAAAGCACAAGTCTGTTTAATAATTTGTAAAAAAGAAAAAGGATGTACAGTCATATGGAAGTTTTAAAGTATTTTTTCTTGAAGCCTAAAGGTATAACAATTTTTCAAGCTAAAGTTTTGTGAAAGACAATTAAGCAGAACAGTTTACCAGCACATTGTTTATGGTGTGACATCAAGCTGCAGTACATGTTTGGGAATTAGGTCGTAGTTTCCAACGTTATTTACAAAGTGTTAACTCAACGTTTTTGGCTTAAAAACAACTTTCCCAGAAAACATGGATATATTTTAAGGATATTTAATCAAAATATATAATAACTTCCGTAACGCCCGTGTTACCGCTAGAGGGCGTTTGGCATTAAGAAGTTAAACTGTGGGGTAGAGGGATGGAAAAAGAGGTTGAGTATCGTCAGAATAAATATGGTATGAGAAGCCATGTGAATTAATGACTGAACCAAAAGACTTTGTACAAATGGAGAACAGCAGAGGACACAGTACAGTACTCCTGTAGAAAGGGGATGGGGTGCAGAGACTGAACCCTTCCAAGATACTTGGTAGGATCTATCAGTGTGATACAATAGAAAGCAAGAGAAAGCAGTCCCAGATATGCCCATCTCAGTGAGTTTGGAGATCAAAAGTTGATAGTTGATTGTGTCGAACGCCGCAGACAGGTCAAGTAGAATCAGGACAGAGGAAAGGGAGGAGGCTTTAGTGGCAAGTGCCTTCATCACAGCCAGGAGAGCAGTTTTGGTGGAATGCCCAGTTCTGAAGCCGGATTGATGAGGGTCAAGCAGGTTGTTCTGATGGAGACAGACTTAGTTAAGAGCAGCTTGTTCGAGATGACAGATTTTTCACAGGAAAGGCAAGAGAGATACAGGACGGTAGTTCCTGACATCAGAGGGGTCCAAGCTAGATTTTTTAAGGAGTGAGGTAACGTGGGCAGTTTTAAAAACAGCAGGAACATGGCCACAGGTTAGGTAGGTGTTAATAATGGAGGACAGATAGGGAAGAAGATCACCAGATATAGACTGGAGGACTGCTGAAGGAATGGGGTCCAGTGGACAGGTGGTTGCACGATAGTGTGTCACAAGTTGGAGCACATCTGTGACCTCCAGAGTCTTGAAGGACGACAGTGTAGGGGTCGGTTCGTTATGGAGGATATGGGGTGTCACCGGATGCATGAAGGAGTTATGGATCATGGCCACCTTCCCCTCAATGTGGATCAGGAAGTCACCTGCAGAGAGAGAGGAGGGTGAAGGGGGTGGAGGAGGGATAAGCAGGGAAGAGAAGGTGGAAAAGAGTTTACGTGGATTAGACACACATGCATTCATTTTAGACTGGAAAAATGAAGTCTTACCGATGTGGTTGCAGATGTAAAGGCTGCCAGCAGAGTGTGATAGTAGGCCAGGTCGGGGATCTGGATTTCCTCCACTTTCTCCAGCAACTCGCGGCATGGTTCTGTTGGATCTGAGAGAATCCATCAGCCACGGGCAGCGGGGTGATGGTCGAGCTGGTTTGGAGACTGAGAGAGGCAGGAGTTAAACGTGGAGGTGGCAACATCGACAGGCATATTAGCAAAGGAAGCAGAAGGAGGAAGTGCAGAGAGAGCAGAAGTAGTGAGAGAGGAGTTCGAGAGGGTGCAGAGATTTCTCCTGAACCTTACAGTAGGTGGGTTGTTAGCGGAGTTGAGGGAGAATGGGCACGAGAGAGTGAATGAAATAAAGAAATGGTCCGATACATAGAGCGGAGTCCCCGTGAGTTCAGACGTGGCGCAGCTCCTGGTGAGTACAAGGTCTAATTGGGTACCATCCTTGTGGGTGGCAGGCGATGAGGACTGAGTGAGGGCTAAGGACTGGAGGAGTGAGGCGGATAGCTGTGGACTGGATAGCTGTGGACTTTCTGGTTTGAGGTTGAAGTAACCCAGTAGGATTACAGGGTTCCATCCTCAGCTCAGGAGAGTGTCCAGTTCATCCAGGAAAGCGCCAAGCAGACCTGGAGGGTGATAGTGAACAACAATGTTAAGTATAGATGGGTGAGATACAGTGACTGCATGAAACTCAATGGAGGAGATATTCAGTGGGAATAGTGAATTTTCAGGATGTGGAAATGAGCAAACCAGTACCCCCACCTCTGCCAGAGGCCCTGGGGGTGTGGGAGACGGAGTAGCCAGCAGACAGAGCAGCTGGTGTGGCTGTGTTATCAGGGGTGATCCAGGTCTCAGTGTGCTGTATTACAGCAGCCTCTTCTTTAGCTTATACACTATTTCCTAATTTCTCAATTGCACTCACAATGCATTTTGGCGTCATGGTTTTTGGCAGCCCTGCTTGTATTCTGCGGTCATTTTCTCGTTGGACGCCGTAAGGTCACTCCATCTGATTTTCCGTCCTCTGTTCCGGTAATTTATTTTCGCACTGCAATTATCCTTTGCACCTGTGTTTTTTTTCAAAAATAACCTGGAGGCCTGAGGCCCAGTATTGACTATCGGAGGTTAAATTACATCACTGTCAAGAACAGGTACCCTCTCCCTTTGATGAACTCCACATTTGAGCACCTGCAGGGGGTGCCGATTTTTACGAAACTCAATCTTCATAACGCTTACAACCTGGTGCATGTGTGCAAGGGCGACAATTAGAAGATGTCGTTTAACACCCACCACGTGCACTATGAGTGATACCGTTCGGTCTCACTAGCGCCCCCTCTGTTTTCCAGGTGCTAGTGAACAACGTTCTTAGAGAGATGCTGGAGAGGTTCGTTTTCATGTACCTGGATGATATTTAAATTTTCTCTCCTGATCTCTCATCTCACGTTGTTCATGTTAGGCTGATGGTGGACCGCGTTTTTAGGATACACGGCATTCCCCTGGACGTGGTTTCTGATTGCGGCCCTCAATTCATCCTATTTTCACCCAGAGACCAATGGACAGACAGAGCGTACCAATCAGACATTGGAGAGTACCCTTCGCCATCCTACTTGGGTCGCCATCTTACTTAGGCTGAATATGCCCATAACACTACGTAATGCCTCCACAGGGCTCTCTCCTTTCGAGGCTCATCTGGGGTATCTACCTCCTCTATTTCCTCAGTTAGAGAAGGAGGTAGAGGTGCCTTCCGCAGGGGCGTTCATGCGGAGATGCCGCTCCGTCTGGAGGCGTGTGCGCGCTTCTCTCCTGTGTGCCACCGCAAAACAAACAAAAAAAAAGTTGCGCCCAACAGATGCCGTCGCCTGGCCCCCTCTTACCATGTGGGGCAATGAGTGTGGCTCTCCACACGGAATCTACCCTTACGAGTGGAATCCCGCAAACTTGCGACCTCAGTTTGTGAGTCCCTTTAACTCACTCAGTGCCATGGAATTCTGGAACACTGTGCCCCTTGAGTGCCAAGCCAATATGGCCGCCCAACATTCTAAATGCTCAAATTAAGTTTTTGACTCTGCAAACGTACAATAAAACACTTCTTATGGTTTCTAACTTCAGATATGAGTCTAAATATGTTTGTAAGACTTACACCTGCAAGAGGACACACACTATAAATGACTTTAAATAATATTACTGGCCAGCTGATTCACAACAAAGACTGTTGATGGTAAACTGTGACTTGAAAAATGAAAACCTGAGATCAAATATCAGTTTAAACATGTATTTTCAATTTAGAAAAGGGAAATAAATTACCATAAATAGATACATTCTATTGATAAAATGGAAAACAGATTCACATAAGTAAAAATTTATAAAATTTCATACAGTCATACCATATGCTGTAAATAGATGAAGTGAATAAATAAGTAATCAAATAACACGAACAACAACAACAAATCATACATCAAAGGAGCTGAAATTATTCTGTCAGCATTATATTCTGTAACACTGTATAATTATTACAGTGAACAGTAAGCATTTCATCACTCTGTACATATGTATATGACAAATAAAACCTGCATGTAATAACAAGCCCAGGTGTGAATGACTGGGATATAGAACATGAACTGATTGAGTAAAAAACAATGAACAGTAAAAGGTGATAACAACAACAAGAGCAACAAGCTTAAAACCTTCTGCAAAAAAATTCTGTTAAATATTTAAATCCCCCTACCCCACCCCACCCACTCTCTCCCTCTCTCTCACTCATGGACATCTATTTGTACACAAGCTTTGTGTGGTACATCTCAAAACATGCCGCAGGACACAGAGTGGGCTTGTCTGGGCACGTTTTGCAGCGAAAACTCGACTGCTTCCTCTGGTATTTCCCACCATCTGGTGTTCGCTTCCTTGTGGAGCACACCTTACAGCCCCGCTTTTCATTAACCTCCAAGAAGTGCCTGCCAAGGAGACGGCTCGGAACCGTCTCAATCCTCACAGCTGGTACCAGTCCTTGTGACCAAGTGCGCCGCCGCATAAGCCCCTGGGAGACTCTCTCTGAACTCGGATGCCTGCAAGGTGTTCCCACTCTCCTTGAATAAGATGTAGGCGTTGACTAATGCAACCTCCTTCACGTGGTGGTAATACCGCTAGTACCACTTCCTGCTGCGATGTTTAAATTCATAGTAGCTGCAGAGCTGGTCAGCCCGGTCTACACCACCCATGTATCTGTGCAAGAGAAGGGACGGACAAAAATGTATTCTATATTTTAGACAAAGTATCTATCCTTGATAATATAAATAAAAAAAGAGCAACATTGCTGAAGCATTTTTGTGTGTCTCCATTGAATTGTTTTTATACGTGAGCACAAAATAGGCTATTGTACAAAATTGATTTATATTGCAGAAAAGTAATGTACTTTACTTTATAATGCATAGGCTACACACATACCTGTTGTATTCCTCGACACAAAGTGGCTTCTGGATGTTCCTGAAACCGGTGGGGCCCTTGCAGCGCACGCGTTTGCAGATGACAGTTGTGTCATGCTCTGCAGTCAAGTTAAGTAAAATTAAGTTTATTAGTATAGCACAATTAATGACACAGCACTTCAAAGTGTTTTACAGAATAAGGGAAATAAAATATATTTAGTCAGTGATTCTTGAGAATTTGGCTAAAACATGTCCCACTACTAAAAGTGCTATTCTGTTGAAAATGAATATGATTTTCATTAATAACTTATATCAGGGTTGCTCATCTAAGTGTATTTTGCACAAATGTAACATTTTTTCATATGTTTGTTTTTAATTTAATGATTTATATGATTATACGATAGCCCAGTACCCACAAAATCAGCTGTCCCCACACAAGAGGTTATCATTTCAATTTGATAAAAAACAATGAAAAACTCTTTTAAAATGAATAATATATATGCCAGATGAAAGAGTAGAGTGGAAAGTCACTTTAAAACTAAACAAAGTGAATTTTCAACAATATTTACTCCTATTTTGTAATTGTTCAAAATGTGTCCCACGTTTTTGTCAACACCGTCAGATCTCTATAAAAAAGCAATAAAATCAGGGAAACACATGGGCAACTATGTTCCTGAGGACCCCCTTTCCTCCCCCCACTTCAGCTACATGCGGCAAGGTGTCAGAAGTTCCTGTAAGTTTGCTATTTTTAAAAAAAATCTTACATATTTCTTGATGTTGTTACTGTGACAACCATGATGTGTCAACACCGTCTCTTTTGTATAGAAAGAATTATTTAAAATTAAGACATAAAAGTATGAGTTTTAAGTAGAGGCTAGGGATAGCTAGCAACAGACAGAAAACAAGATGCCTCCTGTATACAGTGCATGCATGCCATGTAAAAAAGTGTGTTTTTGTCAACACCGTCAGATGTCAACACCGTCAGATTTTCTGTCTGACGGTGTTGACAAAAACCTGTAAATCATATTCAAGCCACCTCAATGGAGGCTTGAATATAATTTATGATCACAATAAATACTAGTATGGCTTGTAATGTTTCACTATTTATTTTTAATTACGTAATTCCCCATTTATTTTTCCCACATGAAGGCCTACAATATTTCCTTGCTATATGTATCCCCAATGACTACAACCATAAATGTATTTACTTGCACCATTTCAATTCATTTTATAAAATTTCACCACATTAACAGTTAAATTCATAGTAATTTTGCACAATTTCATAGTAATTCCATTAAATACTCTTTTCACACTGGCATGTACTACACAAAAGAAGAGAAAGCAGCATTTTGTACAGTATCAGAATCCAAGCGACAGGATGCCTCTGCCATTTGGACTCACATGGAACCAGTCCTCAGAGATATTCGCTTGAAATTCCCAAAAGTTGATACCATTCACTTTTGGTCAGATGGCCCCAGCAAGCAGTACAAAAACAAGAAGAACTTCTCTCTTCTCTGCTAAGTCCCTCCAACACTAGGTTTCCAGAGAACAACCTGGAACTACTTCCCCACTTCACATGGGAAGGGAGCTCCAGATGGCGTTGGGGGAACTGTGAAAAGGACTGCAGACAGCCTTGTACTACGGGGGAATGACATTGTGGATGGTAAGATCTTCCATGAGATGGTTGGGAGAAGCCTTTGCAGTACTCAGCTCTATCATATTGCTGAAGGTGACATGCAGACATATGATGCACTCCTTTCTCAAACACTAAAACCTGTACCAGGAACAAGGAAAATCCATCAGGTCACACCTTATGGAAACGGCATCCATTGCAGATCATTGTCATGTTTCTGCATTGAGCCACAGATGTGCCAGTGCTTTAGCCCAACAACATGCCAGTTGAGTGTTAACACAAATGCCAGGGTACAGGCTGAGGAGAATGATGGCCCTATCACAATGGGAAATGAAAGAGGGCCTTTGGCAATGCTGATGGAAGAAATGGGGCAGGAACCCCAGAGGGGTCCTGATGGGACTACAACAGATATATCTGCTGGTGTCATTAAGTCTGGAGATTGGCTTGCAGTCATCTATGACCAAAACTGGTGGTTGGCAAAGGCTGTCACTGTGGATGCTCATCATCAAGATGTTCAAGTGGAGTTTTTCCACCCTCATGGCCCCAACACGCGCTTCCATCCAAAAGCAGGTGGAAAGGATACATGCTTTGTACCAGTTGAAGATGTTCTCGTCAAACTGATGGAGCCATCATCACCTGGTCGTGCAAGCAGGACAAGGGAGATCTACCACCTGTCTGCTGAAGTCATGGACTTCATAGAGGAGGAGCATATTAACCGTCTACTTCCCAATAAAAAAGACTGAACGCTTTCGTTCAACCCCAGAAATGGGATGGATTTTTTGTTTGTTCCTGGTGTGTTTTCTGATGTTCAGAAATTAAACTTGGTCATTCAGTCTTTTGTTATTCTAGAATTCTTCTAATCTTTTAGATACGTTTACAGAAGAATATATTTACAGAAGGATAAAATGTTATTTGTTAACAGAATGGCATTTGTTTTATAAAATTGTTCAATACAGTTGTTAAAGAAGCATTGCCTTGAGTTTTTATTTATATAGCCTTCATTTAGATAGGTAATCTCATTGAGATACTGGGTCTCATTCTCAAGTGAGACAAACAGCAGCAGTATAACACAAAGACCAATTTTAATTGTGAAGCCTACATATGTGTAGTGGGCAGTATCATTAGGTGTCAAATGTGGTAAAAAGTTGGAAATATTTGTTGTAATTAGGCCATTGTCACCAACGTCAGATTTCTGTCAACACCGTCAGATTTCTGTCAACACCGTCAGATGGAACGTTATTTGTTTTAAATGAATATGCTTAGAATCTGTTCCTCCAATGCAGTTGATTTATTAAAGTAAGATGTGTCTTTACAATGAAGACTGTGTTTTGGATGTCCAAAATTGTTATTTCATATATTTAATGCTAATGATAAAAGTTGCATGATGTAAGAGTTTTTGAAGGATGAGACATGAAACAGTATAAAAAATGAACAAATGTGAATATTCAACATTTAACAGCATATATGTGTACCTATAGTGTAGACACAATGATTAAAAAGCTCCAAATCTATATAAGACTAAACAAATAGGAATAATTAGCTTTGTATTGTGTCTGACGGTGTTGAAAAAAACTAAGCAATGACAGGGAAAAAAGTTGTTTTCTGAAAAAAATACAATATCAGGAGGTGGCCACAACATATTTCTGGATTGCTGAGACCTTGTTCTATCATCATATAAGTTTAGATTTCTTAATATTTAAAGTAAAAATAAAAAAATAAAAAACCTGTTTTAGCCAAATTCTCAAGAATCACTGAAGTAATGTTAGGGTTGGCTACAGAAACCCGGTAACAGTATGGCACTGGTTCCCATATGACCTGTATATAATATTACCAGACCGAATCGCGACGCACAGGAGCATTGCTGAACTCACAAGCGCGCTACAATTGCATGACGTTACCTAGCTAGCTAAAATTACCTCAGGTTAGCAAGCTAAGTAAAATTACCTCAGGTTAGCAAGCTAAGTAAAATTACCTCAGGTTAGCAAGCTAACTAAAATTACCTCAGGTTAGCAAGCTAAGTAAAATTACCTCAGGTTAGCAAGCTAACTAAAATTACCTCAGGTTAGCAAGCTAACTAACATCAGAAAGCACATTAGCTGAGGTAAATTTAAGTCACACATTTAGCTAGCTTGCAGTAAACAGTTGACTAACGTTACGTCTTTATAACGTTATTCAATATTTGCAATCGTTAACGTTATTAACCTGAGCATGTCGTTGTTTTGTCTATTATATAAACAGAGAGAAATTGTATAAACCTTACCTGTACAGAGGACTGTCACTGTACGAGCATCTCTGAAAGAGGCAGTGAGGAGCGGTGGATTGGTGAAGAAGATGGGGGTGTCACCAGGTTTCATTTTCATGTCCCTGAGTTTAGGGGGCATCCCTCGCCGGTTCGCTCTAACCGTGCCATAGGCGCCAGTGTTGTTTTCATACAACGACTTGTAAAGACCCGGCGATGTGTAAAAATTGTCTGTGTAGACAACATGTCCCTTTCCCAAGAGTCCTGCCTTTCCCATTAAATTTGCCACTACACTGTGCCCAATCCCTACCTCCCTATCAAACAAAAATGCCCCCCCGGTGTACACATCCCACAGATATGTGTAGTTTGTGCTGGCGTCTGTCAGCACAAAATTCTTCATGCCAAAACGATGGCGCTTGGTCAGGATGTACTGGCGGGAAAAAACACGTCCTCGAAAAGACACCATGGACTCGTCGATAGAGATGGCCTGACGGGGGTAATATTCACTGGCAAAGTTTTGGAGTACTGCAGTCAGCAAAGGCAGTATTTGGAGTACTGCAGTCAGCAAAGGACGTAAATAGAGGGTCGTAATTTGGATGCTGACGGTCGAGACGCAAACTATTGTCACTAAAGTGAAGGCAGCTGCTTATCAGCTGGTACCTGTTCCTTGACATTACTCGAGAGTAATTCGGTGTCCAGTTCAGGGAGTCGCTGTTACTGCTCCAGTAGTCAGATAACTTTGGCTTTTTGGTCATGCCCATGCTGATCTGAATTGACAAAAAAATGGTAATCTCCTACTCATCCACGGGCTTCCAATTTTGCAACCGCGCATGTGGGCCGAATTCGGTGATGGCACAGATTGCGTCCACATATCTGTTGGTCTCAGTCACCATTAATTGGATTACCTCTGGGGAAAAAAGGGCAAAAAAAAAATCCAGGGGCTCTCTGCTTGCCCAGACCCTCTGAGGGCCTGGCCGCGGGGTATCAGCAAACACCCTCCTCTCAGTCTGCCTCTCACCAGCAGGTACACGGCGCCACTCCCCTCCGCCACTCCCCTCACACTCCCTCTCCTCCGCCCTCCTCTCACACTCCCTCTCCTCATCTTCTCTCTCCTCAAAAAATCCCCCTCAACCTCCTCCTCTGTAAATCCCAAAAACTCCTCATCTTCCTCTCCACTATCGCTATCCCAGTTAAAAATCCCAGGGATTTCAATATCCATGTCAATAAGAGCTCGGACAACTTTGCAATCGACTTTCTCAATGTTACGGAATCGTTTAATTTCACCCAACACGTCTCTGGTCCCACTCACAGCAAAGGCAACACACTAGATTTGGTTTTCACTTTCGGGTTAAATGTCAATGATGTGTGTACCGAGGAGTTGCTGGTGACTGATCACAAATGCGTTATGTTTAACCTGTCTTTTGATAATGATTTTGTGCCAGAAAAGCAAACCAAAAGCTCTCGCATTGTTAACAGTTTAGCTGTAGAAAGTTTCACTGCTAGCTTTGATAGCAATGTTTTGATGTCCAATAATGATGACGTAGATGGTTTGGTTTACGTTTTTAACACGCACTGTGCAGCCATTTTAGATGTCGTAGCTCCCCTAGTAACTCGCTCTGCCCGTCCTGTAAATTCCTCCCCCTGGTTAAACGGTGATATCCGAGGGCTTAGACGTTTATGTCGCAAAACGGAGAGGCTGTGGAAATCCACTAACCTCCAAGTCCATCGTATTCACCTCAAAGAGCTGATTTGTAATTTTAATGATATGGTTAAAAGCGCTAGAGCTGCCTATTTTAACAATATTATTTCATCCAGCAAAAACAATCCCAAAGTGTTATTTAACACCATCAGCACTATTGTCAGCCCCCCTCTTCCCCCTGTTCCAGTGTTCTCAAATGAAGACTGCAATCGTTTTCTTTTGTTTTTTGTAAATAAGGTTGCGAATGTTAGGGCAAGCATCACCCCCTCCCCCTCCTCCTTCCTCCTCTGTCCAGTCATCCAGTCATCACTGTGCAGTTTCTCGTCCATCTCCCTGATGGACCTTTTAGACATAGTTAGCTCTATGAAGACCTCCTCGAGCCCCCTAGATATTCTCCCCACCTCCATGCTTAAGGAAGCTATTAACTCGGTAGGCCCTAGTATAGTCACTATCATTAATAAGTCCCTAGTCTCTGGCTCTGTCCCATCCTTCTTTAAGCAGGCGGTCGTCCAGCCCCTCCTTAAAAAGCCTAATTTGGACCCCTCCACTCTTAAAAATTACAGACCCATCTCCAAGCTGCCTTTTATTTCAAAGGTTTTAGAGAAAGTTGTGGCCAACCAGCTCACTACCCATCTGTCAAACCACAATCTCGCCGATAAATTTCAATCTGGCTTCCGCAAAAAACACTCCACTGAAACTGCCCTCCTCAGAGTCTCAAATGACCTCATGATGTCAGCTGACAAAGGCGAATGTTCCATTCTTGTCCTGTTAGACCTCAGCGCAGCTTTCGATACGGTCGATCACGGCATCTTGTTGGACAGACTCAGAGAGTGGGCAGGGATATCTGGGAGCGCCCTAAACTGGTGTGCCTCCTACCTTAGGGACAGAAGCTTCTCCGTGGCCGTGGGCCCTTTTAAATCTGACCCCTCTGCCCTTTCGTGCGGCGTGCCCCAAGGTTCTGTCCTCGCCCCATCATTCTTCACTCTTTATATGCTCCCCCTGGCTCTCCTCATTGGTAAATTCTCCGGCATTTCCTACCACTGTTACGCTGACGACATCCAGCTGTACTGCTCTTTTAAACCGGACAAGTTGGAGACACTCACAGTCCTACTGGAGTGTCTCTCTGCCATTGAAAATTGGATGAGTTCCAATTTTCTGCAATTAAATTCCGCAAAGTCGGAGGTCCTGATTATTGCCGCCGACCATATAGCAGCTAGGGTGTCCACGCACTTGGGCACTTTTAAGGAAAATGTACGCACCCACCTGAGAAACCTGGGCGTCATTTTTGACCAAGCCATGCACCTGGACAAGCACGTCAAATCCCGCACCCGCACCTGTTTCTTTCACCTCAGAAACATTGCAAAACTCCGGTCCATCATATCTCACTCTGAATTGGAAATGTCCGTTCACGCCTTTATTTCATCAAGACTAGATTACTGCAACTCTCTGTTTACCTGCCTCAGTAAATCATCGGTCAACCAACTCCAATTAGTCCAAAATGCTGCCGCTAGACTGCTCACCAGGTCTAAAAAATCATGCCACATCACCCCCATCCTTGCTGCACTGCACTGGCTCCCTGTAAACCTCAGAATTCATTTCAAAATCCTGGTCTTCACCCACAGAGCCCTCCACGGTCACGCCCCCTCCTACTTATCTGACCTCATCCTCCCGTACTCATCCAGCCGGTCACTGCGATCAAATAATCAAGATCTCCTGATGGTCCCCAGGACCAGACTCATTACCAAAGGGGACCGAGCCTTTGGGGTGGCATCCCCAAGGCTCTGGAATGCCCTCCCCCTGGCCCTGCGAGCCGCCCCTTCTGAAAGTTATTTTAAGCAGCAGCTTAAGACTCACCTGTACCGGCAGGCTTTTGGCCATTTATAGTCATCCATTGTGTTTTTCCCTGTCGTATTTGTTGTTTTACTGTGTTTTTATCTTGCTGAGTTTTTTCTTTTTATCCCTTACTTTATTGTATTTTATTACACTGTATTGTATGGCATTTTACTGTTGTAAAGCACTCTGTGCACTCGTGCTGTGAAGGGTGCTATATAAATAAAGCTTTACTTACTTACTTAAAAACAAATACGCTCTCGTCACCGTTCGCCATTCTGATATCGCCTCTCGCTACACTTTTTTCAAGTTGTCAGCTCGTATTTATAACTACACAAAAAGACCGCCAATGTTACATAGTAATTGTTTTAACCAATAAGATCGTCCATCTATTACTGCTGACTAATATTTGCCCAGTAACAACATGTATTTGTTGTATTTAACTTATTTAATTGGCTAAAAAAAAAGAGTATGTAAAATACGAGTTCAGGGCGCCTTAAGGCGCCCCTGGCACTCAGGAACGTTCGTAGTTGGGGCGCTTTAAAGCGCCTCTGGCACTGCGTGAGTTAAGATAATCTGGAGGATCTACCCTGTTACGGTGCGTCTTCAGGTACCACACGCTATGCGCATCCATCCTACCTTCCATGCCTTTCAGTTGAAACCGGTGCTGGTGAGCACTCTCGCTCCGCCTGACAAACTACCACCTCCCCCCCGGCTCTTGGAGGGAGGCCCGGTTTATACCGTTCGGTACATTCTGGCTGAGAGACGTGTCAGTAGGGGTTTCCCATTTTTGGTAGACTGGGAGGGCTATGGGCCTGAGGAATGCTGCTGGGTCCCCTCCAGGAACATCTGGGTCCCCTCCAGGAACATCTTGGACCCCACGCTTCTTAAGGACTTCCGCAGTAACAAGGCTGAGGGATCGTCTGGGGTTGTCCCTTAGAGGGGGGTCCTGTAATGGTTTTTGGCAGCCCTGCTTTTATTCTGCTGTCGTTTTTCTCGTTTGACGCCGTTAGGTCACTCAATCGGATTTTCCGTTCTCCGTTCCGGTGATTTCTTTCCGCACTGCAATTATCCCTCGCACCTGTGTTTGGTTTCCTTCTGCTTTATATAGCTCAGTGTTTCTGTCTTCCGGCGCTTTCGCCTTGTCAATTGTTGTTGACTTGAAGCCGGTAAAGGTATAGGATCATTGGCGACCACTTCTCTTGAATCTTTTCAAGATATGTGGAACTTGCCTTAGTTGCTCTTGAGCTCTTAGTTTCATAGGTGTATCTCGTTTGCACTTAGTTTCCCCGTATTGGGTTTTTACAGTTCTCTCTGAGACAGTTCCTTTGTTCCTATTTGTTTTAGTTGCTTCTTGTTTCCGCTCTCTCTAGTTGAGAGTGAGAAGTAACTATTTCCTTTCCTGTTTCCCTTTGTTTTCACTCATGTTTCAAGTTTATTTGCCCGCTTATCTAGGGTTGACTTTCTTTGGCGTTCGCTGGGACTTTATTGTCCCATCTTTATTTTCATACTAGTCTCTGCATTTATTTGTGGTTATTTCCTTAGCAGGAATAACTTTTTGATTCTCTCTCAGTCACGTCTGGTCTTCTACCCCAACTCCACCCTCACACACTGCTTGCAGGGCTCACACAGGTGAAGCTAGTTTAAATTAGCAACACAAAAGGCCGGTAGTTGGGCTAATTTCACAAAGCAAGTTAGCAACTGACCGCTAATACTTCAATTTACTTAAGCTACACAGTGACTACACTACAAATACACTGCTGAAACCGAATGAAAATATGATACTTAGCAGATAATCAACAACGTCGTGTAGATGCACTCTGAAGTAGCGGCAGTATAGTATAATGGTTAAGGGACTGAACTTGTAACCGAAAGGTTGCAGGTTTGATTCCCAGGTAGGACACTGCCGTTGTACCCTTGAGCAAGGTACTTAATCTGAATTGCTTCAGTATATATCCAGCTGTATTAATTGGATAAATGTAATAAAATGCTTGAAGTTGTGTAAGTCGCTCTGGATAAGAGCATCTGCTAAATACATGTAATGTAATGTAAAGTAGGAGTGGCAAACACGCTACTTCACACAGGTGAAACTAGTTTAAATTATCAACACAAAAGATCGGTTAGCAACACAAAAGATCGGTAGTTGGCCTAATTCAATAATGACTGGGAGGATTTACCTGTTATGTATATCCTCTTATCTTTAGCTGATTAAATTACTACAAATTTTTTTTTCAAAATGCCGTGGATTATTTATTTAGGTCCTGTTCTGAAGATTTGGGGAAAACTATGATGAGGGTTTCATGTCTTTGTGTCACAATGAGATCAAAGCCAGTGAAGTGTGACCCGACAGTCTGCTGTTCACAGAATTCTGCTCTCGGAATATATGCCCTACTAAATTCAACCATGTGTAAAAAAACAATAGGTGATTTGCCAAGAAGAATACCTTATTCATAGTTCAGAAATTATGCTTTATACAAAGGTACATTTTTATTTGCTTGCATGCCTTTTGTTAAATTGGGTATACCAGCAAATATTTTTAATTGTAGTGTACAAGTATTTCAAATACTTTCAAAAAAATATTATAATCTGATTGTCTAAAGGGCCTGATTTAAGGTACAATGGGAGTGACAAAGAAAATATAATGTGTCTAATGAGCTAAAATTCATTATTAGTATCTTTCTGATCATACATTAATGAAAAACAGTATTTGCCCCTTTCTCTCACCAGACATTCATGATGGCGACACAGACTGTGGACCCTGGTGCTCCCAGTTTATTAATTGTCAGAATTTAATTTATCAATCATCAGATCTGAACAGTGTAACAGTCATCTTTAGTATACTGTTGTCGCTTGCAACCAGAAAGCCTTGCCCCTATTACTTTGTTAGCCATTGTCTTGATATACAGGTGATATATCATTATTTTCCCAAAATGTGTCCTATTTACATGCAATATAATTGGATCAGAATATTTATTAATGGGAAAGGAGTTTCCATGTAATGCTATCAATACTGCTGGCATGCAATTGAAGTTGGTGGTAAGGGTTTCAGAGAGAGGTTGTTTTAACTAGTTTATGCCCAGATTAAAAAATATATAAATGATACATTAATTTGGGTATATGGTAGAAATTATTTCTTACTGAGTAACATAACACATACTGCAGTATTCAAAGGATTTTCACTTGCTTTTGTTCAGTAGAGCAACCATACACTTGCAATTAAACCAAGTATAATTACTGTCTTATGAATGGTTTAGAGTTGATTTTACAAAGACTACCTAATTTGTATAATGTAATCCAACTTTGGTTTAATTTCAAAAGCTTTCTTACAGAAGAATTACAACTACACTATCATTTAAGTGTCCTGGATTTACACCCCGCAATCAATCAACCCTCCCCAAAAAATACTGGACGGTTGAGTCTGACAGTGGTGAAATGAGCCCACATGGGAATGGCTCATTAAAGGGATGTAAACAGTAGTGCGAGTTTTGCATAGAGCTCTGATAGGCTAGTACACAGAATGGATTTATGGTGTCACTCAGCCCAGAGGAAGGACTAATGAGGGAGAGATAGCGAGCAACCATCGGTGTGGGGCAAGTCTGTGCTCCATCCATCTAACTAAGAGCTAACTTACACTGGTTTGAGTGAGAGGCGGGGAGGGGAGGAGTGGGAAGGAGGCTTCCCTCATTACATGTGTCTCGGGAGCTTTCTTTAATATTCTAATAAATAACAACATCAGCCAACAAGAAATTAATTAATAGTATCATTAATGATGAGACCCGGTCTTGTAGTTATAGGACAGATATTAAATTGAACCACTGTGGAGGAAATCTCCTGAGACGAGGGATTTTTCTTGCGGCAAGAAAGGCTTCTGAATGAGGCAGCCGTCCCTCCAATCCGGCAGCTCTCACAACAGGTTGAAAGTAATAAAAGAGGATTTTCCTGGCGATAGAGTTAAGCCCTGGAAAATCTGCTGGTGTATATCAGCGTAAAAGGCACTGCCAAATGTGATCCTTAATTAAACTTTAATCAAGATAATGGTGTTTGCAGTGGAAGCAGCTAAAAAATAGGTGCATGCAGCCATTGTCTTGAACTGGGGAACCTAATTGGTTTATACTGTCGTACTCTTAACCCCACTCACTCTTTCTCCATTCCCTCATTCACTTAATACTTTTGATTAAAAGCACTTTTGTACTTTTGTTTTTATGGCATTCTTATTTGTTTCCATATCTTTTTGTTTGAATTAGACAGGTAATGCAATGACTTGGAAAATACAGTGCAGTCCCACAGACAGATCATGAAATCACAGTTTGTAATGTAGGATCTGAACCAATTTAGAACTGTGCCAGAGAGGAAGTATCTTGTGGTCTACAGTGTAGAAAGTTGAACTAAGAAGCACCAAGATCAAGAGTCTTGTTAAATCAAGATTGACTCCAAAGTCAATTAGGACCTTGACCAGTGCTGCCTCTGTGCTATATATAGCATGTAAACTGAATGGGAACTTCTCGGAAAGAGTTTTAGTATTTAAAAACTCAATCAACTGCATACAAACAAGTTTCTCAAGTATTTTGCCAAGAAACGTTAAGTTGGAAATGGGTCTATAATTGCCAAGAATAGAAGAGTCTACGTTACATTGTGGACTTCTCTATTCTTGGTAATTATAGGATATTAGCAAGGCCACACACTGTCTATGCAAAGAATATGAGAATACTAGCATTACAGTGGGATTTTTCTCTTTTTGCGACCACCATCTCAATCAACTAGAAACTCGCCCACACTGAAATGAGTTTGGTCAAAATGAATTTACCAGACACATCCCTTGAACATGTGAAGGAGGCGTCTCCACTGGATTTTATCCCAACTTCCAAAAACTTTTCAAGTTGGCGCTGACATTGCTGGTGGGTACCGCAGCGAGAGGTCATTCTCCGCGATGCGCCGTGTAAGGAATTGTCTGAGATCAACAATGGGTCAAGAAAGACTGTCTTCTCTGAGTCTGCTGCACATTGAGAGTGACATCACCAAAACAATAAAGACTGAGGATATCGTCGATGCATACGATGCCAGATCCAAGCGTAAGATTTTGCTGCATTAGGTAAGACAGTGGTTATTATGTATTATTCATGTTGGCTGCCATGCCGATAAAAAAAACAAATCACGCATATCTGCTTGCAGTGGAGTCGCTTAAATAATTAACCTTTTCGCACGTAAGTTCCAAAATATTTTCAACAGCCCCAAAGCGTGAGTTTTTTTTCTGTGTGCAACAGCTGTTCTAGAATTCGACTGTTACGTCACAGCAGTAGCCTTCGCACGGTTGGGAGTTAGCTAATATTAGCACACACGCATACATACATATACATAGCCTACACTATATATATATATATATATATATATATATAACAACACTAGATGACTCTCAGTATGTGTCAGGCGACAAGGGACAGTCATCATCTGACTCCGAAGCTAACTGCACTGTCTTTCATTTGCATCAATAAAAATATCTGTCAGCTAATTGTGTGGTGAAAATGTTTTTATTTTAAATATTTTTCGCATGTTTTTAAATAGTTGTTATAAATGGCGTGTTCCGATTCAAGCAACCATTGCAATGGACACCCATGATGTTGGTAAAGTACATTTTTGAAGGTTGTACGTTACTGCTTACCATATGCTATGAGATGCTATTTATCTCTTATAAAGCTAATAACACGGGCGCAGCCATACAACGTCATCTCTGGTCCAACAAAAGATGATAACGTGACAAGATAACTCACTTCCAGGTTAACTTGGTTGAGAATTGATATGGTTACAGTTGGGTGCAAGTGGAGCATCTCTTCATCATGCATCATCTTTGGTTGAATGCGGAAGAACAAAATGGCAGCGCCGCAAACCAATATTAGCTTACTGCCGGATTTTTTTCGAAAATGCGTTTTTCGAGTATTTCGTCAATTATTTTGATCACGGATGAGTTTACCCGTGATGTAAAACATTGTAAAGTGTAATCGCTATATCACAATCGCTTGTGTATATTATATTTTCTGTCAGCCCGTAGTTAGCTCATTTTGACAGCTTGGTTAGCAATGACGTTAGCGAACTGTAGCTAAATCAACGTTATAGGCTAGGGGGTATTTGCTGCTTACATTACTTCTGTGAAAGTGTGAACGTCTGCATAAACAAACAAATAAATGTAAATGTTGTAAAGATGTTTATTTGGTACAACGTTTTTGTGGAACAGTGTGTTTAGTCCTAGGGTTAAGAACGAGGGTTAGCCCACAGGCCTATTGTTGCGTCATTCGTAAATAGACGTTCTAATCTTGTGTTCTAATCACACCGGTGTGACCGTACGCTTCAGGGACCACTTTAGCGCTGTAACACCGGTGTGACCGTACGCGTCAAAGGGTTAAGCCTATCAATATGACGTGAGAATGTGATCGTATCTAAATAGCTCACATTTTCTGCAGTGTTATTTTGTATGGGGTGTGAACGTTGTACTGTAAAAATAAAAACTGGTAACGTATCTGTGTGTGTGTGTGTGTGTAGCTGTGTAGCCTGACTTACCCTGCAGTTGGTTCACCCTCCACCTATGACACACATGTGTAATTCGGTAGAAAGTAGTTCCAAATCAAACAGTGCAGTACAAAGCATGTGGAGTTTCGTGAGCAACCGGGTCATTATATTTGGAAAGAGACGTTGCAGTTTACCGAATGTGTGTTTTTTTGCTCTCAAAGCGCCACAAACAATTGCCCCTTTGAGGTTCATGTATTCATGTATTAGAGTGAGCAGCAGCAAACACCTAGAAATATTGTCAAATCACACAGAAACTATCCGGATGGATAGATAACACCCCGGGTAATGTGTTTTAGGGTGAACTGCCCCTTTAATGTTTCTCTTATAAACTCCTCAAAAACAATTCGGAAACGTTATTTCGGTCGATTATTCCTCCCCTTTAATAATACCAATTGGTATTGTATTTTATATCGTTGGAAAGCCTGATTAGTCACCTTTACAACGAGGTACAACTTGTAAGGATCATGCATTCGTGGAATGAGCAACACAGCTAACCGTGTGGGTAGCGGCCCAAAAAAATGTGCCAAAATCCCCTGCAATATTCTTCTGTTGGTATTCACTCTCGTTTTGAGCTTCAAGTGCTGGCAGGTGTATGCCAGTGGGATGGAATGGGATGCCATCCCACAGCAGTGTGTGACCAGGCTGGTGACCAGCATGAGGAGGAGGTGCCAAGCTGTTGTGGCTGCGTATGGATCTTCCACACGCTACTGAGGTCCCTGACAGTGTAAAATGAATAAAGTGTAAAAATGGCCAATATGTGTTGTTTTTTCCTTATTACTGTGGGAGAGTGCAATCATCCAGTCCACCAAGCAACTCAAAACGAGAGTGAATACCAACAGAAGAATATTGCAGGGGATTTTGGCACATTTTTTTGGGCCGCTACCCACACGGTTAGCTGTGTTGCTCATTCCACGAATGCATGATCCTTACAAGTTGTACCTCGTTGTAAAGGTGACTAATCAGGCTTTCCAACGATATAAAATACAATACCAATTGGTATTATTAAAGGGGAGGAATAATCGACCGAAATAACGTTTCCGAACTTTTTTTTAAATTTTTTTTAAATTTGTTTCTGATTTTTCCCTTTTTCTCCCAATTTAGTAGCCAATTGAACCCCCTATTCTAATTCAATTCCCCCCGTGTAGCAACCGCTAGAGAACCACCGCTGCACAACCCCGTCAATCGGTATATTTTTAGAGAGGGCGCTACGTCCTCTACAGGGCGCAGCTCCTGACCGTGACACGCCCTGGGTTCTACTGTGCGCAGCGGTTCTCTCCAAGCCCCTCCCCCCACCCGGAAGCGACCGCCAATTGTCGCTTCCACAGGGCACCGGCCACGCTCGGCTATGGCAGGACCGGGGCGCGAACCCCGATCCTCGGAGTACAACTGCGCTGACTCAAAGTCAGCGCTCTTTACCGCTGTACCACCGCGGCGGCCTTCCGAACTTTTTTTGAGGAGTTTATTATAAACTACAGCTTTAAGAAACCCCCCAAAAATCTGACGCAGGATTGTTAAAGAGTGTCACTGCTTGCAAAACACTAGCCTCTCTCAAGTTGCACTGCAGGGCAATAAAACAGCAGGGTGATAATTGCCCAAAGCATGTTTACAACCTTCATCTTGCCACAGTTACAGACAATAAAATGCACCATTTCTACATGCTAAGAAAAATCATGTTCCGATATAGGAATAATATATTTCAAAAGTTGTATAAACATTCAGTGCTTTTTCCCTTGCTTACTTTACGATGTACAGTACCCAATGTACTTTCGGTTTAGTAGACAACAATTTTTATTCCTGCAGAATCTTGGGTATAAACATATTTAAGGAACCAAATATCCAACCTGATTATGAAGGTATAACTCTTCTCTGAAGATTATTACATTTCAAAAACAAACATACTTTTGTACATATTTTTTTCATGTATATAAAATCATTAGGCTACATATTTTTTGTGCGCATTATGTATATACTGTATGTGATGATTCTGACATAAATGTCTTCTGTTGCAAATTTCTGATTGATACATTCAATTAAAACTTTAAGGCATAGTTGTGCATACTTTTTGAGATATTGACACTTAAATTAAAAAAAATTATAAAAAAGGGTAGTTCTCATACCTCTAATTCAGTTACTCCTCAGCAAGAGGTAGATTGATCCTTCTTGTCAGTCAGTTATCACATTACCCGTCCCCAGTAATCAAGGTAATTTGCCAGCAATTAAACACAGATGGTGACTGACAGCATTTTTACCACACCGCCATGTGCTGCTTACAGTGCACATATAATTTTTATATCTGTCATTCTGTGGTGATGCTTTGTGTAAACTTGTCCATCGGAAGAGATGCATCTTTCTGCATCGCTTTTCCAGCAATGCACTATTTGAATGATTTTATGCACTATAAAAAAAAATTGGCTCCCCTAACTTAAAAAGTTTAATTAAGTTAAGGATGTAAGTTTGTACAACTGGCATTGTTAGCGCCAAGTTCGTGGAACTTATTATGATTTTAGCCAACATGTACAGCTTGTTTTGTTAACTCAAAATTGTTATTGTATTTAACATGTTGCCCAAATGTTTAGTTTTCTCAAAAAGGCTGTGGAAAACATTACCTAATTTTTTTAAGTGAGGGGAGCCATATTTTTTTTACAGTGTGCCTCTGTCCCAGAACTGTCCAAGTGTCAGTGGAGTGCCTTTTGTAATAACTAGCTTAGAAGTACAGTACTCATCAAATCCTGGAATACAGCGGCAGTTTTATGCTCAGGCTTGAAGCTTTCTCCGTCACACTTTTGTGCCATGTTGTCAAATGGACAATGGTTGAAAATATTTTTGACTACTTCCAGGAATTTGCCAAAGTTTGCCACTCGCCCACTCGTAAGAGTCACAATGTGAGCATTACATGTTAAATTACCTGCATTTGGTATAAAAAGCCTTTGTGGGTTGTATGGTATGTTTTCAACATTATCTGAGAAAAATGCATGTTATATTTTTGAAAATAGTTCAGTAGGCATTCTTTGATGCTGACTGAGCTGTAACATAAGGTACGTAGCTACCATGCATCTGCGCTATCAGTTGACCAGCAGAGGTGTAAAATCCAGGGGTCAGAAAATAAAAGTCCTGGGGCCACATGTATAAAACTCTGAGTAAAAGAATGCGTAAAAGATTGCTCAGGGTGAAAGTCGGAAATCTGCTTAACAAAAAGTTTTGCATTTTCTACCTCTGCCTTTCTGTCCGGATGTCGCCATATCATACGGACTCCAAACATTGCGTAAGTATGGTGTCCATCGTGTGCAGAGGTACAGATTCTCACAGCACGTGTTATATTATACATCTGAATGTCTGCGTGGAAACTCGCTTACGCTGCTTTCTGAGGGCATTTTTGTCTTCAGCACTGTTTATACATGTGGCCCCAGCTATGCGTTTCCTCTATCCATGAACTCAGCCAGCTGATTTCACGAATTAGTTCTACCTCATGCCTATTTAAAATGCACATAAATTAAGTATTATCAACTTTTTCAAGTGGAATGTTTGCACTCAAAAAAATAAACTCCCTGATCAATTCTGTTTTTTTTTTCCACTGACAGAGAATTCCCTCTTATTGTTTATTTCAGACTGCAATTGAAGTTATTTTTTTTGTCTTCAAAGGGCACTGTTGTACCCAGTGAATCAAATACTTTTTTGTTTGACGACCCATCCATGTCACATATCCCCGTCTCATCAAATGTATTACATCAATGAATTGCCATCAGTCACAATTGATCACTGATGATAAAATAAGTCAGGTGATTGCAACAATCCAATACCGTTACCTCATGGGAATATGGATGGTAATGCAAGTTTATATCATTTTTTACAATATTAGTTTGCATCCAATTGTTTTGCAATTGCCAATATATTATACTGAGAAATAAATCATAATGGGGTCAGTCTGTAATGTGGAAATTTTCATATTTTGTTAAAATATTGTGCATTTGTAAATTCTACTTAAATGTGAATATGCATAATACTGGTGTTTAAAATCTTTGTTTTAAAATTATTTTGTTGTTCAAACGGGTTATGCAAATGCACTGTACCCCGTACCCCCCTTGTAGAATTATATGCATTAATTTCTAACCATATCCTGAAACATGGGCAATTTCTTCATAATAAAAAGTGGATTAACATGTATCACAAGACAGCACCACCAGCTGTCACTGAGAAATGAGACCACCCTGTTCAATACTACTGATGAAAAAAAATATTTAATTGCCATGGGAATAAAGGGAATAAGCTTTTTGTGTGGGGGGGGGGGGGGGGGTAGCCTGAAAAATACCACCATCATACACCCATGACTTGTATTGGTTTATTTGCACCTGTTGAATCCCTGTATACCTGGTCTCACCATTAAATAGGCCTCAGTTGTCCTTTGGGGATCCATTTTGACAGTTCAATCAGTCCAAACCTGAATTCTAAGATAGTTTTATGATGGTTTAAAGACATATTCCTGTATTATGCATCAATTTGCACATACTTCAGATAAGGGGCTAATGGCTAGTCAATTGCTAGTAAGTATGGTGCATTGAATTATAAGCAATAATTCAATAGTGAGAGAAATATGGGTAACACTTTACTTGAACCCTGCGACATAAGGCTGACATAACACTGTCATACACATAACATTGCAGCTGTCATAACATGACATAACAGCTGATGTCGGTTTATGTCAAATGACATAACACTTTCATCACTTTTCTCCGTAAATGTTATGACAGCTGTTATGCCACTTGTTGCAAAAAAAATGACAACTTAATTAAAAATGACAGGGAATTCATGACACTGTCATAAGCATAAGAAAATAACATACATAAACGGTCTTGACAGTTTATGGCAAATAGTGTAATAGTGTCATGATCCACGAAGCTGTAGGAGCCATAACATGTTATAACACATGTTGACATGACAGCGTATGCTGCTTGCCATATTAAGCAAATTTTGCTAATTGAGGGCCAACCAGAACAACCTGCTTGACCCCCATCAGTCCGGCTTCAGAACCGGACATTCCACAGAAACTGCTCTCCTGGCCGTGACTGAGGTACTCTCCACTGCTAGAGCCTCATCGCTCTCCTCTGTCCTGATTGTACCTGACCTGTCTGCAGCGTTCGACACGGTCAACCACAAACTCCTGATCTCCACTGTTATGTTCTGAGTCTGTCTGTTTTGTATTTTCATTTTCATTCAGTTATTTGTTTCTGATTATTTGTGGTTTCACTGTCCTGTGTTTTGTATTTCTGTCACTCCCTGTCTTCGTCACAACTTTCGGGAGTCTGTGGGGATTTCGGGTTTCTCTGTATTTCCTCTCATTCCTTCCTTCTTACTAAATTATTTAATTGTAAATAATACTAATTAACTAACAATCACTAACATCTTAGAATTAGGGTCTACTAATGACTAACTTGTGTATATAGGGCATGTTCGAGTAGACATCGGTGAGCAGTTGGCTTACCTGCCTCAGGCGGAAATGAAAATCGCCTGAGCAGATCCAACTGGGACAGTTTCGGACGTTTCTGAAACCGGCTGGGAGAAAAACAACATGGAGGAATTAGCCGTGTTGTTTGTGGTTGCGGAGGACTTGGAGGCGACACAGATGTCCGTTTTACTTGAAGAAATGGAGGAGAACGAATGAAGGTTGTTTTAATACTGACTTACATTATTTCATGACTTGTATTGTTCGGGTAGTCAATATTTATCTTTTGCTACGCGACTTTGGCTATCACCCTGAATTGTGCCACAGTGAAACTCCAATTAAAGTTATTGAATAAATACATATAATTTCCATTGGAATTAAAGCGCTGGGTGCCGTTTCATTGTCGAATAACTAAATTATTTAGCTAAGCTGTCATCTGTTATGGTAACTGTGGAGAAGTGAGCACTACTGCTCGGGGAATAAGACACTGCAGTCCCGGTTTACAGAGAACGTTTGATTCTTTATTTTCAGTTCCCACACAGACACGGCACATACTCTGTGTTTCGTTCTTTTTTCTCCCGCTCCACTCCCCGCGGGCTCCTTATGAAGGCTCTCAGGCTCACTGTTGAACAATCAAGGCAATTGGTTAATTGATAACACCAAACCTATAATCAATCGTCCCCAATTGCCTGATTGCCAACAGCGGTGCCGGCTCCCTAAACCACCCGCGTTCACTCTCTTTCTTGCTCGCTGCGCCTAAAACCACACCCCCCTACCACAGTAACATATCTGTGAACATTAGGCTGCTTATGTTCTATTTCGCATATTCATTTCTTGTCTGTCAATTCATGAGATGGCCTAAACTACACCTGTCATCTCTGTTTAGACTAGCAAACATGTGGTAGACATGTCCTTTTAGTTCCTCTAAACCCAGAAGACATCGTAGCCATCGGTAGTCATACATTGTAATGTGAGAATCTATGTAGCTATGCTAAGTATCATAACTTACATGCATGTTTTCATAGACCTTTGAGTGGTGGTTCTAAAGCATATTTTATTGCAGAATATCTGTACCAATATAAATGAGAAATGTCTCTTTCATGGGACTGTAAAGATGAGTTGTACATTTAATGCATTGAATATATTCCTTGTGACATAAGGGGAAAGTGTATTAATCCTAATCATTTATTATGTTGCTATGAAATAATAATACTTGGTGGTTGCATGTCCTTTGCATGCAAGGACTGCCTGAAGTCTGCAAGCTGTAGAAATCATCTGTATCTTCACTGGTGATGCTATGCCAGGCCTGTACTCCAGCCTTCTTCAGTTACAATATGGATGAAAATGCCCTCAAATTAAAGATTACAGTCTGTACTTTAGCCTCACAGTCATTGTATCATTTCACATCCAAAGTACTGGAGCACAGAGCCAAAACATAGGAAAAAAATATTCACTGTTCACTGTATATATCCTTTACTTGACCAGTCTGTTGAGATTTTTTTTCACACTAAAACATTACATACATGATTCAGCTACTCATAATGTCAGTGTTCATTATTTATTAAAATTACATGACAGCACGTGGTCCCTTTGGACCCTGACAATGAACGTATTGAATTGAATGCCATTCAGTGTCTTTAACAAGATAAATTTAGTTTGTATGAATGAATAACTAATATAGTACATATAGGGACATTGGGATACTGGGAGTCGTTATGTGTTTTGAGGGAACAAAGATGACATTTTCCCTGCCAGTTATGGTAATGTATGGATAAATAGAATTGTATTTGCATAAGATGTATTCCAATATCAACATGTTGTCCTCCTGTCACCAATCATTGTTCATATATTTCTGATTTAACAATAAACATACAAAATGACAGAAATAACCCGGTGTCATTGTGGCTTGAATGGTGGAGGGGAATAGTCCTACAGTTTATTTACCTTTTGTGAATGTCACCATGTTGTGTGAAATAAATATTCTGAAAATGTTCTCTTTGCTTAATTGCTGGTATAATTGATCTGTTTTGTTCTGGAGGCCAGACCACCCACATCTAATAACCCATAGCCATAATAACAGTGTTAGATCTGTAATTTCAATCATTAATCTTACAACAATTTTCACAATGGATGTGCAGCATTGTACCCAGGTTGTGTTGCTTAATGTTGTTTAATTGTTAATACCCTTCATGTTATTATGGCATTGGGTTGTTTGTATGTGGTTCCCTCTGCTGGAATGTGACAAGCAGAGGCCTGGCTATACACCGTCCCATCTGGAGATAGGGAAAACTCCACTTCTCAACACAATGACAGACAGCAGATCATACCTTCAGATCTTGATAAGGTGTCTTACTGATAACAAGGATGGTGAAGAGAAATATTGATTAGGTAACAGTTTTTTCCCCCATCAAAAGACATCCAAATACTTTGAAATAAATTAATGAGTTATCATTTGGTGGTCCTACCTTAATGTTCTATATGCTCACACCAAATGTTCTGGAGAGGACACTTTTTTTGGACAACAGTCCAATTAGGATTTTACACTTAAGCTGTTGCAAAAACAAACCACTCCTTATAACAAAGTTGAATCTACTTTTATATAGAATATGGTATAATTACAAATATAGTTGAATAAGGTGTTGAATAAAACATTAAGTTACCGATATTTGGACAGGCCTTTCATACACTTTTTTGGTTCAGTCAACAGATTTTATGTAGGCCTACTGTTAGAGGAAATCTTTTTCTTAATTTATCTCAAGGCAGATGGATTACAGAAGCAGTCAAGAATGAGAATTGGCAACTTTTTGCTACACATATGTTTGTGTAGCATTACCAATATTGTACTTTTCGTATTCATATAGGCTTAACGTTACTTCAAGAAAGTACATGTACGGTACAGTATATAATAACCAGAGTAGCGACCTTATGTTACTCAATCCCACACTCTCAAAACACATTTATTTATTATTTGCATGAAAATAACACCACTCTCTCCTCGCGCTCTAACCAATTCTGTTGTTGGTTTGTTTGAAGG